>CM035412.1:82247766-82257766 GCA_020310875.1 Ceratopteris richardii | reverse complement strand
TATCTCCTTGGCTGCTCTAGTACATGAAGTAGTTAAGCATCACTCAAGTTGCAGACCTTCAAGCTCTTCATTCCTACTATGGTAAGAGAAAATCATAGTTGTAGATGCCATGTTCATGCCAAATGCTTATCATCTACCAGATAAGGCAGCAATAATCTCACTACTGGCCGAGACACACTTCTATCCAAATTGATAAATGCCTAGTAAACAACAGTTCCACCTTCAACTCAGCATGACTCATTCATGTTTCATAAGCCAAACCTGGGAACAAGCTCTCTCCCACTTTTCTTTCTCCCTTTTTTTTTTTTTTTTTTTTGAGGAAAGGGATATCACAAAACAAGAACACAAAAGTTAGTATCAATAGAAATGTTTGACATATGTCACTGTGCTCTTGTGCATGGGATTCTCAAGTGTGTCTATGCACAGCCGTGTAATGTGGCCCTATATCAATGCATACTTTGGAAATGCATGACCTGAATGGTGCAAAAGACAGGGTTGTGCAAGGAACACATGGTGGTTGCTCGTTTGAGGCTTTCGATGTTATTTGTGGAGGTTGATGCCGACCTTGGTGGAGGTATCCATTGAGTCTCGAACTGATGTAATCCTCCTTATTGGAGTCCATTTTAGAACATCATTTGGCACTGTAGAGGTCACTTCAGGCGTCTTCCTCTTTGGATGCGTTCTGAACTGTGGTATCCAGTGTGGTTGGCGCTTTGGTTCGATGGAGGCTGCTTGTACTTTTGGCTTCCAAACCCATATCCTTTTTGCACGTCTTCCTACTTTTCTTGAAGAGCTGATTTGATCTTCTTCCGGTCTCTGTACGTGGTTCTTACCCTCTTCTCTTTTTGGCTTCTTGGTTGAGACCTTTCGCATGTGGGAGAACATAGGTTGTTGTGGATGTAAGAGCTTCTTAGGTACCCACATTTGCAATTGCCCTTGTTGAGCTGCAGCTAACTTCTTAGGCACCCAAACTTGTTGGATACCTTGTGATTGAGCCTGTCCGAGCTTCTTTCTTCGTCTTCTGACTTGGTTGGCTTGCCTGGATGGAATTTGTGGGGGCAAGGTTGGTGGTTGCTCTCCTTTGCGTACCCATATCTGCTTCATGCTCTGAACTGCTTTTTTATCGAATGGTGTCTTTCTATTTGATGTAGCAGTTGTCGTGAACGGTTGTGTTTGCTTGTGTGGTGGACTCACAACTGTGGCTACTTGATTCTTTGGAGAAGAAGAAAGATCCACCCGCCTTCGAACCTGGTCTTCCACGATTGACTCCTTCTACATCATAGAGCTTCTGACACATACAACATCTTCTTTCATATGATTAGTCTTGGAAGAACTAAGAGAGTGTGTGGTGCCATGATTTAGGAGCATGCAGTTTCCTAATTCTAATGTAATGCATTGTTCATGTACCCAAACTTGAAGAATTTGACTTCTTAGGTTTAAGTTAACTGCATGGTCATAGATCCAATCTTGACCCAGGACAAGTGGTTCTGTAAGGTTCTCATCTTGACATACTAGCGCTTTGACTTTCATTGGAACATCTTGAAGGTAGATGGGAAGTTCCACCTCGCCCAAACAAGGGGTTTCCACACCTCCCAATCCTATGAGATAAGCTTCTATGGGATTGATGTTCAACTGCAAGTCTTGGCAGTAGGAAAGTCTAACTGCACTACTTGCTGCACCTGAGTCAATCAATGCTTTCACCATCCTTGCACCCTTCCCTTGTCCTATCTTTATGGTCACAAAGGGTCTTCGGTCAATGACCTGAGAAGTCGCTATGCCTGACTTTTGACACATATCCATGTGATATTTTGGGGCTTTTGAGTTGACATCTAGGCCTAATCGCCTTAACTTATTTCGCCTAATACGCTCTCTGGCCTCTACCTGTGCTTCTTCTCTCACTCTTAACTCTTCTTCTTTTCGCTTCTTAGCAGTATTGAGTCTCATTAGCATATCCTCAGTAAGAGGTTCTTGATATAGCTTGACTCTACAGCCACTAATATAGTTTGGCAAGATATCTCCTTCTAGAGTGGCCAACTGAACTGCACCACTAGTGGAAATTCTATTAATGATCATGGGTCCGTATCCTCTTTTTTCCAACTTACGGGCATGTTGTTTTAGTGTGTATACCAACACTAGATCTCCCTCTTTCAATCCCTTATCCTTGATGTGTGCATCAAAGTATGCCTTTTGCCTCTTCTTTGCAGCGTAGATGCCTGCTGCCGCTCGTAGCCTCGTCTCACCCAAGCGTTCGAGATCAAAGATCCTAGAGGACAATTCATGCCCATTCCACTCATACTCTTGTGCTACTTTTAAGGCAGGGATTAAGAAATCTAATGGTAGCACAGCGTTCTGTCCGAAGACCATCTGAAATGGGGTGGCGTTGAGTACCGTTTTGTAGGCAACTCGATAAGCCCAAACAACATGATGAAGTTGTTTGTCCCAATCAGAGCGTTTATTATTTACCAGTTTTGTCAATACGTTACAGAGGATCTTATTGGTACTCTCGGCTTGTCCGTTGGCTTGTGGGTGATAGGGGGCAGATTTCTTATGTATCACCAAGAATTCTTGGAGAAGATTTTCAATGACTTCATTCAAGAAGTGTGTGCCTCTATCGCTCACCAACTCTATTGGTAGTCCATACCTCGTGAACACATTCTCGAATAAGAACTTAGCCGTAGTCTGAGCATCATTCTTCGTTGTGGCTTTGACTTCTACCCACTTTGTAAGGTAATCTGTGGCTACAATGATGTACTCTGCATGGGAGTTTCTAGCTGGGGGGTTAATAGGACCTATGAAGTCTATGCCCCACTTCGAAAATGCACGTCCTCCCATCATTGGCCTCAAGGGCATCTCGTCTTTTCTCACTGGATATTGTGCACGTTGGCATGTGTCACATTTCTTCACATAGGTATGTGCGTCCATATGAAGAGTGGGCCACCAAAGTCCTGAGAATAGAATGGTCTTGATCACTCGGTCAGGACCAAAATGTCCACCTGCAACACCGCTGTGTGCAGTCTCTAAGACCCTTAAATAGTCTGATTCATGAACGCATAGTCTTAAGTAACCATCTTTGCCTCTTCGGTATAGGTTGTCCCCTACTAAGGCATAGCCTTGAGCCTCTTGCTCCATGCTTCGTCTTCTTGCTAGACTAGCCTCTTTGGGTAATCTTCCCGATCTCATAAACTCTACCAATGGAGCACTCCAATCTGGAATTAATGACACTTGATAAAGGGTCGCATGCTCCACTGGGGGTCTCTCTCTGCACCTTGGACAATTCTTAATCCACTCATGTATTTCTTTGTGCATGCTAGGCCAATACACTCCTAAACGCTTTAGATTCTGCAATGTTCGTTGTTTAGAATAGTGATTTCCTAGCATTCCTTCATGGGCTTGTTGCAACCAACTACTATGTTCATCATCCTCCACACAACAAGCTAATACACCCTCAGTATCTTGTTTGTACATGCTTCCTGCTAATATGTGATATTTTTGTGATTTTACAATTTCTTCTTGTGATGTTTTCACATTCTTATTTGCAGGGCCAAAGGTTAGGACTGGTACCAACTTATTTGCCCATTTAGGAACAACTTTTAAATTGAACAGATAAGCATCGGGTAATTCGTCAGACACTCCTTGCGGTGACTCTCCTGAAGTGATGCGAGAAAGGTGATCTGCCCGAAGGTGGGTTCTACCTTTCCTGACAACAACTTCAAAGTCATATTCCATTAGTAAGAGGAACCATCTTACTAAGCATCCAGTATTGCAAGGTTTATTGACCAAATATAACAAAGCTTGATGATCAGTGAAAAACTTGAACTTGTTGGCCAATAAATAGTGTCTAAACTTTTTCACAGCATATACCATGCCTAAGCCCTCTCGCTCAGTTGTGGTATAGTTCCGTTCAGCTGCAGTGAGCTGTCTACTAGCATATGCTATGGGCAAATCTAAGTTTCCTTCACTTGTTGGTTGTGCTAGCACACATCCTATGGCATGATTGGATGCATCCACATTCTCGCATTCGTCGTTCCACTCAAAATTAGACAACAAGGCATAAAGGGGTCTAGCTATGATCACGTACATGTGGATAAACCTACGGTAGTATCCACAATGGCCCATAAAGGCTTGTACCTCTTTAATATTCCTTGGCCTTGGTAGCTCCGCTATGGCTCGTACCTTATCTTCATCTGTTGAGATTCCATTCTTAGAAACAATATGACCTAAGATTTTACCTTGACGCACCATAAACACACACTTTTCTGGGTTCAGACACACTCGATATTCTCTACACTTGTTGAAGATTTGTCTGAGCTCAGGGATGTGAACCTTTCTTTCTTGGGAATGAGCACATAAATCATCCACATACACTTCTAAGCTCTTTCGCAAGAACTCTTTGAAGACATGACACATGAGCCTTTGGAATGTTGCAGGTGCATTGGTGAGCCCAAATGGCATCACCCGAAATGCAAAGATTCCCCACTCTGTAGCAAAAGCTGTTTTGTGTTGATCTTCTGGGGCAATGGCTACTTGATTGTATCCTGAAAATCCATCAAGGAAGCTATAAACTTCCTTGCCTGCAACACGCTCCAATAGGTGTTCTGTGATTGGAAGTGGATAACTATCTCTAATCGTAGCGGCATTGACTTTTTTAAGGTTAATACACACTCGCAACTTCCCGTTCTTCTTGGGTACCACAACAATGGGGGACACCCATTCGGTATGCTCAATCTCATAGATGAATCCAGCTTCAATCAACCTATCAATTTCTTCTTTTATTTTGGCTGCATAGGTATCATTATATGTGTAGGGCTTCTGTTTGGTGGGTTTAGCATCAGCAGTCATGGGGATAGTATGAGAGCAAATTCTTGGATCTACCCCTTTCAAGTCTCTATAGTGCCATGCAAACACATCCCTATATTCCCTTAATAGAGCTATGAGCTCCATTTCTTCTCTTGCACTTAGGTCATCTCCTATATATGTGCATCTCTCTTCGTTCTCTTCAATGGTCACTACAATCCTCATGGTCTTTTCTTTATTATCATATGATTCTCCTATGATGGCCTCTCTCTTAGGCATTCGTACCAAAATTTTGCGGTCGTCAACTGCATATTTCTTGAAGTTTTCTGGTACCTCAAACAATGATTCCTCCTCTTCTTGTTTCACTGCTTTTCTTTTCTTTTTCTTTTGACTGCTCTCACTTCCTTCCTTTGAATTTACCGTTTTAATACTTGTGAGAGGTTCTTCTTCTTTCTGGGTGAACACTCCTATATCTTCTAGATAGTGCTGCTCTGAGTTAAAGCAACTATCCATCACAATAGACTCCAGATCATCGTCATTCTCTTCTTCTTCTATGACATCACTAGGGTCACATTCTTCTAGCAAGGGTTGACACATGAACACTGAGATATCATAACCCTCCTCATCACAATGAGGTGTCCACTGTTCCTCATTGACAGCAATGTCCATGGTGGCTAAGATTTCTGGCCAGCCATGAGGCTCAAACTCCTCATCTGGAAAGATCATCGGTGTGTAGGCTGGGTCTCTAACTGGTCTATCTCCTAACGAAGTTCCTTCTTCTCTTGCCTTTAAACGTTTTTCCTCTTCCTTTGCGACCTTGCACATCCACAAATGAGTATCTTCATGCAGCCATGATGGATCAGGTGAACTTTCAGAATGCACAGAGATGGAATCTTCTTTCGCTTTGTGGATAGACTTCCACTGTAGGGGTGGTACATCTCTGAAGGTGTAATCCTTCAAATTGACCTTGGTGGTGACCCCTAAGTGCGGTAAGTACAAGGAGTTAGTTCCCCAATCCTGTACTATTTGCAATTGTCGTAGGAAGGGTCTTCCTAGGATCATCTCATAGACATTATTTTTCTCAAAGTCACATATAGCAAATGTGTGCTCAAACTCTACACCACAAGTGGTTAGAGTGATCCCTTCTAGCAATCCTAGAGGTCTTTCAAAATGACCATCAGCCATTTGAAGCTTCATTCTAGTTGGTCTTAATGTGGGCTTGCCCCATTGCTTCCACAAGGAGGTGGTCGCAATAGCAACACCAGCACCTGAATCTATGATTGCTTTGGTTGTGTAACCTTGGTAGGTGATTGGAAGATAAGTATTACCTTCTTCACCCTCACACATGTCCCCTATTTTGTCTAGAGGTATCTCTGGTACCCTTTGCTTGGAGCCTGCTTTTGGCATGTTGGAATCAAGTTCTGGAACCTGATCATTCACATGATTCCAAAGCTCAGGTTTTGCTTTGAGCAGCTCTTCTACAGTGAGATGACACTGAACCTTAGTGTTCTTCACGACATCCGTGTTCCTTGGAACCACTGAGTCTTCATTTCTTACTAGTATTGTGGGAGCTCTAATCTGGAGAGATTCAGATTCCCATGGGCCTGGAAATTGAGGCAGTTCTTCTAAGGTATTAGATTCAAAATCTAACCTTTCGTCTTCTAGTTGTTCTGCTTCATCTCCGTAAATAGATGGAATGTCTTGGGGAAATTGATCATGAAGATCATCAATCTCAGGAATAGGAGGGGAATTACCCTTCTCCTTGGCCCATTTCTCTTCTTGTATTTCCCGCAAGAACTCTTGAGAGTACTGTTGAATTGAAGGAGGTATTCCAACATCTGTGGAATTAGGAACATAAGCCCCCATTGGTGGTGAGCTTCCTCTTTCAATAACTGGTTGAGCCTATGGAGGTAAAGAGACTTGTGGTTTGTTTACCAACTGCTCTAATCTTTCTAGTAACCCTAGGAAATGCAAATCTGGTTTGACAGAGTTTGTCTGATTGAACTTTTGACTAGTCTCAAGTATAGCTTGAGCTTGTTCTACCATTTTCATGCACATTTTCATTCGTTCAATCTCTAAATCTGCTCTAGGGTAACTCTTGTCTAGATTTGCAGCTGTAGGCCCTTCTTGAAGTCGAGCCTCGTAGGCTTTGAACATCATGTCCAAGCCTTCGGGTTGGATCTGCAAGAACAGACCCTGGTTGCGGTCTATTTACAATGGGTGGTGGGGTGGGATGAGGTGGAGTGGATGGAGTTTCGGCATGCGAGGGGCTTTGAGATGCAATGTCTTCTATTTTTGTTTTCGCTTCTTTTAAGCTTTCTTCTAGTTCCGATAACTTTTTATTCCACTTGCGATTGGCCTTCTCTCTGGTATCCTTCCATGTTCTTGTTTTCCTTTTACTAGGCTCTCCTGATTCACTCGACTCTGATTGTTCTGTTGGTTTATCCTGTTGTAAGGCTTGTGCTCTAGTGACAGCTTGTATAGGAGCCACATTGCTACTACTTGAACTTGAATCTTCCACTAAGCCTACCACATTAATGGGTGTAATCTTGGGTGCACTGGAGGGGTTTCTTGGACAATCTCTGGGGAGATGGTCTTTGCCACAATCAGGACAAAAAGCCTGTATTGTGATAGTCTGTCCTTGACTCGGAGATGGTGGGTGGGGACAGTCACGAATGAAATGGTCACCATGACATCTGAAACAAGATCCTCTAGGGGCTTGTGGTCTCATTTGTCTCAACTGGGGCCTAGGGTTAGGATTTGTGTACATGACATTGGAGTATTCTGGCTCCCAATTTTGCTCCATAGGTGGTACCTCATATTGATACGAGTAAATCTCACTATGTTCAGGTGACTCTGTGTAATACGCATGTGGACTACCTTCATGGGAGTAGTCTGAACTATGAGCATGAAAATCATTATCTGGTATCATTGGGGTTAGGGGCACCAATGCTCTATTTGGATTTTCTTCTCCCACAGCATATTTGACTGGAATCACGTTGGCTGGAGCTGGTGGTTGGTTTCCCAAGACAGGTTGTGGCCTATATGGTACCTGATATTGCTGTTGTGGTCTATAATATGGCTGTTGGTATTGGTTCTGATACCTACCTTGTGGGTAAGGTTGCTGATAATTCTGTCTAACAGCCTGCCTATTGTAGGGACAATCTTGAGCCGTGTGGTTTGTGTATTTTCTCTCAATAGTGCAATATGGAGCATTCCTTTCTCTAATGTTTTGGTTTTGCATTGGGCATACATTAGCCATGTGGTCGCCCCCACAAGTATAACACCGATTCACTGGAGTGACTCTCTGTGTTTGTTTATTTTGGACTCCCAGCTTCTTGGCAACTTGCTCAGCTATCTCCTCTATTTCCGTGGAGATTTTTGAAGTATGACTAGTAGAACTATCTGAATCCTTATAGAGTTTGGATAATCCTAACTCCTCACCCAAGTTATCTTCTATGTCAATGCATGTCCGCACGCACTCTTCTATGGATCTAGGCTCTTTCAAATATACGTATGATCTTAACTTTGTGCTCAGTAAGCCATCTAAGAACAAAGCCACTTGTTTGGCTGGTGTGGGTAACTCGGGAGCAGGGCATCTTTCTAGGTACTGTCTGAACCTTCTACCTGCTAGTCGCACTGTTTCTTGGGGTGTCTGCTTGAAACTGTGGATCAAGGATGATGTGTTATGCCTGATACCACTCTTGGAAAACTCTACAATGAATTCGTCTAGCAGTTGACCTATATCGCGATAGTTGCGACTACTCAATGGTTGAAACCAAGCCAAGGCAGTGCCCTTAAGAGTCAAACCAAATGCCTCATATTGGGTGAATAAATCCTCAACCAGTTCAGCTCTTAACACTTGTTTGAACTCGGCCACATGATCATAAGGATCTCCTGACCCGTCAAAATAATTCTTCATTGCCTTGATCACTTGAGTGGGTCTAAGGGTTCTTGGGTGCTCTCGGGGTCTAGGCAATGGAAAATCATGTTCATCTCTTTTTTGCCTATGTGCTTGATGTCTCTCTCTTTCAGGTCTTTCATTTTCAAATCCTGATCTATTCTTGCCCACGGTGTGTGCAAAACTTACCTCAGGTCTCTCTCTAGTTCTTCCTCTCTGGGCTTCATGAGCGTGGGATGATCCTACTCCTTGGAGGCCATGGGAAACATTGGATCTTGGTGGGGGGAAAATCAATTCATTCTTCCAAGTATATGCATGTCTATCATGTTCTGTTACCAAGAAAATTTTCTCTGATGTGTTATCCAGGTAGACAACTTTGCCTGGTATCTCTGGATCCTTGAACTCGTAGATGATAACTATGCCCAATTGGCTAGGTTGATCTGGCTTGAATCTCCAAAAGGCTTCCTCTGTTTCTCTATTCAAAAATAGTTCTATGCTTTTGTTATCTTGAGGGATCCAGTCTGGAGTGATCACTCGGGTCAAAATTGACTTACCTCTAGGAGTCTGGGGTCCTTGTCCTACATTTCCTTGTTCTAGGTCTCCTATTTCATTCTCAGGAATGACATTTCCAAACTCATCAGTCCTATCTGGTAGGTTGGTGACCACATACATGGTTCCTTCCTTATCAATGTATGAACCCTCTTCGAACTTGACCACCGGGTGTTCAAGTCCAAAGGATTGATCTGGATTTTTGAGTTGGACCACTGATTGCCTCAGACCATCCTCATAGATACGAGCACCTAATTGGTTGGTCCGAATATATTCCAACTGTGTCTTATAGGGACCTTCTGGTGTTTGTAGATGGGAAGTCCCTGAGCCACCTGCAGGTTTTCCCATACTAAAAGACATTTCTGAATCACTTGTGTCTGAACTTAGTAAAAGATGACCACTTAGTTGTGGTGCACAAGGCTTGGATGTATGTTTGACACTAGCCTCAGAAGATCTAATGCTTTGTTTATCCTTGCCTAAGTGTCTACCAGATCTCAGGTTCATAGGCTTTAGTCAAGAGTCCAAATTTTCCCCTTGGTATGGTTCAAAATTCTTTGGAGTCCCCTTGGTTCCTTAGTCCCACTTGAGGGTCAACTTCAAATTATCCTATCTCAAAATCAATGCGTTATTCTTGAAAAAAATAGTTGAGGTCGTGTAGGATTTGAAACGAGCTTTCCAACGAGCTATAGAGCTCAAAAAATGGACTTTGGATGAAAAAGTTATGCCAATTCAGGCTCCTGGGGGTCAAAACAGGCA
>CM035412.1:82232766-82242766 GCA_020310875.1 Ceratopteris richardii | reverse complement strand
TTGAGATTCATTCTCTGTATAATCTCTGAGAAAAGTTTGCTGGAGTGAAGTGAGGTCTCTGCTTGACTAGCAGTTGTGAGCATTCAACTAGCTCATGTTGTAGACATTGTTTCTCTTTGTGTAAGCATCCATTTCAAGTGAAATTTGTTTTGTTGGAAAGCCCTTGGTGTCTACTACAGGTCTACAAAAGCTCACTGGAGTTCTCTGCATAAGCTCTGAGTAAGAGCATTTTTGGTGTGCAAAGGTCAAAGAAGGATACCTGTGGAGGTCATTCGCGCTTCATCGTTGCTTAGGGGTTGAGATACTTCCCCCATCAGTGGTATCAGAGCATTTGGGCATCTTGGAGGTATCACATACAAGCAAGAAGACCTCTTGGAGTTGGTGGTTGAAGAGTTGCATCAACAAAAGCTTCTTGGAGGTAGCTCACATCAAGGGGGAGCTATTCTACTCAAATTTGCAAGAGCACAAGGTGTCCATCTAAGGAAAGCTTTGGATTGAGGTAACCTCAGAGCCTCATTTTCATTTTACACACATTGGAGCATTAGCCAAGGGCTAGGTCAAGTATCAAAGACTAGATATGGGAGACTTCAACACTCAAATTGAAAAGCTAGACAAAGGTAACTATCAACCATGGAGATTTAGGGTCTCCAACTATCTTATGGGCAAGGGCCTTTGGGGGTTGATTAGTGGAAGTGAACCAAGACCTAGGTTGGATGAGAATCCAACCAATGACCAGAGAAGGGCCTTTAGGGAATGGAATGAAAGAGACAAGAGGGTTATCTTTATTCTTTCCCAACACATTAGCAATAGCATGATCGGCCATATCCAAGACCTGGATTCAAGCATGAAGGTATGGGAGACACTTGAAAGGCTTTATTCAACAAGCACCAAAGCAAGGAAGATCCAACTCAAGAATGAGCTCAACAACCTTAGGAAGAGCTCAGGGAGTAGCATAAATGACTACATACTTAAGGTCAAGGAGTTATCAGATGCATTGGGATCCATTGGAAGCCACATAGACGATGACGATCTTGTGGCTTATACTCTCAATGGTTTGAGAGATGATGAGAAGTGGAAACCCTTTACCACTTCAGTTTATGTAAGGGATAATCTTCCCGATTTTGAGCAATTGGTTGCTCTCATGGTCACCGAAGAAATGAACATAGGTGGAAGTTCAACTAAAAGCAAAGATGCACAAGTTTTCTATGCAGGTAATCAAAGGGGCAAAGGAAGACCAGGACAAGGAAGGGGCAAAGGAAGGTTTGGAGGAAGGCAAGGCCACTCAAGAAATCAAGGACATGACCAAGGCACCTCATCACAAAGAGGGAGAGGAAGATCAAGAGGAAGAGGAGGACGACATCAACAAAACAGGAATCAAGATGGCGAAGGATGTTACATATGTGGCAAGTTTGGCCACTATGCTAGAGATTGCTACCAAGGAGGAAACCAAAGGAACTATAATCAAGGTTCTTCATACAAAGGCCAAGGTAATTATGCTTCTACAAGTTCAGAAAATGACAATCTCTTGATGATGCACATGAATGGGAATTCAAGCAAAGTAGATAACACTTGGTATATTGATAGTGGATGTAGCAACCATATGAGTTGCAATGCTTCTTGGTTTACTAATCTACATGTTCCCAAAGGTAAAGGACATGTAGAAACAGGTGATGATACAGCCCATGAGATCTCCCATGTTGGAGATGTAGCTTTGGATGACAAGGAGGAAGGAAGATGTCTCAAGGATGTCTTGCATGTACCTACCATCACAAAGAACTTGGTGTCCATTGGGCAAATGGTTGAAAGAGGCTATCAAGTAAGGTTCAACAAAGGTGGATGCTTTGTGGAGAACCCTAAGCAAGGTTACAAGGTCATAGCAAGAGGAAAGAAGCAAGGGAGACTCTTCACTTTGGAGGTAAATTCTCATTCTACTCAACATGTCTACTTCACATATGGAAACAAGAGGATTTCGGAGTTGGACTTGTGGCACAAGAGGATAGGTCACATCAACATACAAAGAATGAAGGAAATGCAATTCAAGAGGCTGGTTGAAGGTCTTCCCAACTTCCAAGGACAAGGTATGAAGCATTTATGTGAATCTTGTCAACTAGGGAAGCAAGCGAGACTTCCATTCAAGAAGAGTGGCTACATAAGCCAACATCCATTGGAGTTGATACATACAGATGTGTGGGGGCCAACGAAAGAGCAATCCATTGGAGGTAACAAGTACTTTGTCACTTTTATAGATGATTGCACAAGGATGGTTTGGGTTTATTTCATCAAAAACAAATCAGATGTGTTTACATGTTTCAAAGCATTCAAGGCAATGGTAGAGAAGGAAACAGGTACATATATCAAGAAGCTAAGGTCCGATGGAGGGGGAGAATATTTCTCAAATGAGTTTTCTGATTTTTTAATGGATCAAGGCATCAAGAGGCAAGTAACATGCAGGTACACACCCCAACAAAATGGAGTAGCAGAGAGAAAGAATAGATACATTGCCGAGATCGCTAGAGCAATGCTTAATGAGATGAATGTACCTAACATGTTTTGGAGTGATGCAGCAAATACCGCCGTGTATCTAATGAATAGGGCTCCTACCTCAGGGATCCATGGCTTGACACCATATCAAGCCTATTATGGTAAGAAACCTGATCTTTCCCACTTGAAGACATTTGGATGTACTTGTTATGTACATGTGCCAAGTGAATTGAGGCACAAGCTACAACCAAAGGCAGAAAAGTGTGTGTTTCTAGGATATTCAAATGATCATAAAGGTTACAGGTGCTTCAACCCAAATACAAAGGACTTGAGGATATCAAGGGATGTAGCATTTGATGAGCTACTCCCTTGGTATAAGAAGTATGATTGTATGCAGGACTATGAAGAAGAAAAGCATGGACATGATGAAGAACAAATCGACCTAGAGCTAAGCGGCCCAAGGTGTTCCATCAATGAAGATAGTTCAAGCATGAACTCACCATGGAGGGGGAGATCTTCATCAAGCTATGAAGCACAATCAATCAACAAAGGCAAAGCAACATTGGTGGAGTTGGATGAAGAAGGTAATGAAGTTGAAGATGATGAAGGACACATGATGGAGAAAGAAGCCACGTCAAAGAAAGAGATCAAGTTCCCAAGGCAAAGGAGGCTTATTCCTCCAAAAGGTGAAGAAAGGAAGTCTTCTAGAGTTAAGTATCCAACTCAAAGGTTTACTTATGATTCATACATGGCAACACATTATGCATATATGAACAAAGTAGTAGAAGATCATGAGCCCGATTGCTATGAAGATGCAAGCAGGTACACCGAATGGAAAGAGGCAATGCAAGAAGAGATCGACGCACTTGAGGAAAATCAAACATGGACTCTAGTGCCCAAGAAGGAGAACATGAAGGTAATAGGTAATAAGTGGGTGTATAAAGTAAAGAGGAATTCAGATGGATCTATTTCTAGGTTCAAAGCAAGATTGGTGGCTAAGGGTTTTGCACAAACCTATGGAGTGGACTTTGAAGAGACATTCAGCCCCGTGGCAAAGATGAGCACCATTAGGACACTCATTGCAATGGCTGCTAGCAAAGGATGGAAGCTCTTCCAATTGGATATCAAGAATGCCTTTCTCAATGGAGACTTGGAAGAAGAGGTATACATGGAGCAACCACTAGGTTTTGTTCATAAAGAGTTTCCACATCATGTTTGTAGGTTGAAGAAGGCACTTTATGGCCTAAAGCAAGCTCCAAGGGCTTGGAACCAAAGATTGGTGGACTATTTGATCAAATGTGGTTACAATCAATGCAAGGCGGATCCATCTCTCTTCATCAAACAAAGAGGAGAACTTGTGGTCTACATGTGTGTGTATGTAGATGATCTTATCATTACAGGTAATGATACAAAGGGCATTGAGGAGATCAAGGCAAAGCTTGGAAAGGAGTTTAGGATCTCTGATCTTGGAGATCTTAGGTATTTTCTTGGCATTGAAGTTGTATACAAAGAAGAAGGTATTATGCTCATACAAAGGAAGTATATTCTAGACCTACTTGAGAGGTTTGGGATGCTACATTGCAAGCCTATTTCAAATCCCATGGAAGTTAATGTAAAGCTAAGCTCCATTGATGGAGAGCCATTAGAGGATGTAACTTTGTATCGATCTATTGTAGGCTCTTTCAATTATGCCACAATAACCAGGCCTGACATAGCATATGGAGTTGGAGTGTTATCACAATTTATGCATAGTCCAAGGACTACACACTTGCAAGCTGCAAGAAGAATGTTGCGATATCTCAAAGCCACTATAAATGAAGGATTGTTCTACTCATTTGATGATGATATGCAGGTCAAAGCTTATTCCGATGCCGATTGGGCCGGTTCGAAGGAAGATAGAAGGAGTACAAGTGGTTACCTAGTCATGCTAGGTAGCAAGATCATCTCATGGATTTCAAAGAAGCAACCCACGGTGGCATTATCTTCCACCGAGGCTGAGTATAGAGCTTTGGCTCAAGTCACATGTGAGCTAATGTGGATTAAGAAGTTATTTATGGAGCTTAATTTGCAGGTTGACACATATCCAATTTTTTGTGACAACATGAGTAGCATTCATCTAGCATCGAACCCTGTCTATCATGCTAGAACCAAGCATATTGAAGTGCACTATCACTTCATAAGGGAAAAGGTGATATCCAAGGAAGTTTCAGTACATCATATTGGTACTAAGGACCAAGTTGCGGACATGTTTACAAAGGCTTTGGATGGGATGAAGATTTCAAAATTCAAGCAATGCATCAACATGAAGGAGCTTGGATGAGGATGAAGAATTGAAGCTTGAGGGGGAGTGTTAAAAGTCAAGCTTCAAGCTAAAAATTCGTGGGGAATCTTTTATGGACATGTGGAGCAATCAAAGGAAGCCAAAAGCCACGAGATTCCATCAAGAAAAGTCACTCAACCACTCCCCAAGTCATCTCAACTAATTCCTCCAAGTTAGGAGGCTGATTTGGAAAGGTAGTTCCTAGATTTTAGGGGCACACCTCTCACTATAAAAGGAGCATGTATCCCGACTTCTTTTGGGCCATCTTCTTGGAGTTTTAGCTCATGTAAAGTGAGCACTAAGTGCTGGAGTTGTGATAAGCAAGCCCCTTGCTTAAGCAACCCCCTTGCTTGCTTATTTGTTTTCTTTTAGTAGGCATATCTATGTGTGTGCGCAGGCAGTGTTGCAACTCTCTACCCCTGAGTTGTTAGCATTGGTTCTCCCTCATATGGTATCCATTTGATGTAATTCTTGTCTCATTGGATAGCTATAAGAGTCTATTTTATGCTTACCAATTCTCTGGAGCATTCTCTGAGTAAGCTGGGAGAAACATTCATTTTAGTGAAGTTGTGTGATTGATATCTCTCTCTTTGTGTAGGCTCTGTTGAAAATATTTTGCTCTCTGTTGTAAGGGCTGGTTCTCCTTCTCTATGTATCCATTTGCTATGCTTTTTTGTGTCATTGGGTAGCTATTAGAGTGCTTTAAAGTTGACTCAAGTTTGAGATTCATTCTCTGTATAATCTCTGAGAAAAGTTTGCTGGAGTGAAGTGAGGTCTCTGCTTGACTAGCAGTTGTGAGCATTCAACTAGCTCATGTTGTAGACATTGTTTCTCTTTGTGTAAGCATCCATTTCAAGTGAAATTTGTTTTGTTGGAAAGCCCTTGGTGTCTACTACAGGTCTACAAAAGCTCACTGGAGTTCTCTGCATAAGCTCTGAGTAAGAGCATTTTTGGTGTGCAAAGGTCAAAGAAGGATACCTGTGGAGGTCATTCGCGCTTCATCGTTGCTTAGGGGTTGAGATACTTCCCCCATCATATATGTATATGTATATGTATATGTAAATGTATATGTATATGTATATGTATATGTATATGTATATGTATATGTATACGAATATGTATAGGTATATGTATATGTATATGTATATGTATATGTATATGTATACGTATATGTATATGTATATGTATATGTATATGTATATGTATATGTATATGTATATGTATATGTATATGTATATGTATATGTATATGTATATGTATATGTATATGTATATGTATATGTATATGTATATGTATATGTATATGTATATGTATATGTATATGTATATGTATATGTATATGTATATGGATGTATATGTAGATGTATATGTATATGTATATGTATATGTATATGTATATGTATATGTATATGTATATGTATATGTATATGTATATGTATATGTATATGTATATGTATATGTATATGTATATGTATATGTATATGTATATGTATATGTATATGTATATGTATATGTAGATGTATATGTATATGTATACGTATATGTATATGTATGTGTATATGTATATTGTTGGTGCAAGACAAGCCTACACACATTGGCTTGGACCCTTGGACTTATGGAAGATTAGCATGAACAAAGGATTATCTACACTTCAATTGAAGGAAGACTCATGGGAACATATGCTTATGTGTTTCTACTTGTTTACCCCTTGTAAAAGTCTAAGTGACTTATCATTTGTTTGTAATCACTTTAAGTCATCCACCTACCACTAGAGTCGTGGAAATTTGAATGTTGAGATGGAGAGAATATCTCCCTACTTTTAGAGGAGAGATTCAAGGGAGCCTAAGTTTGAATTTCAAATTCAAATGAAGATCAAACTCCTATAAATAATGTAGTGAAAAAGTCGCGGGTTACACTCTCATTTCAGCTCACTCCCCGAGGCAAAATTCCATTGTAACTCATTGTGTGTGAAGGCTACTCTATTGCCAACACCACAATACCTCATTTAGCTGTGCTTGGCAAGCTAATGAGATTGTACAAACACATACATCAATAGAAGTATACATTCATCATCTCTGTTTTGTCTGAGTCACCTACTCCAAGTCTGTCAACTTCATCAGGGCATTTCTCTGGATCTACTGAACCAAATCAAGTGTTCTATAGCTCATTGGAACCAGCTCAAAGTCTACTACAAGCATACAAAATTTCAAAGGATTCCATTCAGCCATTTGGGAGAAAATCGAGTCGAGGTACACACTGGTATTTGTCTGCAGAGTTCCTGAAAAGTCGGGGGTGATTATAATCTTGCTAAACTTATTTCTCAGTGTATAGTTTATCAATTGAAGTGATTCCACTTGTGATTGGTAGCTTTCTAAGGTACATTAATACTCCCAAAAGGAATTGTGCCAATTTTAAGTGTGCTGGACACACTGAGTAAAAGTCTGAACAGGTATCATTACAGGAATAGAAGGTTTTGCTTGATTTGTGAAGTACCAAGTTATCTGTTTTGATTTGGTCATTACCCAAATCATTTCCAAAGCACATATATGGTTTCTTTATGTCATTAGGAAGCTAAGCTTGTGTACTAAGCATATCAGAAGAGAAAAGAGGGCAGGTGTGAAGCAGGTTTTGCAGCACCAACTGATTTCCTGAGTGCATCCATTCATCACTCTCAACAGTGGTATCAGAGCTAAAGAAGGTAAACATGGGTGATGGTTTCCCTTCCTTCATTGACAAATTGGACAGAAACAACTATCAAGCTTGGTCATTGAGAATGAAGACCTATCTACAAGGGAGAAGTCTATTTGGATACATATCAGGAGATGAGGAGTTGCCCTCATTCAAGACTAGAGGACTACCTACAAAGGATGAGCATGAAAGACTCAACCAATGGTGTGCAAAGGATGCTTTGGCAAGGTCTTATCTTTTAAACTCTATATCTGACTTTCTTTTACCTCATGTAAGGAACTGTAAGACCTCCCAAGAGACTTGGGAAACCTTGTCAAATTACTTTTCTTCCAACACAAGGGCTAGGAAGAATCAATTATGGATAGAGTTCACAACACTTAGGAAGCAGCCCAAGCAATCAGTCTCAGATTATGTGACAAAGATCAAAGATGTGGCAGACCAACTAGCAAGCATTGGAGAAGAAATTGAAGAGGAGCAAATAGTCAGGCAAGTGACAAATGGACTCAAGGCAGATGATAAGTGGGAAAGTTTCACCACTGCAATGGACCTCTACATGGACATGCATACCCCTGATCTCACAACACTCATGGGCCAACTATTTACACATGAAGCAAAGTTCACCAAAGCTGGAGATCAATCAAAAGGTAATAACCCCTCTGCTCTCTTTACTGATAAGAAAGTTAAAGATAAAGGCAAGAAGAAACAAGATGAAGAAGGCTCTACCTCTCAAGCCAATTATGGAGGGAGAGGTAGGTCATCTAGAGGAAGAGGCAGAGGAGGTAAGCCAGGTAGGGGGAGACCCTACAACTCATCACCTTGCAACATCTGTGGGTTGTCCAATCATACCACAGATGAATGCTACAAGAACTACAAAAATCAGAGAGGAAGAGGCTACTCAAGAGGTGGATACTCTCAAGGAAGAGGCAGATTCAACCAACATCAAAGCTACAATGGGTACAACAACCAATACAACAACAATTACAACAACAACCACAATGGAAGCTACCAAGGTGGATTCAGAAACAGAAGAGACTACAACAACTACACAGAGGAGCAAGATGACTCCTTATTGATCATGAACATGACCTCCAAGATAGGTACAAATGATGATCATTTATTTTACATTGACTCAGGATGTTCTAACCATGTAGCTGGCAATGTGGCATTGCTTTCTGATTTGGAAGAGCCCAAGGGCAAACATCAGGTACAAACAGGTGATGACACTAAGCACTCTGTTGTCAAAATTGGAAATGTGAAGACATGTGATGGTAATCAAAACCTATTAAGTAGGGTACTCTATGTACCAACAATAACTAAGAATTTAATGAGTGTTGGGCAGATAGTGGAGAAAGGTTTGCAGGTCAGATTCACACAACATGGAGCATATGTGGAGGACCCAAAACAAGGATTCAGAAGGATAGCCAAAGGGGAGAAATCAGGTAGACTATTTACATTTGAGCTAGAAGATACAAAAAACATTGCTTTGTATAATTATAAGGATCAGACACTTTCAGAGTTAGAGATATGGCATAAAAGACTAGGGCACATAGGTGAAAGGACTCTCAAGCAAATGTGCAGGGATCAATGTGTGCTTGGGATACCTAATGTATCCAAGCAACACATGATTTACAAATGTGGATCATGTCAATTTGGTAAGTCTCACAGATTACCCTACTCAAGGAAAGGTTTCATGCATGAAGACTACCTAGACTTGGTACACACAGATGTTTGGGGACCTAGCAAGGACCCTTCTATTTCTGGTTCAAGATATTATGTGTCTTTTATTGATGACTATAGCAGGTGGACCATTTTATACTTTATGAAGCATAAAGATGAAGTGTTTAATTGTTTCAAGAGGTATCTTGCACTTGTTGAGAATCAAACAGGTAGAAGCTTGAAGAGGCTAAGGTCAGATGGTGGAGGAGAGTACTTCTCCAATGAGTTTGAAGATTTCTTGCAGGAAAGAGGTATCAAGAGGGAGATCACTACAAGGTACTCACCTGAACAAAATGGGGTAGCAGAAAGAAGAAATAGACTTATAGTGGAAACAGCTAGGTCTATGCTCAATGAAAAAAAGTTGCCAAATTACCTATGGGCAGAGAGTGTGTCCACTGCCACTTACCTCATCAATAGGTTGCCATCCAAATCACTTGATGGCATGACACCATATGAAGCATGGCATGGTAAGAGACCCTCTCTGGATCATTGCAAAATCTTTGGTTGTGTAGCATATGTGCATATACCCTCACAGGTAAGAGGAAAGCTAGACCCAAAGGCAGAGAAATGTATCTTCATTGGTTATGATTTGAACCAAAAGGGATACAGATTCTACAACCCCACAAACAAAGGCTTCAAGGTAAGTAGAGATGTCATATTTGATGAGAATGACTCATGGTATGAGAATGAATGCAGGAAAGTGAGTCTACCCTATGACATGGAGGAAGATTTTCCAAAGCTTACCAAGGAAGAGCCAACTCAGCAAGAAGATTCAAGCTCAGATGATGATACCATC
>CM035412.1:82180266-82207766 GCA_020310875.1 Ceratopteris richardii | reverse complement strand
GATTAGTGGAAGTGAACCAAGACCTAGGTTGGATGAGAATCCAACCAATGACCAGAGAAGGGCCTTTAGGGAATGGAATGAAAGAGACAAGAGGGTTATCTTTATTCTTTCCCAACACATTAGCAATAGCATGATCGGCCATATCCAAGACTTGGATTCAAGCATGAAGGTATGGGAGACACTTGAAAGGCTTTATTCAACAAGCACCAAAGCAAGGAAGATCCAACTCAAGAATGAGCTCAACAACCTTAGGAAGAGCTCAGGGAGTAGCATAAATGACTACATACTTAAGGTCAAGGAGTTATTAGATGCATTGGGATCCATTGGAAGCCACATAGACGATGACGATCTTGTGGCTTATACTCTCAATGGTTTGAGAGATGATGAGAAGTGGAAACCCTTTACCACTTCAGTTTATGTAAGGGATAATCTTCCCGATTTTGAGCAATTGGTTGCTCTCATGGTCAAATGAACATAGGTGGAAGTTCAACTAAAAGCAAGGATGCACAAGTTTTCTATGCAGGTAATCAAAGGGGCAAAGGAAGACGAGGACAAGGAAGGGGCAAAGGAAGGTTTGGAGGAAGGCAAGGCCACTCAAGCAATCAAGGACATGACCAAGGCACCTCATCACAAAGAGGGAGAGGAAGAACAAGAGGAATATGAGGACGACATCAACAAAACAGGAATCAAGTGGTTACCTAGTCATGCTAGGTAGCAAGATCATCTCATGGATTTCAAAGAAGCAACCCACGGTGGCATTATCTTCCACGGAGGCTGAGTATAGAGTTTTGGCTCAAGTCACATGTGAGCTAATGTGGATTAAGAAGTTATTTATGGAGCTTAATTTGCAGGTTGACACATATCCAATTTTTTGTGACAACATGAGTAGCATTCATCTAGCATCGAATTCGAATAGCTATAAAAGGAGCAAGAAGGAAGAGGCAATTAGCAAGCCTTGTACGTGACCACTTCATGTCATTTGGTAGAGATTGAAGAGCTTACTCCATAGCTCTATCATTCTACTTCCATTGTGGAAAGATTCATTGCCAATGTGGTTGTAATCATATGTGAATCTATACATTTGTCATTATCTACTTCTCTGTTTTTGTTCTCTGCTATACTCACTCAGAGCAGTACCTTCAGAAGGTCATATCTCGAGTTCTACTGATCCTTTTTCAGTGTTTTAACGTGCGTTGGATAGCTCTCACTCTCTAGTTTGTAATATAAATTTTCATCATCATTGGATTAATATTTCTGAAGATATCGGCAATTTACTGCCCACTGATCTATCTCTGCAGAGCCCCGAGAATTGTGGGCATGTTCCAGAAATTGATAAATCTTGTTCTCAGTGCTCAGTCCATCATTTGAAGTGTTTTAACTTGGATTGGGAAGTTTGCTAAGTCTATTTGCTCTGCCCAAAAGGAATTGTTCTAATCCCTACCAGGTTGAGAGCATTGTTTATTTTTTCTAGCAGGTGTATGTCCATAAATAGCAAGTTTTGGGAGCTAGTCAGTTCGCAACTAGTCTGTCTTGACTTAACTTGGCTGATATTTTGGTGGATTTAGGAAGCTCAAAGGGTCTACTAATCAACTATCAAGTCTCAATTGGCTCGTGTGAAGCTGGTTGTAGCAGCACCTACTCATCTTTGGATTGCATCCACCATCTCTCTTCACAGTGGTATCGGGGCATAGTCAAGCAACATGGGAGATGGATTTCCATCAACAATTGACAAATTGGATCGAAACAACTACCCGGCATGGTCTCTAAGGATGGAGGCTTACCTTCAAGGGAGGAATCTATATGGATTCATATCCGGAGATGAAGCAATGCCAACCATGAGGAACAAAGGGCAACCATCACATGAAGAAGTGGAAGGACTTTCGAATTGGTGTTCGAAGGATGCACTTGCAAGGTCCTATATTCTAAACTCAATCTATGATTTTCTTTTACCTAATGTCAAGGGATGCAAGACATCAAGAGAGACCTGGAATGCACTTGCTTCTTTCTTCTCTTCCAACAATCGAGCAAGGAAGAACCGATTGTGGATGGAGTTCACAACAATGAAGAAAAGCCCGAATAATGTGACTGATTATGTCACAAAGATGAAGGAGATTTCTGACCAGCTTGGAAGCATTGGAGGAGGTAATTGAAGAGGATCAAATCATTAGACAAATCATAAATGGAATCAAAGCAGACGACAAGTGGGAGTCATTCACAACAGCCATGGATTTATACATGGATATGCATGTACCCAACCTCAACACACTCATGGGCCAACTCTTCACTCATGAAGCAAAGATTAGCAAAGGTGGTGAGTCCTCAAGAGGTAATCAAACTTCTGCCTTATATTCTGATAAAGCTAAGGTCAAGGACAAGTCAAAGAATAGGAAGAATGAAGATGAAGGTAGCTCTTTCCAAGCAAACTTTGTAGGTAGAGGAAGAGCTAGAGGAAGAGGCAGAGGTGGAAAGCAAGGCAGGGGGAGATTCCAATCATCTCAACCTTGCAACATATGTGGCTTATCTAACCATACTACTGAAGAATGTTTCAGGAACCCGAGGAACTCAAGAGGAAGAGGATTCAATAGAGGTGGCTATGGATCAAATAGAGGTAGATACAATGGAGGCTACAACAACAACAACTACTACAACAACAATTACAACAACAACAACTATCAAAGTGGCCATAGAGGAAGAAGAGATTACAATAACTATGCAGAGGACCAAAGTCAAGAAGATTCATTATTGATTATGAATCTATCAACGAAGAAGAGTAAGGATGATGATCACATATTTTACATTGATTCGGGATGCTCAAACCATGTAGCAGGAAATGTGGCTTTACTTTCTGATTTGGAAGATCCTCATAACAAGTATGAAGTGCAGACAGGAGATGACACAAGGCACTTAGTGGAGAAGATAGGTAATGTGAAGACATTAGATGGGAATTTGAACCTCTTAAGCAAAGTCTTGTATGTCCCTACAATTACCAAAAATTTAATAAGTGTTGGACAGATTGTTGAAAAAGGATTGCAGGTTAGATTCAACCGATTTGGAGCATATGTTGAAGACCCAAGGCAAGGCTTTAGAAGGATTGCCAAAGGAGAAAAGACAGGAAGGCTTTTCACTTTTGAAGTGGAAGATACAAAGAACATAGCTTTGTCTAGCTATGGATCTCAAACTCTAACAGAGTTGGAGATATGGCACAAAAGGCTTGCTCACATTGGTGAGAGGACACTCAAACAAATTTGCAGGGACCAAAGTGTACTTGGTTTGCATAATATCACAAGGCAACACATGATTTATAAGTGTGAAGCTTGTCAACTCGACAAGGCTCATAGACAACCTTTCAATAAGAAAGGATATATGTATCAAAATCCTTTGGATCTAGTGCATACGGATGTGTGGGGTCCAAGTAAGGAGCCATCTATATCAGGCTTTAAGAAGTATGTTGCTCTTGTTGAAAACCAAACAGGTAGGACTTTGAAAAGACTCAGATCAGATGGTGGAGGAGAATACTTCTCTTATGAATTTGATGCCTTCTTGCATGAAAGAGGCATTAAAAGGGAATTCACTACAAGGTATACACCCAAACTCAATGGTGTAGCAGAGAGGAGGAACAGAGCTATTGTCCAAGCTGCAAGGTCCATGCTCAACGAAAAGGGATTGCCAAACTACCTATGGGCAGAGGCTGTGTCTACAGCCACATATCTCATAAATAGACTTCCATCTAAGTCACTAGATGGAACCACTCCATATGAAGTGTGGAATGGAAGAAGACCTAGTCTAGAGCATTGTAAAATCTTTGGATGCTTAGCCTATGCTCACATTGCTTCTCAAGTAAGAGGGAAATTGGATCCCAAGGCAAAGAAATGTGTATTCATTGGTTATGATCAAAACCAAAAAGGATATAGATTGTACAATCCAACCAATAAAGGATTTTCTGTGAGTAGAGATGTAATTTTTTATGAAAACAAATCATGGTTTGATGATGACAGGAAAGTGAAGCTGCCGTATGACTTGGATGAAGACTTTCCATCACTTCAACCAAAGGAACCAAAGCAGCTTGAAGAAAGTGATTCGGAGATTGACCTAGAAGACTTGGAAAGACTAAAGCTATGGAAGAACAAAGGTAAAGCAAAGATGCAGGATGCTACATATGGAACCAAGAGCTCACATCAACCACTTAGAAGGTCTTCAAGGGAGAAGAAGAAACCAGAGAGGTTTGGTTATGATACTTCTTTGGTCACCAAGCACTCAATCTACATTGCAAAAGATTCAACCAATGAAGAACCTACCACATTCAAAGAAGCACAAAGCAAGAAAGCTTGGAGAGATGCAATGGATGAAGAAATGGAAGCCTTGAAGGAGAAAGACACTTGGGAGCTTGTACCTAACAAGCCATCTACGAAGGTAATTGGATCTCGATGGATATACAAAATCAAGAGGAATCCAGATGGAAGTATAAATAGACACAAAGCAAGGTTAGTTGCTAAAGGGTTTGCTCAAACCCATGGTATTGATTATGAGGAGACTTTCTCTCTTGTTGCAAAAATGCCTACAATTAGGGTTCTCATTAGTCTTGCTGCATCTAGAAATTGGAATCTCTATCAGCTTGATGTAAAGAATGCTTTCTTGAATGGATGGATTTCTGAGGAAGTGTATATGGCACAACCTCCTGGATATGAGGATGCACATCATCCTAACTATGTATGCAAACTAAAGAAAGCTTTGTATGGATTGAAGCAAGCTCCAAGAACTTGGAATTTCATATTGGTGACTTATTTGCAGGACCAAGGATTCAAAGCTAGCAAGGCGGATACCTCTTTGTTCATAAAGAGGAATGGATCTGAAGTGATCTATTTATGTGTGTATGTTGATGATATTATTATCACAGGCAATGCTCTTGAAGGAATGAAACAGGTAAAGAGTCAAATGAAGGAGGAGTTCAAAATAAGTGACGTCGGACCACTCACTTATATTCTTGGATTGGAGTTGATCTACTCAGATTCAGGTATATACATCACACAAAGGAAGTATGTGCATGACATGCTCGTCAAGTTCAAGATGGAAAATACCAAGTGTGCAGGTACACCTATGGAGCAAAATCATAAGCTTAGTGCTTATGAAGGAGAGTCAATTGAAGACATCACAAGCTATCAAAGCTTGGTTGGAAGTTTGAACTATGCAACATTCACAAGGGTGGATATATGCTATAGTGTTAGCATATTGAGTCAGTTTATGCATAAGCCGAGAAGACCACATATGGAAGCGGCCAAGAGAGTCCTCAAGTACCTAAAGGGGACCATGAATGAGGGTTTCTTCTATTCATATACTTCAGATATTGAGCTAAAGGTCTACTCAGATGCAGATTGGGCCGGATCTAGAGATGATAGAAGAAGCACATCTGGGTATATATCATTTGCAGGTTCAAAAATCATTTCTTGGTCATCAAAGAAGCAACCAACCATGGCATTATCTTCTACTGAAGCTGAATATAGAGGTTTGGCTAATGTAACTCAAGAAATCATGTGGTTAAAGTCTTTGTACACAGATCTTGGACTTCATTCTTCAACACCTCACATTTTTTGTGACAACACAAGCTCACTACATCTAGCAGCTAATCCGGTATACCATGCTAGAACCAAGCATATTGAAGTCCACTACCATTATGTAAGGGAGAAGCTAATGAGCAAGGATATTCAACTATCCTATGTCTCTATAGATATGCAATGTGAAGACATGTTGACGAAAGCTCTTGATGGTATGAAGTTAAGTAGATTCAAGTTGATGATTGGCTTGCAGGAAATTAAGGACAATTGAAGACTTATTTGATGGCCAAGCATGTTAGGCTTGAGGGGGAGCTGTGGGTGCATTTTACCCAAGCCTACATGCTTGATATATTTGATATCATCCTCATTTGTAAGTCACATGAGTAGTCATGTGAACACCTCTTGTAAAAGAGTTCATTTTATCTCTTGTAATTGGAAAAAGAAAAAGGAAAAGGATGGCTTACATCATGCATGATGTAAAAGCAATTTTGTGGCTCTAACTACCAAAAACCATGACTTTTTGAGCTGAGGGAATATCTCCTAACTTTGGGGATCACTTTTAGGTGGTGCCATTTGAATTCGAATTCAAAACTCCCTCCAAGAATAGCTATAAAAAGGAGCAAGAAGGAAGAGGCGATTAGCAAGCCTTGTACGTGACCACTTCATGTCATTTTGTAGAGATTGAAGAGCTCACTCCATAGCTCTATCATTCTACTCCCATTGTGCAAAGATTCATTGCCAATGTGGTTGTAATCATATGTCAATCTATACACTTGTCATTATCTACTTCTCTGTTTTTGTTCTCTACTATACTCACTCAGAGAAGTACCTTCATAAGGTCATATCTTGAGTTCTATTGATCCTTTTTCCATGTTTTAACCTGCGTTGGATAGCTCTCATGTCTAGTTTGTACCTATAAATTTTCATGGTCATTGGATTAATAGTTCTGAAGATATCTGCAATTTACTGCTCACTGATCTATCTCTGCAGAGCCCCGAGAATTGTGGGCATGTTCCAAAAATTGATAAATCTTGTTCTCAGTGCTCAGTCCATCCTTTGAAGTGTTTTAACTTGGATTGGGAAGCTTGCTAAGTCTATTTGCTATGTCCAAAAGGAATTGTTCTAATTCCTACCAGGTTGAGAGCACTGTTCATTTTTTCCAGCAGGTGTATGTCCAAAAATAGCAAGTTTTGGGAGCTAGTCATTTCGCAACTAGTCTGTCTTGACTTAAACTTTTGGGAGACATGTTCCAAAGTACTTGGCTGATATTTTGGTGGATTTAAGAAGCTCAGAGGGTCTACTAATCAACTCTGAAGTCTCAGTTGGCTGGTGTGAAGCTGGTTGTAGCGGCACCTACTCATCTTTGGATTGCATCGACCATCTCTCTTCACAATGATGTGTGTAACAAAACTAGTGGTGCACATTTCCCACTTGGGAATAGATCATAGATTCTACTTCCATAGGAATGGACCTACTATGTAAATAAATAAATGCTTCGGCTACACTAATTCTTGTTTTCTTCGAGGAATGTAAATGGAAAGATGTGTGGTAAGAGGGTTTACTTACTTAAGTAAGGGGAAAACGGAGATGCAATGAACATGTCATTACGACACACATCACTAATGACATGTCTTCTATAAAAAGCTGATGCTCTTCTTATTACAAGCACGGATGGCTTTTGAGGACTCTGAAGCAACCATTCAAGAGGAGATGCTGGAATTCCCCCTACAAAGCGTGACAAAGGCAAAAGGTCACTGGTTTCGGAGGATCAACCTGTCGGGGATTATCTGTTCTTGGTAACTATTAAAATTATGGATGCGGACCATCAATTTCCAGTGATGTCCCAAGATTTTAAAGTAGTGCATGAACTTCCATTGACTTCGGACATTATGAAGAAAGCTGGTATTCAGAAATACTTTGAACTCCCAATCTACAAACCAGATTTCCAGCGATGCACACAAGTCATGAATACCTTACAATAGGCTTGGCATGATCCATTAGTACCTGAAGCAAGAGTCCTAGATGCGGCAGGCGAGTGGGTCATCAAACAATTCACCCACGACTTAATTAAAGAAGCCTTCGGATGGGAAAAGGATGGGAATACAATTTTGAAAGAGGAAAGCCGGGGAGCTAAGACCGGAATGTTTACGGATATCAATCCTATTGATATAGAAGAGGAAGTCCGATTCATTCACCAACATTTTTGCTTTCCAACATACACATATGCATATACATATACATATACATATACATATACATGTACATATACATAAACATATACATATACATATACATATGCATATACATATACATATACATATACATATGCATATGCATATAAATATACATATACATATACATATACATATGCATATGCATATGCATATACATATGTGTTGTTATAAGGGTTGCCCATAATTTTTCTCATGCTATGGCATCCCTTAGCCTTCATAAAAAACCACTTTTTTGTAATTAGGAGATGTCCATATGAACACTCTCCTAAAACCCCTTTTTGATATTTCCTTTAGTCTAAAGTATTGAAGCCTTCTCCATAAAGTAGCTTTTTGGCACATGTACAAAAAACCCACGTAGAAACTCCCCACGTGCTCTCTCTCTAGGTGGTTATTTTTGGAATTCCCAAAATCATATGAAGATCCTCTTTTTTGATTTAGCACATGTGGTCTTTTGACCACATGTTTTATTCACATATGCCTCTCTTCTTCTCTATATAAAGAAGAGCCTCATTTGTAAAAGGGGTCCCTTGGCCTCCATGCTAATGGAAAGAAGGTTCATTTGGCTTCCACATTTCTCTTTGTGTGCTAGGCGTTGATCCATGTGTGTGGGTTTGGCATTTGGGGTTGTCTTGTGTGTGAGCATTGCCCTCCCTTGCTCCTTTTGATGTTGGCCATGGTGCCATTGTTCATGGACGTGGGTGTGTGTGTTGCTTGCACCTCTTGCAAATCCTCTTGGAAGAGCCTCTCACTTCCATGTGAGGCAGTTAGGGTCTGTTGTTCCCCTATTCTCAACAATTTGGCACCGCTGCCGGGGACGTCGACCTTTAGCCGTTGGGTTTTTTCAAGCTTGTCGTGCCTACACTTTGTGGATGCACCTCACACTTGGATTGAGTTGTGGATCCGTGTGGCCTTCGATTGGTTAAGGGTACCCCCTATTTCTCAATTTTTGAGTAGTTTAGATCTTTATTTTTGTTTAATGCACAAAAACACCCCCTAACTCCCTTCTCTTTCTCTTTTCTCACATATACACACTCATTCAGTGGCATCACTCACATCTCTGTCATTTCTTGAAATTGATGCTTGATTGATTTCAGGGAGGGGTGATCCTCTACCTTGCCCTTCCCTCTCTTCAGTTTTTCAAGAAAACCAAAAAGTTCGAATTTTCTATTTGAGCCAGATATCCACATGTGTTCTTTTGTCATTCATAGGTGAGAAATCCCATTGGCATGACATTCAAATGCATCCTCGGATTCTTGCACGATCGCGAAAAGAAAGGTCGTTGGGTTGGTGATCATCTCCCTCCACTTCCGTGCTTAATAAGGCTAGCCCCCATAAATTCACGCATGCAAGTTAGAGACGAGGACCTTTTTTCTCTCTCTTCCTTTATGGCGAAGTGTTGGTGCATGACAATCATCAATTGAAGAATTATGGAGGAATGAAGACAAAGAGTCAAGAAGAAAACAAAGTCAGGTGATTGAAGGAAGGACATGTTCAGAAAATCCAAAGATATGTACACATATGTACATTAGCTGACTTATATCTTTGTTTAGTCATACACTTGTATATATTCATCTATAAATATGTTGGAAAATGTCGGGCAAATAGAGCAGAAGAAGATTAGAGAATAGGGAGAGAGAAATTAGTGTCATTAGACACATTGTAAGTGAGTGAATCATCCATTCTCACTAGTATGTAATTTTCTGAAGAAATCGAGAAACTTGCGCCCGATGTTTAGCAGTCTGCTCCTTCTGTGTTTAATCTTTTGAGAAATCCTTCTGCACGTGTCTAAGTCCATAGCTAATCTATCTATGGCTAAAATTTGAGAGGTTAATTGTAATCAGGTTGAGAGAATTTTGATTAGGAACATTCATATGTAAGAATGTTCTAAGAGTCGAAAAATCTGGCGCACATTTCATCTTCAAAGAAATGGTCAGTGCTCAGTCCACAGTGTAAAGTTTTACACAAGTGAGGGCTCAAAATCTAAGTTGGAAGGTAAGCCATCTATGGCTAGAAGTTCTTGATCAAACGGGTTCAGAGTTGGGAGAACCAGTGCTAAGAAGTTGCAGGTGTCAAAGTCGCCATTGCAAGGAAGCAGTTTCAGATATAGGTAAAGTGTTTCACATATTTCTCACAGTATACTCAATCATTTTGAGAGATTTAACTTGGTAAAGTTGCGCAACCTTAAGGCGAAGTGTTGTGCAAAGTTTTATAAAAAACTTTACAGGATTGATTAGTCGATGAGTGATTAATCTGCAGCAGACTTTTCTGAAGAAACTGAATTTTTCAGAATAATCAATTTTCTGATAAATTGGTGAATGATCTCTAAGTTTGGTGGAGTCTAAAGTTAATCTTGATATAGAGGTGATCTAAATTCAAGGTTAACTTGTTCTTTTGGAGATTAACACTCTCCATCAGTGGTATCAGAGCAGGTTGTGTCAAAATTGAAGTGAAGAAGACTCCGACTATTGCAGAAATACAAAACTTTACATTTCGAAGGTGCAAAAGGTCAAAGTGTGAAGAAAGATTAAAGGAAGACATACAAAGAGCATCAAAAGGATCAGAAGGAGCAACATTCGAAGTAAAGGTACATTCATTATCTGTAAAGGTTAAAGATTTGAAGCTACAGGTGAAGTAAAGATGGGAGATAGTCTCCAAATTGAAAAGTTGGATAGAGAGAACTATCCTGCATGGTCTATGAGGATGGAAGCTCATCTTATGAGCAAAGATCTGATAGGATACATCACAGGAGATGAAGAAAAGCCAGAATTCAGAGATCCTAGTGTTCCAACTAGGGAGGAGCTTGCAGATTTGAAGAATTGGATGAAGAAGGATGCTCAAGCAAGAAGCATCATCTACATGGCATTCAATGACTATTTGCTTCCTCACATTAGAGGACTTGAAAGTGCATGTGACATTTGGAATGCTTTGGAAGAGCATTTCCAAAATACAACCAAATCAAGGAAGGCTTCACTATGGGCAGAGTTTACTACCTTCAAGAAGAAGGCCTCACAATCAATTTCTGATTATGTGACAAAGATGAAGGACATTGCAGATTCTTTAGGTGCAGTGGATGAAGATATTGAAGAAGACAAATTGGTAAGACAAATACTCACAGGGCTAAGAGGAGATGAGAAATGGAAGCCTTTCATTTTATCTACAGAACTTTCATTAGATCACTTTACTCCTGACTTGAATCAATTGTTAGGTCATATGCTAACTTTTGAGAATGATGTCAAAGGAGATGTTGATAAGAGTGCAGGTCATGCAATGTATTCTAAAGACAAGAAGAAAGCCAACAAAGGAAAGCAACAATCAGGTGAAGAACAAGGTACTTCAAACCAAGCAAACTTCATAAGAGGAAGAGGAAATGGCAGAAGTAGAGGAAGAGGCAGAAACAACAAAGAGAATGCAAGAGCTTGTTGGATATGTGGTAAGACAAATCATCTATCTCATGATTGTTGGCATAATAATCAAAATAATGGTAATTATCAGAACTTTAATCAAAGAGCAAGAGGTGGTAGATTTCAGAGAGGAAACTTCAGAGGTAGAGGTGGTAGGAATTCTTTTGGAAGAGGTGGTGGAAGAAACTTCCAAAGTCAATCCTATAATAACACGTACTACAACTATGCATCAGATCAAAAGGAGGACTCGACTCTCATTATGAATACATGTGAAACTTCACATGAGGACATGAGAGTGTTTTATATTGATTCAGGATGTAGTAATCATTTGAGTGGAAATATTGCTTTGATGACTGACCTAGATCATAATGCAATTAATCATACAGTGCAGACAGGTGATAATACAAAGCATAAGGTAAAGTCAATTGGTTCAGTCAAAGCTAAGGATGGGAGCACTCTTCTGAGTAAGGTACTTTATGTTCCCACAATTCCAAAGAATTTGATCAGTGTAGGTCAAATTGTGGAAAAAGGATATGAGGTAAGGTTCACCAATGATGGAGTTTATGTGGAAGACCCTAGTCAAGGGTATAAACAAGTTATTGCAGGAAAGAAAGAAGGAAGGCTCTTCACATTGAAGGTACAAGGAAATGTTGGACATGCTATGTTCACATATGGAGAGCAGAAGGTGTCAGAATTGGATCTTTGGCACAAAAGACTTGGACACTTTAATGAAAGAGGTATCAAAGAAATGATTAACAATGATTCAGTGCTTGGAATGCCTAACATTGCAGGTCAACACATGACATACAGATGTGAGGCATGTCAATTAGGTAAGGCTCATAAGCAATCCTACTCCAAGCATGGGTTTATGTATTCAGAAAGACTTGAATTGGTGCATACAGATGTGTGGGGTCCTTCAAAGGACTTTAGTATAAATGGTTCAAGATATTATGTCATATATGTTGATGATGCTACCAGGTGGATCACAATTTATGTGATTAAAGAAAAGTCAGAAGTGTTTAATACATTTAAACACTATCATGCATATGCAGAAAGAATTACAGGTCAAAAATTGAAGAGACTAAGGTCAGATGGAGGGGGAGAGTATTTTTCAAATGAGTTCAATGATTATTTGTGGAATGCAGGTATAAAGAGAGAAGTTACTTGCAGGTATTCTCCTCAACAAAATGGGGTAGCAGAAAGAAGAAATAGGACTCTTGTTGAATTTGCAAGGTCCATGATGAAAGAGAAGAATTGCCCAAATTATTTGTGGGCTGAGGCTGTTAATACAGCTACATATTTGGTTAATAGATTGCCTTGTAAAGCTTTGCAGGGTATGACACCATATGAAGCTTGGTGGGGTAAGAAACCTACCTTGGATCATTGCAGAATATTTGGATGCTTGGCATATGCATATGTGCCATCTCAATTGAGGCATAAGTTGGAGCCTAAGGCAGAAAAGTATGTATTCATTGGTTATGATGATAAGCAAATGGGATACAGGTTGTGGAGTCCATCCACAAAGCAATTTATTGTATCCAAGGATGTTACATTTGATGAGCAAGGTACTTGGTATGCAGGTAAATATAATGTACATGCAGATGATGAAGAAGTAGTGGATCAAAGAAAAGGTAAAGCAAAGATTCAATTACTTGATGAAAGTGAGAGTAATGAAGTGCAGATTGAAGTTGAAGAGAGGCCAAGGTTTGATCCAGAATGTGATGAACCAGAGACCTCAAGAAGTGCAGAAGTTAGGAGATCATCTAGGCACAAATGGCAACCTACAAGGTATAGTTATGACACTTCATTCTTAACTACTAAAGATTATGCTTATTTGGTAAAAGCAGATGAAGACCCTTCTACATATGAAGAGGCCAAAGGGAAGAAGAATTGGGAAGATGCTATGCAAGAGGAGTATGATGCATTGATAGAGAATCAAACATGGGATTTGGTTCCTAAACCTAATAGTCAGAAGATCATTGGTTGTAAGTGGGTTTACAAGACTAAAAGATTTGCAGATGGAAGTGTGTCTAGGTACAAAGCTAGACTTGTTGTGAAAGGGTATGCACAGACATATGGAGTGGACTATGATGAGACCTATAGTCCTGTGGCAAAGATGACAACCATCAGGACACTCATAGCAATTGCTGCTTGCAAAGGTTGGAAGCTATCTCAATTAGATGTAAAAAATGCTTTCTTGAATGGTTACATTTCAGATGAAGTCTACATGGAGCAACCAGATGGGTTCAAAGATCAAGTGAGTCCAAATTATGTGTGTAAGCTCAAGAGAGCTTTGTATGGGTTAAAGCAAGCCCCAAGGGCTTGGAATTATAGGCTTGTAAAATTCTTGAATGATCTTGGATTTCAAGCATCAAAGGCAGATAGTAGCTTGCTAGTCAAAGCAAGTGAAGATGGGTTCATTTATGTTTGTATTTATGTTGATGACATAATACTTACAGGAACAGATGATAAGGGAATACAAATGATCAAGAAGCAGATGGAGAAAGAGTTCAAAATCAGTGATTTGGGGAACCTATCATTCTTCTTGGGAATGGAGATTTCTTATACTCAACATGGAGTATATGTGACCCAAGAAAGGTATCTTAAAAATTTGCTAACCAAATTTAAAATGGAAGATTGCAGGGTTGCACCTACACCTTTGGAAGTGAACCATAAATTGTCTAGGTTTGGAGGAGAAGAGTTCAGAGATATGAAACTCTATCAAAGTTTGGTTGGTAGCTTGATTTATGCTACATTGACAAGGCCTGACTTGTCATATGCAGTTGGTGTGCTTTCACAATTCATGCATTGTCCTAGAAAGGAACATTGGATTGCAGGACAAAGAGTACTTAGGTACATCAAGGGTACACTCAGAGAAGGGTTGTACTATGGGTTTACTTCAGATACAAGAATCAAGATATATAGTGATGCAGATTGGGCAGGTAATGTGGATGATAGAAGATCAACACATGGATACTTGTGCTATGTAGGAGACAAATTGATTTCATGGTGTTCCAAGAAGCAACATACAGTTGCTTTGTCATCTACAGAAGCAGAATATAAAGGTATGGTGGAAGCTGCAAAAGAGGTAATATGGCTAAAGACACTTTTGAAAGTTTTTGATGTGATTCAGAGTACTCCTATTATTTGTGGAGACAATATGAGTTCATTATACTTGGCAGCTAATCCTGTATTTCATGCTAGAACTAAGCATATTGAAATACAGTATCATTTCCTGAGAGAGAAGGTCATTGAGAAGGAGATTGAAGTCATACACACTCCCAAAAAAGATCAAGTTGCAGATATGATGACAAAAAGTCTAGATGGACCAAAACTACAAAGATTCAAGGATATGGCTGGAGTAAAGAAGATAGAGAAGAACCTCAATTAATGATTGAGGGGGAGCTGTTGGTGCATGACAATCATCAATTGAAGAATTATGGAGGAATGAAGACAAAGAGTCAAGAAGAAAACAAAGTCAGGTGATTGAAGGAAGGACATGTTCAGAAAATCCAAAGATATGTACACATATGTACATTAGCTGACTTATATCTTTGTTTAGTCATACACTTGTATATATTCATCTATAAATATGTTGGAAAATGTTGGGCAAATAGAGCAGAAGAAGATTAGAGAATAGGGAGAAAGAAATTAGTGTCATTAGACACATTGTAAGTGAGTGAATCATCCATTCTCACTAGTATGTAATTTTCTGAAGAAATCGAGAAACTTGCGCCCGATGTTTAGCAGTCTGCTCCTTCTGTGTTTAATCTTTTGAGAAATCCTTCTGCACGTGTCTAAGTCCATAGCTAATCTATCTATGGCTAAAATTTGAGAGGTTAATTGTAATCAGGTTGAGAGAATTTTGATTAGGAACATTCATATGTAAGAATGTTCTAAGAGTCGAAAAATCTGGCGCACATTTCATCTTCAAAGAAATGGTCAGTGCTCAGTCCACAGTGTAAAGTTTTACACAAGTGAGGGCTCAAAATCTAAGTTGGAAGGTAAGCCATCTATGGCTAGAAGATCTTGATCAAACGGGTTCAGAGTTGGGAGAACCAGTGCTAAGAAGTTGCAGGTGTCAAAGTCGCCATTGCAAGGAAGCAGTTTCAGATATAGGTAAAGTGTTTCACATATTTCTCACAGTATACTCAATCATTTTGAGAGATTTAACTTGGTAAAGTTGCGCAACCTTAAGGCAAAGTGTTGTGCAAAGTTTTATAAAAAACTTTACAGGATTGATTAGTCAATGAGTGATTAATCTGCAGCAGACTTTTCTGAAGAAACTGAATTTTTCAGAATAATCAATTTTCTGATAAATTGGTGAATGATCTCTAAGTTTGGTGGAGTCTAAAGTTAATCTTGATATAGAGGTGATCTAAATTCAAGGTTAACTTGTTCTTTTGGAGATTAACACTCTCCATCACGAAGCACTCGCTTCAGTATCAATTGGGGAACAAATAGACTCTGCTGTCGCACATGGGCAGTTGGTGGGGGAGTAATTCTCCCTCCTTGTTTCTCTCTTGCGGGGGTGGAAAGACACATCTTTTCCCCTCTTTCTTCCTCATCTTCATGCGGAGTTGAGCTTCTTCGTGAGCTCCTCTGCTCAGGTGGTGGCCATGGTGGGCTAGAACTAGACTCGCCCCATTGCTTCTCTCTGTTGTGCGGAGCTTTGTTGGCAAAAGAGCTCCCCTTCTCCAACCTCTGTCAAGGCCTTGTCGTGACAAGCTATCCATTATCACACAGTGCTCACTTGTTCGGTTTGCGCATGCATTCGCTCCTACCATTCAGTGGAAGTAGCACCGCTCATGGTTTTGGCAGGTATCCCCTTTTTTTTTTCGAAGTCTTGTCAAGGATGTGTTCATTATCTTTGTGTTTCCTCCCCCTTGGAAGTTTGGTGCATCTTGGGGTTGAGCCCCCTCTTCGAGTTCCCCTTCATAGCTTCTGTTGAAAGACATGGTGTGTCTGGTTGTTGCTGAACTGCTCTCGTGGTCAATGCCATACCCATTTAATACTCCTCTTCTGTAACATAAGCTTGGTGGAGCTTTGTTTGTGTTACAACGGGTGCTTTCCTCCCAGTGTGTATCTGGCTCTCGTGTAGCCTCCTGTCGGCCTCTTCCTTGGTGTGGACTCAACGATTGACTCCCTTGCTGCTCTATGGCTCGGGTTGCTCCGGCCAAGCCTTGTGGGCTTCCCTGCTTGGTTATCTACCCCAGTTTGGTCATGCTCCAATCCCCCAGCCGATGGTTGCACTCCAATATTTCCCGTCAAGCTTTCTTTGCAACATCAATGGTTGAGAACCTATTAGGAGTTTGGGGGATCGATGATCACATGGCCCTCCTGTTCATGGAACAAGTTGCAGAGGTCCTTTGTTTTCCATCGATTGGCGGATGTGTTTTCCTGTGTTGATGTCGGCTGGAGTTGTTTGTCAAAGGCAACTATGGAGAATAAAATTCTACACGGTTCTCCCACATTCTCGACTATTGTTGGCTTTACTATCTGCACCAATCTGTCACTCACTTATGGTCAGAAGTTGATTTTGCTATGTGTTGCGATAGGTTTGTTTGTTGTGTTCACCTAGGTTTGCTACATATGATCTCCCATGTATCCAATATAAAAGTTCATGCTTCTACTCGTTAAGGAAATATCCATTTCCTTGGTTATTTATTTTGGGTTTGTTATCTCCAACCGTCATGCGTGCCTCCTCGGACCTAATTTCTGCTAATGTATGCCAAGTCTTGACATTATTGATGTTGCAGGCCAGGTTGTATGATGGGTGGCAACATGCTTATGCCTATGCATCCTTGGTCCAATATTGGTGCATAATGGCTCGTTTGAATCTGTTGACCTCTTTCTATGAGCAATAAGTAAAGGGCTTCCCTGATCTTTTTTGTTGAAACACGGGTTTTGCATACTTTCATATAGCAGGGCAGTATTTTGGTGTATAATGCTAATGCTTATTAGTCGGGGTGCAATGAACTCTGTATGAGGAATCTATGAATATGTTGTTCTGTGTTGTCAAAATACTACCTGGTAAACCTAAAGGTCCTAAGTTGTAAACCTGAAAAAACATCTCTCCAGGGAGAGATTTGTTTTCAATGCTCCCTGTGCATCTCATTAAAATGCCAATCATGCAATCGGGCTGAGGTAGCTCAAAAATTTTCTACAGACCTACTTCAGTTGTCAATGTTGTTCCTCTAGAGTTGTAGGATCTCAATGGATTTTCTGTCATTAGAACTGTTTGAAGGACTCTATTTAAACTGCTCTTTATTGGAAAGAGAGATGCATATGCATCATGAGTGGTTTTTGTACTCGATTTCCGGATGATATACATGTATGTTTTTAAATGGTCATGTGGAACTGATGAATATATGTATCTTAGATACTCTGTTTTTCACTTTGCTATCTCTCTAAAAATTGGCAGCACAATTGAATGTTTGGCATGCTTAATAAGGGGAGTCAAATTCATGTTCATGGGGCTTGGGAATTGCACAAGTTTCTATCTTTTGCAGGTTTTTATGATCCGCCCCCATGCTTTATCATAGGAATGCACTACCGTGCAGAGCACTCCCCTGTTCATGCTTGCAATATATAAATAAAATCGTCTACTCTTTTTGCTACTCCTTGCAATCAGAAACTGTATAGAGTAGGCCAATCAGGATGCACATGTACAGATACTCAAAGCATTGATGAATTGATTGACATGGATCTTAGTTTATGATTGGTGTCTACTTGTTGGTGATGTGCCATTTGCATGTATCCTCACTTTGTGACACAAGAAGTGAGAGCTTCTGCCGCATGATACTATCTCTATGTCTCATTATGATCAAGTATGCTCATCGGCTTGAGACGCCCATGCATTTTATGATTACAGATTTTGTGAATACTAGGGCAACTTTGTGGATTAGGTTGCTTGATGCTTGCCAATGCACGACTGTGTATTTGCATGCCCACTTTTTCTCTCAAGGTTGAGTACGATGACTTATGTTTAATCAAAGGTTATGGCGGCCCTAGGTTTTAGAAAAGGTCCACAACTCTTACCATCGATTGGTGGCCTTGGTTGTGAGGGTTGCCATAGGTCTTGCAAGATTTTATGACCTTTTCAGGTACACTGCCGGTGTGCAAGACATGGATTATAACGAGTTGTTTGATTGTGCTTATCATTGGTCGGGTTTTGGTTGACTGAATCTGGCTGAATGGACACTTTAAAAAGAACTGTGTATTTGCATTAGTTGGAGGAAGGATTGCACATTTACTTTTGATATGCTTACACACTATTGGTTTCTCACATTGTCCCTATGCTCATAGGCACTCTTAACACTCCAAATGAATAAGAATGTTTGATGCATAAGCATGAGCAGTCCACATCTGCTGTGCTTCACTACAAATGTTCACACATGCACCATGTATTATGTTTGCAATAAACTCTTGACTTAGAAGGGATGTGCATGATAAGATCAATTGGCAATTGGCAAAGATGCATTCTAGTATTTGTCTGCTTGAAGATGAATTGGCTCCATTCCTTTTTGACTGCCCATGGCCTAATTGCAAGTCCTCTGCCACTTGAAACTTATCACATACGAGTCCCCAATATAGTCACTCTCCATGAACAAAATAATGCCTTCTCTCATGACCTTCCAAGTTGGATTGAGATGTCTACTCATCTTTTGGGCTTCGCACTTAAATGTATTTGAAACTATGATTGGAAGTTTTTTTTTCAGGCTTTAATGTTTCAGGTAAAGCTTCCCCCTTGTGAGCAACTTTATTCTAGGCAGCCATGAATCCTTGAACTTGTACTCATTTACTTGATGGGCTGTTTCAAAACAACTCCCATCTTGGAGAACCGCATCACTCTTGGGATGTAATGTTGTGTCCATAGTAGTGTAAGGCTATGGGACACGTGTTCATGGTAGTATGTAAGGTCACCCTCGGCACCTTGGACTTGGAGGGTTATTTCCTTTGGTCATCTTCCATCCCATGCTCTTTTGATGCTCGATCTCCTGGTGTGGCATTCATTTAATATGTTTTCCACCATACCATGTTGGTGTGCCAGGGCATATGCTGAACTCACTTTTTGCAGGTTTTGGACTCTTGACTTCGTCATCTATGTGTAAAATGTGATCTTCATTTTATTGAGAAAAAGGGAAAACATGTTGCATATGTTAATGAGAAACTTGGATGCCAATTGGTTTCCAGCGCTTCACATGCTTTTTGTTAGTTCTTGGAGATTACAGGTTGCAGGAAGGTAGGTGACTGGAGTATTGGCGATTCTTCTCCTGGGTAAAGGTGTCCATTATGGCGATTAACATGTTTAAAAGAGCTTTTGGGGTTGCTAAGTTCCTCGCTAAGCTTTAGATGTGAAGCAGATCATCAATTGCTAATCGTGTACTCAATTCTCGACTTTGAGTGTTACATGTTTTCAAGAAGAAGGATGTTGCTTCCCAGTCTTGTGATGTTTTTACTTCATGCTTGTCATAATTATTGAAAATGGATAAAATTGCTTATTTCTTCCTCTATATGTTGGGTTTGCATATGTGCATGTATGTTTGAAAGGAAAATTGTGTTGACGTGTGGATGTTGTGCTAAGCTTGGCTTCCTATAGGAGGGTGTCTGCTCAATATTTTAGGCATAGAATACTAAGGGTTTATCCAAATTATTTTGAGGTAGCAAAGCTACTGCAAGAGATTTTGGATCTAGACTTGTGCAGATACAAAAGTCACAATGATATGAATGATGCTTAATGTTCTGTATTGACTCTCTAACAGGAATCAAGTAAAATACTCCACAGCTATTGCATTCATGCGAATGCACCTCTCTTGCTTCAACTCTTTATTTTAGCAAGTGGCTGTTTCTAGTAAAATTCATGTGTAGGATGCATAATGCTTGTACCTCAAAAAGTTCTTCATGATGTGAGCATGTATTCTCTAAAGGACATTTGCAGGTGAACATGAACATAGGGGGTTGAAATTTCGGATTTAGACCTGAACTAAATGTGAAGTCATAAATGAGTGATTGTTTTTTGCTAGGGAAGTAACTCTCTAGTTCCACATTCCTCATTTAAGGCTTAACTTCATTACATGCCGACACATTTAAAACTTCAGCATTGATCCTTCTTACCTCCTAAGGATGATTTGCTACTTTGCTTGGCAGGAATAGTGTTGGATAAATTGTTTGAATCTCATGAATGCTTGTAAAATGATAAGGACTCATAATGTTGCACTATTGTCTATTCATTTTATGAACACTCGTGTTAAATTGCACACTTGATTGACTAGGAGCATAGTATGAAGGATGGAAGGAACATAAGTTAAACATGCAACTACATATTCTTCTCATGCTTTACAATACAATATGTCACACTCACTTGGAGATAATAGATTTTGGCATCATTTGTTGGATTGCAGCGATAAGAAGATTTTCAGGAGCTCCTCTCATTAGAAGAGCAATCCCTAAGTGAAAGATGTTCCTTGAAGTGGAAACTAAACATAGAATTACATTTTGTGGCTGTTTCTTTTCAAATTCAGTCTACTTGTTGTGTATGTTTAAAATTTCAGGTATTGGAGCTTTGAGAGAAGGCATATTGGTTGGAGGTTGGGCTGACTACCCCCCAAGGGGATTGTGTCGCTCAACATTACAGGCCTGAAAGACTTGAAGACTTACAAATTTGGATGGAGGTTGGGCTCACTTCCCCCCAAGGGGATTGTGTCGCTCAGCAATATGGAGTTGCAGACTTGAAGATTGACGACTTGCTGATTCAAAGATTTGCAGCTTTGCACAATTCAGATTTGAACAGTTGCAGATTAGCTGAGTGGAAGTCCCAAAACTTGGACCAGTCTAGCAATATATGCTTTTCATTTCTCAGCTTTGTCGAGGGTGACAAATTCTAGGAGGGGGAGGAGTGTTGTTATAAGGGTTGCCCATAATTTTTCGCATGCTATGGCATCCCTTAGCCTTCATAAAAAACCCCTTTTTTGTAATTAGGAGATGACCATATGAACACTCTCCTAAAACCCCTTTTTGATATTTCCTTTAGTCTAAAGTATTGAAGCCTTCTCCATAAAGTAGCTTTTTGGCACATGTACAAAAAACCCACGTAGAAACTCCCCATGCGCTCTCTCTCTAGGTGGTTATTTTTTGAATTCCCAAAATCACATGAAGATCCTCTTTTTTGATTTAGCACATGTGGTCTTTTGACCACATGTTTTATTCACATATGTCTCTCTTCTTCTCTATATAAAGAAGAGCCTCATTTGTAAAAGGGGTCCCTTGGCCTCCATGCTAATGGAAAGAAGGTTCATTTGGCTTCCACATTTCTCTTTGTGTGCTAGGCGTTGATCCATGTGTGTGGGTTTGGCATTTGGGGTTGTCTTGTGTGTTAGCATTGCCCTCCCTTGCTCCTTTTGATGTTGGCCATGGTGCCATTGTTCATGGACGTGGGTGTGTGCATTGCTTCCACTTCTTGCAACTCCTCTTGGAAGAGCCTCTCACTTCCATGTGAGGCGGTTAGGGTCTGTTGTTCCCCTATTCTCAACAATATGCATATGCATATACATATGCATATGCATATACATATACATATACATATACATATACATATACTTATACACATACATATAATTATACATCTACACCTATAGATATGATACATATACATATATGTTTACACACACACACACACACATATATATATATATATATATATATATATATATATATATATATATATACATACATATACGTATACCTATACATATACGTAAAGGTATACCTATATGTATACATATATGTATACTTATACATATACGTATGTGTATACATATATGTATATTTATACATATATACATACATAAACATATACATATACATATACATATACATATAGTTATATGTATACATATACACATACTTACACATATAGGTATGCATATACATATGTGTGTACATATACATATTCATATACATATATGTATACATATACATATACATATACATATACATATACATATACATGTACTTGTACATGTACATGTACATATATATATACATACACATATACATATACATAGACATATACATATACATATACATATACACATACATATACATATACATATAGACATGCAGATATGTTATGTATACATATACGTTTACATATACATATACATATATGTATACATATATGTATATGTATATGTATATGTATAGGGTTTACATATATATATATACGTATAGGTACGTATACATATACATAAGCCTATACATATACATATACATATACCTATAGGTATACCTATATGTATACATATATTTATACTTATAGGTATATGTATACATGCATACATATATATATATATATACATATACCTCTACCTATGTATACATATACACATACTTATACATATAGGTATTTATATACATGTACATGTACATATACGTGTTTATAAGAGTCAAAATTCAAGCTACGAATTTGTGGGATATCATTTATGGACATGTGGAGCAATCAAAGGAAGCCAAAAGCCATGAGATTCCATCAACAAAATTCACTCAACCACTCCCCAAGTCATCTCAACTAAGTCCTCCAAGTTATGAGGCTAATTTAGAAAGGGGGTTCCTAGATTTTAGGGGCACACTTCTCACTATAAAAGGAGCATGTATCTCAACTTCTTTTGGGCCATCTTCATGGAGTTTCACCTCATGTAAAGTGATCACTAAGTGCCAGAGTTGTGATAAGCAAGCCCTTTGCTTACTTGTTTGTTTTCTTTGAGTAGGCATATCTATGTGTGTGCACATGCAGTGTTGCAACTCTCTACCCTTGAGTTGTTAGCATTGATTCTCCCTCTTTGTGTATCCATTTGATGTAACTTGTGTCACATTGGATAGCTATTAGAGTCTCTTTTATACCCACAAATTCTCTGGAGCATTCTCTAAGTAGTCTAGGAGCAACATTCATTTTAGTGAAATTGGATGATTGATATCTCTCTATGTGTGTAGGCTATGTTGGAGATATTTTTCTCTCTGTTGTAAGGGTTGGTTCTCCTTGTTTATGTACGCATTTGCTATGATTTTTTGTCATTGGGTAGCTATTAGAGTGCTCTAAAGTTAACCCAATTTTTATCTTCATTGTTTGTATACTCTCTGAGAAAAGCTTGCTGGAATGAAGTGAGGTATCTATTTGATTAGCAGTTGTGAGCATTCAACTAGCTCATGTTGTAGACATTGTTTCTCTTTGTCTAAGCATCCATTTGGAGTGAAAATTTTTTTGTTGGAAAGCTCTTTGTGTCTACTACAGGTTTGAAAACTCTAACTAGAGTTCTCTACATATGCTTTGAGAAAGTGCATTTTTGGTGTACAGACATCAAAGAAGGATCCCTATGGAGGTCATTCATGCTTTGTCGTTGCATATGGGTTGAGATACTTCCCCCATAAGTGGTATCAGAGAATTTTGGCATCTTGGAGGAATCAAATACAAGGAAGAAGATCTCTTGGAGTTGTTGGTTGAAGATTTGCATCAACAAAAGCTATTGGAGGTAGCTCACATCAAGGGGGAGCTATTTTACTGAAATTTTCAAGAGCACAAGGTGTCCATCTAAGGAAAGACTTGGATTGAGGTAACGTCAGAGCCTCATTTGCATTTTACACACATTGGAGCATTAGCCAAGGGCTAGTTCAAGTAACGAAGACTAGAGATGGGAGACTTCAACACTCAAATTGAAAAGTTAGACAAAGGGAATTATCAACCATGGAGATTTAGGGTCTCCAACTACCTTATGGGAAAGGGCCTTTGGGGATTGATTAGTGGAAGTGAACCAAGAACTAGATTGGATGAAAATCCAACCAATGACTAGAGAAGGGCCTTTAGGGAATGGAATGAAAGAGACAAGAGGGTTATCTTTATCCTTTCCCAACACATTAGCAATAGCATGATTGGCCATATCCAAGACTTGGATTCAAGCATGAAGGTATGGGAGACACTTGAGAGGCTTTATTCAACAAGGATCAAAGCAAGGAAGATCCAACTCAAGAATGAGTTCACCAATCTTAGGAAGAGTTCAGGAAGTAGCATGAATGACTACATACTTAGCGTCAACGAATTTCCAGATGCATTGGGATCCATTGAAAGCCATGTAGACAATGATGTTCTTGTGGCTTATGCTCTCAATGGTTTGAGAGATGATGAGAAGTGGAAACCCTTTACCACTTCAGTATATGAGAAATTGGTTGCTCTCATGGTCACCGTTGAGATGTACATAGGTGGAAGTTCAACTAAAAGCAAGGATGCACAAGTCTTTTATGCAGGTAATCAAAGGGGCAAAGGAACACGTGGACAAGGCCGGGGCAAAGGAAGGTTTGGAGGAAGGCAAGGCCACTCAAGCAATCAAGGACATGAACAACACACCTCATAACAAAGAGGTAGAGGAAGGACAAGATGAAGAGGAGGAAGGCATCAACAAAATAGGAATCAAGATGGAGAAGGATGTTACATATGTGGCAAGTTTGGCCACTATGCTAGAGATTGCTACCAAGAAGGAAACCAAAGGAGCTATAATCAAGGTTCTTCATACAAAGACCAAGGTAATTATGCTTCTACAAGTTTAGAAAATGACAATATCTTGATGATGCACATGAATGGGAATTCAAGCAAAGTAGATAACACTTGGTATATCCATAGTGGATGTAGCAACCATATGAGTTGTAATGCTTCTTGGTTTACTAATCTACATGCTCCCAAAGGTAAAGGACATGTAGAAACAAGTGATGATACAGCCCATGAGATCTCCCATGTTGGAGATGTAGCTTTGGATCAAAAGGAGGAAGGAAGATGTCTCAAGGACATCTTGCATGTACCTACGATCACAAAGAACTTGGTGTCTATAGGGCAAATCGTTGAAAGAGACTATCAAGTAAGGTTTAAAAATGGTGAATGCTATGTGGAGAACCCTAAGCAAGGTTACAAGGTCATAACAAGAGGAAAGAAGCAAGGGAGACTCTTCACTTTGGAGGTAAATTCTCATTCCACTCAACATGTCTACTTCACATATGGAAGCAAGAAGATTTTGGATTTGGACTCGTGGCACAAGAGGATAGGTCACATCAACATACAAAGAATGAAGGAAATGCAATTCAAGAGGCTGGTTGAAGGGCTTCCCAACTTCCAAGGATAAGTTATGAAGCATTTATGTCAATCTTGTCAACTAGGGAAGCAAGTGAGACTTCCATTCAAGAACTATGGCTACGTAAGCCAACATCCATTGGAGTTGATACATATAGATATGTGGGGGCCAACCAAAGAGCAATCCGTTGGAGGCAAAAAGTAATTTGTCACTTTTATAGATGATTGCACAAGGATGGTTTGGCTTTATTTCATCAAAAATAAATCAAAAGTGTTTACATCTTTCAAAGCATTCAAGGCAATGCTGGAGAAGGAAACAGGTACATATATCAAAAAGCTAAGGTCCGATGGAGGGGGATAATATTTCTCCAATGAATTTTCTAATTTTTAATGGATCAAGGCATCAAGAGGCAAGTAACATGCAGGTACACACCCCAACAAAATGGGGTAACAAAGAGAAAGAATAGATACATTGCGGAGATTGCTAGAACAATGCTTAATGATATGAATGTAACCTAACATGTTTTGGAGTGATGCAGCAAAGACCACCGTGTATCTTATGAATAGGGTTCCTACCTCACGGATCCATGGCTTGACACCATATCAATCCTATTATGGTAAGAAACCTTATCTTTCCCACTTGAAGATATTTGGATGTACTTGTTATGTATATGTGCCAAGTGAATTGAGGCACAAGCTACAACCAAAGGCAGAAAAGTGTGTGTTTCTAGGATATTCAAATGATCATAAAGGTTATAGGTGCTTCAACCCAAACACAAAGGGCTTGAGGATATCAAGGGATCCAAGAATATGCAGGAATATGAACATGGAATCTAGTGCCCAAGAAGGAGAACATGAAGGTAATAGGAAATAAGTGGGTGTATAAAGTAAAGAGGAATTCAGATGGATCTATTTCTAGGTTTAAAGCAAGATTAGTGGCCAAGGGTTTTGCACAAACCTATGGAGTGGAATTTGAAGAGACATTCAGCCCTGTGGCAAAGATGAGCACCATTAGGACACTCATTGCAATGGCCGCTAGCAAAGGATGGAATCTCTTCCAATTGGATATCAAGAATGCCTTTCTCAATGGAGACTTGGAAGAAGAGGTATACATGCAGATACCACTAGGTTTTGTTCATAAAGAGTTTCCATATCATGTTTGTAGGTTGAAGAAGGCAATTTATGGCCTAAAGCAAGCTCTAAGGGCTTGGAACCAAAGATTGGTGCAGTAGATGATCAAATGTGGTTACAATCAATGCAAGTCGGATCTATCTCTCTTCATCAAACAAAGAGGAGAACTTGTAGTCTACATGTGTGTGTATGTAGATGATCTTATCATTACAGGTAATGATACAAAGGGCATTGAGGAGATCAAGGCAAAGCTTGGAAAGGAGTTTAGGATCTCTGATCTTCGAGATCTTAGGTATTTTCTTGGCATTGAAGTTATATACAAAGAAGAAGGTATTATGTTCATACAAGAAGTATATTCTAGACCTACTTGAGAGGTTTGGGATCCTACATTGCAAGCCTATTTCAAATCCCATGGAAGTTGATGTAAAGCTAAGCTCCATTGACGGAGATTAGAGGATGTAGCTTTGTATCGATCTATCGTAGGCTCTTTCAATTATGCCACAATAACTAGGCCTGACATAGCATATGGAGTTGGAGTCTTATCACAATTTATGCATAGTCCAAGGATGACACACTTGCAAGCTGCAAGAAGAATGTTACAATATCTCAAGGCTACTATAAATGAAGGATTGTTTTACTCATTTGATAATGATATGCAGGTCAAAGCTTACTCCGATGTGGATTGGGCCGGTTTGAAGAAAGATAGAAGGAGTACAAGTGGTTACCTAGTCATGCTAGGTAGCAAGATCCTCTCATGAATTTCAAAGAAGCAGCCCATAGTGGCATTATCTTCCACTAAGGGTGAGTATACAGCTTTGGCTCAATTCACATGTGAGCTAATATGGATTAAAAAGTTATTTATGGAGCTTAATTTGCAAGTTGACACAAATCCAATTTTTTGTGACAATATGAGTAGCATTCATCTAGGATCGAATATTTTCTATCATGCTAGAACCAAGCATATTGAAGTACACTATCACTTCATAAGGGAAAAGCTGATATCCAAGGAAGTTTCAATACATCATATTGGTACCAAGGACCAAGTTGCCAACATGTATACAAAGGCCTTGGATGA
>CM035412.1:82165266-82167766 GCA_020310875.1 Ceratopteris richardii | reverse complement strand
CATGATCAGTGCATGTCTGTAGTAGACTCAGATGTTTGGTATTTTGACAGTGGGGCAACCAAACATATTACCTCGCAGCGCAGTTTCTTCTCTTCACTCGAGCTTGCCCCTACAGGGAATACTATTACACGTGCCAACAAGTCCTCTTATCCTATTATGGGAGTTGGTAAGATCATTCTGACTCCAGCTGTTGGTAGTTCTTTCACTTTGTCAGATGCTTTATTTGTGCCAAGGATCAAAAAGAACTTGTTATCAGTTTCTGCATTAGCCAAGATTGGCTTGGTTGTGAAATTTGTTGATGACATGTGTACAGTCCATGATCTCTCAAATGGCGATGTGATTATTGCTTCTGGCATTTTATGTCGTGGGTTGTATAAGCTCATAGACTATGAAAGATCTGTGAATGATTCGGCATGTGTAGTTCATGATTCTCAGGCTATGTCAGATGCAAAGCTTTGGCATGCACGCTTTGGTCATCTGAATTTTGCTAGTTTGCTACGCCTGCAGAAATCTGAAATGGTGTCCTCTTTGCCCAAACTTGAGGCACCTGGAAAACATGTTTGTGAAGGCTGTATTTTGGGCAAAATGCAGCGTTCTTCCTTTCCAAAAGATGGTTTAGTTCGGGCTACGCAGAAATTGAAGCTTGTACATAGTGATGTCTATGGTCCTATGCAGACACCCTCTTCTGGAAATTATCTTTACTTCGTGACTTTCATTGATGATTTTTCCAGGCATGCATGGGTATATCCACTCAAAGCAAAGTCCGAAGTGTTCATGTGCTTCAAACAGTTTTTGGTTTTGGCTGAAAATCTGTCAGCATGTAAAATGGGCACCCTCCGTTCTGATCGAGGGGGGGAATATATGTCTTCAGATTTTAATGCATTTCTGGCTGAACGTGGGATACAACACCAGTGTACAGTGCCGTATACACCTCAACAAAATGGAGTTGCTGAACGAAAGAACAGGTCACTCATGGAGATGGCGAGGTCCATGGTCAAAAGTCAGGCTTTACCACATAGTTTGTGGCTTGAGGCTTTCATGTGTGCAGCATATGTACTGAACAGGTGTCCCACTAAAGCGTTGCAGTCTATAACTCCATATAAGGCTTGGCATGACCGCAAGCCATCTGTTGCTCATCTGCGTGTTTTTGGTTGTTTGGCATATGCATTAGTGCCTGAACAACATCACAGAAAATTGGATGATAAGGCAGTAAAATGTATTTTTGTTGGGTACAGTTCTAAAAGTAAAGGCTATCGTCTCTATCATCCACATACTAAACGCATTCTATTTAGCCGTGATGTTGTCTTTGCGGAAGATGCTATTCAGCCACAGCCTCTTTTTACAAGTGGACAGTCTAGTGCTGGTCCTAATGAGGCAACTTCTCAGCCTTTGCAGGTTTCATATGATGATGCAGATCATTCCATTTCTTATGCAAATTTACATGATGCACTTGTTGATGAGAGAGCTGATATTGAGCAGGCAAAAACTATGCCAAAATGGCTGGTGCAGACTTTGCGTGACAACAAATTAGATGCACCTTTGTCATATCGTACTCGTTCAAGCTCTCATAGTGCCTCCTTCGCATCAGATTGCTATGCTATGGCTGCATCTAGTCTCTGTGATGAGAATGAGCCTGTTTCTTTTGATGAAGCACAAAATTCAAAAAATTGGATGGTTGCTATGCAATCTGAATATGATGCTATAATGAAGAATGGTACATGGTCTTTATGTGACTTGCCTCCTGGCAAGAAGGCCATTGGCACAAAGTGGGTATACAAGCTGAAGCGTAAACCTGATGGTACAGTTGACAGGTATAAGGCTAGGCTTGTTGCAAAGGGTTATGCACAGGAAAGAGGCATTGATTTTGATGAGAGCTTTGCACCTACATGCCGTATTACTACTGTTCGGAGCATTTGTGCACTTGCAGCCCATCATGGTTGGAATGTACATCAGTTGGACATTAAAACAGCATTTCTGAATGGTGACTTGCATGAAGAAGTGTATGTTTTTCAGCCCCGTGGCTTTGTGCAGAAAGGGCATGAAAACCAGGTTTGCAGGTTAAAGAAGGCATTATATGGTTTAAAGCAAGCACCACGTGCTTGGTATGAGAAGATACATGCCTATCTGATTGCACATAGTTTTGAGAACAGTCCAACTGAAAGCACCTTATATGTTAAGTGTGCTAATGATGTGCTTCTGCTCATTGTTGTCTATGTTGATGACATGATGCTCACTGGTCCTATTGAGACACATATTGCTGATTTTAAGGCTAATTTGCATGCCTCATTTGAGATGTCTGATTTGGGGCATTTGCATCACTATTTGGGCATTCAGTTTATGCATGTTGATGGTGGAATGGCTTTGTGTCAAACAAAATATATTGACACATTATTGCAGCATTTTGGCCTTGAAGACTGTAAGCCTATTGCCACTCCTATGGAGACAAGTTTACGATTGAGTCTTCATGATGCTGGAGATGCATTTGATGCCGTTCTCTATC
>CM035412.1:82145266-82152766 GCA_020310875.1 Ceratopteris richardii | reverse complement strand
TTTTTTCAGGGCCTTCAGTGAATGGATTGAGATAGAGATATTTATCCCCTCTCAACACTTATCCAATAGCATGATTGACCACATCCAAGATTTGGAAACAATGAGGAAGATGTGGGAAACATTTTAGAAGTTGTCTCAAGTACCAAGGCTAGGAAGATACAACTAAAAAATGAGTTTAACAACCTTCGAGAATTAGGGAATATTTCAATCAATGGTTATATATTAAAGGACAAAGAGCTTGTGAATGCTATTGTATTGATTAGGTGGCACATTGAGGATGATGGCCGATTGGCACACACTGTGTATGAGTTAAGAGATGATGCTAAATGGAAGACCTTCATCATGTCATTATATTTAAGGGACTCTCCACACGACTTTGAGTAATTACTAGCACTAATGGAATGATCATAGAAGAAATGAACATAGGGGTTCATGTCATCATTCATCATTTGAAGCTTACAACGAAGTCCAAAGTAGGAAAATAGTGAGACCTCAAATAACATTATGAGATTGGACACAAAAATAGCTCCCTACTAGGAGTAAGATTTAATAGAGTTTGGTTGACTTAGATGAAAGGCTTCAGTAAAAGAAATGATGTTGCTTCAAAGATGATTGTTCCTGTGCTATGAACATTTATCTCGAGCCATGGGAGCATATCTCCTACAACAATCACCTCGCTAGGTGCCCATGGTGTCACTTGTAGATACAACTACTCTCAACAATACTTTAGACTATAATGGAAGGAAGTGTCAACAAGGATGTTTTGATGGATTGCAAATCTAACATGGATCTAGGACCAAGCATCAGACTGATAGAACTAATCAATCATGGGGGTTGTCATGAAAGTCATAATTCTTGTCTCTCTCCATCGCGATATCCTGCTTTAGGGTGTTATTAGCATGTGTCTTCTTTATCATAGAAGCTAGGTGCACCTAACATTGGCTTCTTCAACATCACGGTGGCTGCTTTCTCATGTGCATTGGTTTGCATGAAAACCTAGCCTTGGCTTTTCCATCATCATGAGACATTGACTTATCTCAAGGGAGGTGGTGCCATGGACATAAATGAAACCATCCTGAATGTTAGTATCCATGTGAATTTCTATATCTCATGATTAGTTCAGAATTTGGAGAATCCAATGCATCCATCATGTTTGTAATGTGCCAAAATCCCCGAGATCAATAGCGTACTTGCTAATGTTTGAAATTTGAAGGTCCTTTTTTGAATTGATGACATCATCAATTCGTAACCACCCTTGAACCACCCTTGAAAAACCTATATAAGGAGGGATTCGCCATATACATACTCAGTCTTACCAATGCTAGTCTTGGGAGCTCAAGGAGTTGCAATTTCCAAGTAAATACTTTCCAAGTTCTAGTTCGAGTTCTAGACTTGTTCTTTGCTCTAGCCTTGTTTAGTCTAGTATCATGGACATCTAGTCTCGTCCTTGTTCTAATCTCGTAGTATGAGATCCTTTTCCGTTATTCCTTGTATCTAGTTCACCTCCATGAAGGGAGTTCTTGTAATCCACATATCTTGCTTCATATGTACGATCCTAGGTTGTGGGATCACCAGTATCATCTCTAGTCAAGTTATCCATACCTATGAGTCCCGGGTTGTGGGACTTCATGTATCATTACATATTCTTCTATTATTTCCTTGTGTGCTGATCTTGTAATCAAAACTATAATTCCAAAATCTTGTCTAGTTTAGTTAGAGAGTACAATCTAGTGTTCCCCTGATAGGTGGCACATGGTATTTCTTGATGTTTTTTGCATTTTTGCTTTGTTTAGGTTAGCCTAGTTTTAAAAAGAGAGAAAAAAGTGAAAGAGTGAGAGAGAGAGAGGGGGAGAGAGAGAGATATAGATAGATAGACACGCACACACACACACACACACACACACACACACAGAGAGAGAGAGAGAGAGAGAGAGAGAGAGAGAGAGAGAGAAGGAAAAAAAGAGATAAGAGCAATTAGACTAAAGGAGTTTCTTCCTTTTCCTTCTTTGGAACAACCAGTTGATTCGATTGCTTGTGAAAGTGATGGGCCTTCTTAGCACTTGGTCCTACTTCTTGTCCCCCCTATCTCTCTCTCTCTCTCTCCCTCCATCTCTCTCTCTCTCTGTCTATCCTTCTTGCTTTTCCTTTTATTTGGTCTCCAACCCCCATGGTTCTCTCCTCCTTCATCTTGGACAATCGTGCTCCTATTCATTGTGCCAAGGGGAATGATGATTCCCTCCCACAATTTGGTGTACATGTGCTTTTTGACTTGCTAAAAGGAGATGAGGTCTCTAGATAACAAGAGCATCTCTGGAAAATGTGTTTGATATGCGACTTTTTTGGGCTTTGCCTACCCCTTGAATCCATCAGAGGTTGGTTTCATAAGTAATGGTTTCATAGAGGATTCATCATCTCAAAGTATCAGTTCTTGCCTTTGAATCGTATTCTCCTCATCTTGGAAAATGTAGTTATGGCCTTTCAAGCCTTTCAAACGGGCACCTGGCATGTCAAGAGATCAAATTTATGTCTCTTCAGATGGTTTTGAGTCTTTCTCACAAACAAAACAAACTAGAAAAAGTCCCCTCTCTTGGTAGAGATACCTAATCTTCCCTTCTTCCTTTACAAAATTGTTGACGAAAGAAGATGTAAGGGATCCTATTTACGAGAATGTCACTTACTCCTTCAATTCTCATTAGAATCCACAAATTTGTGTGGTTGTTGAACTAAAGCAAGAGCTCCTACCCTTGATCAAAATGGACATCGGGGAAAGGGTCATTCTACAATAATATGTAATTTATAATCAACTCCCTATGTGTGCTTCCATTATGTAAGCAAGGTCATAGACTTAAGGAATGCCCATTGATGAAAGGAAACTAAAAGGAAAATATAGGAACAATGGGAGCTGAATCATGGTCGTCTCCTCTCTCCCAATCCAAGACACTATCAATTCTCTCTCAAAAAAATACCCAAAAGGCTTTTGATAAGAGCTATCAATTGGATCAACGATGAGATGAATTTATAGAAGTCAAGGAGGGAAATCAAAAGATTCCAATTAAAAATCACCACGAGGGATCATCCCACTACAAGGCTCCTACAATCTTAAAGAAAGAGATTAACCTCTTGAATTATCCCAAAGCTTTAGATACATTGCAAACACCAAAATCCCAAAAGAGGAAAGACTACAAGATGCGTATAAAAATAGTAAAGAATTCATTCTAAATAGTGAGAGATCCTTTATTTTGTCATTATCCTCTTGTGTGTTTTCTTCCATGTGCTTACAAGAAGAGGAAAAATGTATTGTACCTTTTCTAAGAAGGAACTTCGATTATTGAGATCTACTCTAGATTGACTTGAAGTAATTTGAAAGTACAATGAAAGGCATGGATAGCACCCACGGGACCTCCCGATCCCACAAAGTAGGGGTTGGACACCTAGCAACTACTAGGATACCGAGCATGAAGTCTCACTAAGGTTAACACTCGAAAGGAACGACTCTCAAGCTAGGCAAAATAATTAGTTTGAACTCAACAAGATGAAGGCTCAACGATCCCTGAAAGGCTTGGTTTTAACGCATAACCACCTAAAAGGTGTCCAGCTGCAGCCGAGAGGGTTGAACATTACCCATGAAAGACAAAGTGCCCAACTAAATGAGTTAACACGCTTGTTGAGATTTGTTAAATTTGATTTATTATTTCTAGCATTCCATATTAAAAAAAGGAATATGGTGAAAACAAACATAATATATAGTGTTTGGAGATAATTCAAAACTTGTGCTGTGGTTCACGTCCTGTAGGACAGTTGGTTGAGCTTTGGCCTCTTGAGGCGGAGGTCCAAGGTTCAAGTCCCAGGCTGGACATGTTATGGCTTATGTCAGTTAAACCCAGTTGTAACCATGTCTCTCAGTTGTAACCTTGTCTAACCCCTGCTTTGTGGGATACGGGAGGTCCCGCGGGTGCTATGCCGATTCACTTGTACACTTGCAATTTCAAAGTTAAAGTTAGGGGGAGTAGGCTTCGGCTGAACCTCCATTTAAAAAAAAAAAACTTGTGCTGTGAAAACGCGAGTACTCCCAAGAAGAAACGTGAGTAAAATCCAAATAACGATTGCTCTGGAAATTCAGGAACGGAGAGGATCGAGCGGGGATCCCGGGTGATTGCATTGGATAGCTCAGTTTTGTTGCAAGCTGGATCACATCTCCAGTGCCATTCGTCCTCTTCGGGAGTTCCAAATGCATTTTCAAATATAGAGAAGCTGGACTTTTGGGAACTCCTAAAAACTGAGAGTCTTCATTGTAGCGAATCCGCGCGAAAAGAATGGAGGCTTTATCGGCTTTCATGGGCCCAGGTTTGTGTTTTTATACCACGTTTGTCATTATGGTCCTTTATGGACATCTCTTTCAAAACTTGTTTTTTTTGGTTTGGTTTTGTTTTCGTTTTTTTTTTTCGTTTTGTTTGTTGTTCTTTTGTTTTGGTATGCTCATTGAATCGTGTTTTTGTTCGTCCACGCAAGTCTAATATCCCAGACACATGTCTTCCCTTTTTTTTCCCGACTCATTAATGTATGCATGAAGTTCAAAGCAATCGCAGTATTTGCTTTCAATAATCCTTGTTTCCTTATCCATCTATGGGTTTGATGGTCCATTGTTGTTGTTTTTGCTATGATCTTTATTCATTTTGATCATTGCTTTATCTTTTATCATCATCATCATCAGTATCATCCAGTTCACATTTATATTAAAACAGAGCAGAAAGTTAAGTACAACTTAATATTGTGGTAGGATTGAACACGATCGATCTAGGTTTCTAGTTGACATGGAAATGAATCTTATTTTTAATTTGGTGCAGGAAATGACAGTAATCGTATCCATTCATCTTTGCGTTGAATTTTCTCAACATAAAGCTATATGATAGATGTATAAGGGAAAAATAAATAATTTAACATAATTATGAATTTTCACATGTTTTTGGTTAAAGCAAGAGAAGATATGAGAATCAATCTCGTAATATTAATAAACACATTATTTTGTGGAATGCACTTATCATGTCATTTGAACTGAAATTCGATAATATATTCCAATTTTTTAATTTAAGATTACTAAAGAGTCTCTTTTTCAAACCCTTTTGATGCCTTCTAGAATGTGTTGTTTTTAATCATTTGCATTGCTGATTATTGTTCTGTTTAGGTTATGCAACTACAAAAACTGTTTACAGCTACCAAAATCATCGTATGATGACAATGAAATCCACAAGGTCATCATACGTGAAGTTTTATTGTCCATGTTCAAAAAATTATCTCAGATCTTTTCATATCAAACATGTAAACACTTCCACAAATGAAGGCAAGTGTCTCATAAATCTTTGATTTTTTAATCTGGATTGTTTGTACATGCATTACATTATTGTTTTATATTGTCTTTTTTTCTTATATATGAGTTTGATTGCTGTTGCAGATGCTGATGAAGCTGAGGAGAATAATGACAAGAAACATGATAAAGCACTTAATATGGAGCCATTTGAGGTAAACTACTTTGCTAGTATACATATGGTTATAGTCTATGTCTGCAGCCCAAGGGTAACATGTACCAGTCTTTCAGTCTAAAGCATAATGCTGTTTCTGATATCAAGCTATATATAAAAAGATAATACAAGGCTCTATGGTTGAATGTGCTATGTATATTAGATTAATATATCTACGAGAATTGATGCTTTGTATGCCTGTATCATTATATATAAAAAAGGGTATTAAACATAGTTATTATGATGGAAGTATGGTATGGAAATTTTATAGGGAAGATAATTTTGCTAAGTTGGGAAGAAAATTCCTATCTGAATAATATATTGAGGAGTGATGCATGGGGTGATAGAAAATCAAGTGAAGATTGCCAAAGGGATATGTAAAACATGAAGTTGATGAGGTTATCATGGAAAAGGAAAAGAATACGGTTCTTAGTTTTTTTGGTAGTTAGTCTTAGAAGCCTCTATGTCTGAAATGTATTCAACCTCTGTAGTAGATAGTGAAACTATCTTCTGAGGTCGAGAGTACCATGAAAAAAACACCACCTGCAAGAGTATATACATAGACACTTGTGGACAGAGTTGCATGAAATGTTTCCACATACGAAACGTAAAATTGATGGAAAGGCAATGTTCCAATGTAGGAAACATCTTGAGTAGGTCCAATAATAATAATAACGTCGTGTGCTTTTTTTTTGAGATTTGGGTATGTTAGCCCAGTGTTCATGATAGTTATTAATCATGTCCATTTCTGATACCATTTTTTAGTATGATTCACCTTTATATTGATAACAGTTTTCCCAAAATTAAGACTAGAAATTCATGTTGACTTCTTGTTTTAGCTATATCAGTTAGATGGTGACCGACCCTTGATTTGTTTCAATATAAAATGGGTGAATAAGATGCCCCATAATTTACACAATAAGTATGGATCAATATTATGAAAGTTGGTCTATGATAATGCGCTATACTTCAGGAATGAGCATAGAATATTAAGTTGCTTGTGACAATAGTTTTTGAGATGCTTGGAAAATTGAAATGTAATCTATTTCTAGAAACGGGGAGGCGAGGTTTCCTCATTATTTGTAGGTGTTTCCTGCAACACAGCTTGTGTATTTACGTGTATCCACATCATATGCCAAGTCGGATCGCAAAATCCTTTCAACTCCAATGGATCTTTCCCATAACATAGGCATCCAGACTTGGTCCTTTTCAAGTACCTCAAACTGGACTTAATTGCATATCAATATGCCCTACTTGGCTCACAACTCATGGCTCACAACTCACACTGCATGGGCTATGTCAGGCCTAATAGCAACCATAGCATATGTAAGTGAACCATAGGCTGATGCATATGGGACACCATTCATAATTTCATATAGTTCTGTTTCATCATGTTTGGGCAATCTCCTTTGGAAAGCTTCACATGTCATTGCAATTGCATTCTAAGAGTTTTGCATCAGCCATGTTAGACCTGGTAAACATTTTTATCATCTACTTTTTATGAGATAAGTGCAATATATACTTCTGCCTATCTCTTTTTATCCTCATTCCAAGAATGTGCTCAGCTTCTCCAAGGACTTTCTCTGAGAATGCAGCATTCAGCTGCTATTTTAGAGTATTTGATGTGTTCTTTCGCTTTCCAGCAAGCAACATGTCATCTACATAAAGCACAAGGATGGCGAGGTTGCCATGAACATCCTTGGTGTACAAACAATGATCTGCATGGCTTCTTTTAAATCCATGTTTGTCCATGAACACATCAAACTTCTTATACCATTGATCCTTGTTTCAGTCCATACAAGATTCATTTCAACTTACATTGTAAATGTTCTCCTAGGAATGGTATAACCTTTGGGCTGTGTCATGTAGAACTCATCAAGATCACCATGCAAGAGCGCTGTATTTACATTCATTTGATACAACTTTAAGTCCAAGCGATTGTGAGCAAATAATACATGTAATGTTACCACAAGCCTCAAGGAAG
>CM035412.1:82115266-82140266 GCA_020310875.1 Ceratopteris richardii | reverse complement strand
TTGCATTCCCAGTAAGGAGTAAGAAAGATTGAATGTAACCGGAACTTAGTCTCAAGAGAAGCATTATTTGAATACTAAACTCATCAACAGAACCTCAGTGGGTCGACACACTGATGTTGGTAACTACACTAGTATCTTGTGGTTGGATGATGTTTTCGAGTTGCTTTGAATCTTTTTGAGAATCTAGCTTATTTTTCTTAAAGATAAAGAAAACGCTTCAATACCTTATTGAAAGAGATCTTTGAAAAGTTAAAGTCCTGAGTCATCTAGACTTTGACTCATAACAACTTTACATATCTTCAAAGTATGAATTGGTTGAACAGAGTTTTAGTTCTTTTTTTCCGCTTTCAAAATCTTTTGGATTTGACTCAGATATGGTACCTGATTCTTTTTACAAAAGCCAAGGGTTAGCCGGTTAGAGCCAGGTAACTAAATTAAACATCCTAGATAGATGTTCTGTATAAGAACTTTTTCAATCTTCAAAAGGTAATAAGTCTAAGTGGACTTATTCATTTGAGTTTGCTTCAAGTTATAACATAAATGATTTTCTAGAGTCCAGTACACTCTAGAATAGAGAAGTTAGGAATTGCGCATCAGATTGACAATTCCCAAGAACTTTTAGCACAAGTCTTTGAGAAAAGTGTCCTAAGTTGAACAATTTTCATTTGAATTTGAATTGGTCAAGTTATAGTATGGTTGAATCAAAGAAAATGGTAAACTTTCTCCTACAGTTTACATAGGATTTTTAAACTCATTAGGACAAAGTAGTCCTCTAGTCGGGTGATAAAATCAAGTAACCGTTGGATAGGAGTTAACCATTGTACAAACATCTAAGTTAGATGTTTGGAATAACCAAACTTCAAGTTCTCCAAAAAACAAATTCAAGTGAATCAAGAGTTCTCAAAGCCTTGCGAGTCCATGCACCAATAATGCCCAGAAATGGACTAGTAACTTGAATCCACCCAATTCACATGTTTGTGCCTAGATTGCACATCGAGAAACTGTGAGCTGGCTAGGGATATTTTTAGATCCACCCTTATTATTCATTCACTACTTTGTACTTTGACCAGTTTATCAAAGTTCAAAGCGAGACAGTGCTTTGAATTATTTGGGCAGGGATACCACCACAGAGATGAGACATGTTCTTCCAGTTCTAGAAGATGACCATGTTCTTCCAGTTTTAGAACATGAGGCTCGAGGGTTGCCTACAGTAGATATATAGCTCTATTTTCGAGGACAAAAATATTTTCCAAGGGGGCAAGAATGTAATAAAGTAAGTCTATGATCCAAGGGTCTTGCCGGTTCAGACGGATTTGAAATTGGACACTGTTTGGTCATCCGTGTGTATGACCAAAGATCTCGAGTTTAGACTTACTAGGAGGTCTTGTGTCCTTGTGGACAAGTGATCCACTTAGCTTAGTGGTTAAGTCTCAAGGATGTGAAGGAGGAGGTCTTGGGTTCAATCCCCATGGGAACATGGGGAGAGTATTTTGCACAAAGAGATCTAGAGCCTTCTAGAAGCATCCACTTGAGTTAATTTAGTTAACTGGGACACTTGGCGCACATGCAGTTACATGGCTGACACATGGATGGTTAGTATCCACGTGCCCAAGAAGGCAGTCCCCTAGAGAGAGCTATATATAGAGGCATTTGGTTGGGAGGAGAGTCATCTCTCTAGCATGTGGTGGTCGTAATTGTAGTTCTCTTGCACATACACACACACACAAATAAATCATAATGATGAAGATAATGAGATTATGAATGCATGCATATGCCACATAATGAATAGACAACTTCATTCCACATAAGTTGAGATAACGATGAGGGTAGCAACACACATGAATGAGTCATCACCTTCGTGCAACTTGTTCACATGTTCCATCGCTGAAATTTTTCTCAAATTATGTGCATGCAGTCCTTTTCATGTTTTCCAATGAGAAGGTAAAGTTATATAAGAGAAATGTATCATATGTCTAATGGAACTTTCATTTTTTAAAAAACGTTCCAAAAAATATATGAAAACGTTCCGAACGTTTAGTGGAACTCACGTTCTGTACCAAACATTCCAAACGTTCCAAACCTATATGGAACGCGTTCTGATCTAACCTTGTTGATGACCATAGTAGATTGACTATTCTATACTTTATCAAGAGTAAGAATGAAGTGTTTGATTGCTTCAAAAAGTATTTAGCACATGTGGAGAATCATACAGGTAGATCACTCAAGAAGCTTAGATCTGATGGAGGGGGAGAATACTTCCCCAAAGAGTTTGATGAGTTCTTGCAGGATAAAGGTATCAAAAGGGAAGTGACTACCAAGTACTCTCTTCAACTGAATGGAATTGCGGAGAGAAGAAACAAGCCATGAAAGTAGATGCATTGAAGGAGATGGAGACTTGAGATTTGGTTTCAATGTCATCGAATCAAAAGGTAATTGGTTGCAGATTGGTGTATAAAGTTAAAAGAAACTCAGATGGATCAATTTGCAGGTACAAGGCAAGATTAGTTTCCAAAGGATGCTCACAAACCCATGGTATAGACTATGAGGAAACATTCTCACCAGTTGCAAAGATGACTACAATCAGAACATTGATAAGTGTAGTTATTGCAAGAAATTGGAGACTCCTCCAACTTGATGTAAAAAATGCATTTCCAAATGGTTGGATAAGTGGAGAGGTATACATGTGACAACCTCAAGGTTTTGAAAACCCTAATCATGCATCTTATGTTTGCAAACTTAAGAGAATATTGAGCTCCAAGAGCTTGGAATTACGAATTGGTTATATACCTTCAAGATCAAGGGTTCAAACCTAGCAACTCAGATCTCTCTATTCATCAAAAGGGATCACAATGAGGTGATCTATCTATGTGTATATGTAGATGATATTATTGTGACATGTGATGATCTGAATGGCATTCAAAGGATCAAGAGACACATGCAAGAGGAGTTCAAAATCAATGACTTAGGTGAGCTCATATATTTTCTAGGTATGCAGGTCATATACATAGATGAAGGAATGTATTTGACTCTGAAGAGATGTTGGGGTAAAGCCCTAAATGACCCCTTTATAGTGTATACATGTGTATAGGCCTATTTATAAAGGCTAAGTCACTTATTCTTTATTTTTTGGGCCAAGTTCAATGTGAACTTGGCCAACCCTAAAAGGGTCATATATAAAACAGCTTTTAAAATTGTGCCGTTATGCTTCCGAAATTTTTAGAAATTTAGTATGCATATGCATTCTGTCATGGACAAAGGAAACCATCCTGGACCTTAGATTCCATGTGAACCTTGTATCTCATGATTGGTTCAGAATTAGGAGAAACCAATGCTTCAATTGCGTCCGGAACGTGGAAAAACCCTAAGATCGACTGTCTACTTGCCTGATTCGGATATCCAAAGCTCCTGTTTCGAGTCGATGACATCATGATGACATCATCAAGTTGCAACCGCCCTTGGGAACCGCCCTTGAAAAGCTATATAAGGAGGGGTTGGCCACATTCATAATCAGTCTTGCCAATACCAGTCTTGGGAGTCGTGACCGCCAAGTAAGTACTCTTCAAGTTCCAGTTCTAGTTCTTGTCTTGTTCCTTGTTCTAGTCTAGTTCTTGGACATACTATCTTGTCCCCTTGTAATCTCGTAGTACGAGATCCTGTCGAGTTCTTTCGTGTATCCAGTTCATCTCCCAGAAGGGAGTTCTTGTAATCCAGATATATTGTCTCATACTTACGATCCCGGGTTGTGGGATCTCCTGTATCATCTCTAGTCTGGTTTTCCATACCTATTGGTCCCGGGTTGTGGGACATCTTGTATCAGTCACGTATTCCTGTATCATTTCCCCTTCGTGGGTGATCTTGTAATCAAAAGAGTATTTCCGAAATCTTGTCTACTGTAGTCAGAGAGCACAATCTAGTGCTCCCCTTACATTTTGGCAAGACTATCGTCTATCCAAGACCAGGCATCATGGAGAACGCTTATGAGCAGATTGTAGCATCACTTCAAAGTCTCCAACAACAAGTTGAAGACCTAAATCATCGACAGACACAAGTCGAGATGGGACATCCAGTGCATGTAGGTGCACTCCTCCAAGAATTACAAGAACGAATCGGGAGTCTTCAAGCAAATCAAGGGAGTATTCAAGTGAATCAATGGCCTAGTACATCATTTATGAAGGAACCCAAGATCTGCATGCCAAAAAAGTTCAATGGTGATCGCACAAAGTTCCGAGGATTCTTGCAACAAGTCAAATTGTACATCCGTATGCAACCTGATAGGTACCCAGATGATGCATCCAAGGTCGGTTTTATTGGAACCTTGCTCTATGGTCAAGCTTTATCATGGTTTGCCCCAATCTTGGAGAAGGATATGGCCGTACTTCATGACTATGAGGGGTTTCTTAGAGAGCTCATCGCCACATTTGGAGATGCAGACACGAGTCGAGTGGCGGAAACAAAACTTCGGAAGCTACGTCAAGGTAACCGCCCTGCCTCTACCTATGCATCAGGATTTAGGCAGTTGATATGTGACCTCACTTGGCACTAAGATTATTTTATAAGCCAATTTAGATGGGGCTTACGAGATGATGTGAAGGACCTTCTACTCACGATGCCAGAGGTGAAGACATTGAATGAATACATCAACCAAGCTATTCAATGTGATAACTGCCTTTTTGAAAGGAAACAAGAAAAACAAGTAGAAGGAAGACCTCGCCAATGGAAACCTTTCCAGCCCACTCCTAGAGATGAGGCTATGCCCGAACCTATGCAGATAGATGTAATTCGGTTCCAGCCTCTAACACCACAAGAGAAACAAAGGAGGGACAACAAGTTATGCCTGTAATGTGGAAACCCTGGCCACATTGCAGTTAATTGTCCCAACAAGAGAACGAACTCCAAAGTCGCAGCCACCCTTGTAGAGCAGGGAAACGAGGAAGTCCAGTTGTAAAAGAGACCATACAGCCGGACCATGATATAAGAAAGGGTCTCATCATTCCATCCACACCCGTAGAAACATGTCTTGCCCCTGTCAAGTTAATCATGTCTAAGAAGACCCTTTCCCTTATAGCTCTGGTAGATTCAGGAGCATCCTCATGTTTCATTGATGAAGGACTCGTTAAGAAACATGGAATTCCAGTACTTCGGAAGAACATACCAGTAGTAGCTGAAGTAGTAGATGGACGGCCTCTAGCATCAGGGAATATAACCATGGAAACCATACCACTAAGAGTACACCTTGGTGACCATGATTCACACATATGTTTCAATGTAATATCGAGTCCAGTAAATATGGTTATCATCGGAATGCCGTGGTTAAAGAAACATAATCCAGAAATTAATTGGGAGAATAATAAAATCACCCGTCGAGATATCAAGAAGAACCCAAAATATGTTGGAGCCAAAGCCTTCATACAGGCAGTAAGGAAGGAACCGACATATATGATTTATGCCATACCAACTCAAGAGCCCAAGAAGGATGATTCAATGAAACTACCTGACCAATACCAAGGGTTTGAAGATGTCTTTGAAAAAAAGAATGCAGATATGCTTCCCGAACATAGACCTTATGATTGTGCCATAGAACTTCAAGAGGGAGCACAACCACCCTTCGGGCCAATTTATAGACTATCCCCAGAGGAACTTCAAGAATTACGTAAGAATATTGATGAGAATCTAGCCAAGGGGTTTATCAAACACTTGAAGTCCCCTGTTGGAGCCCCTATCCTATTTGTAAAGAAGAAGGATGGAACTCTTCGAATGTGTGTGGACTATCGTGGCCTGAATAAAGTTACAATAAAGAACAGATATCCTCTACCACTTATATCAGAACTCTTGGAACGCCTCGGAAAAGCAAAGTTCTTCACTAAGATTGACCTTCGAGGAGCATACAATCTTGTCAGGATCAGAGAAGGAGACGAATGGAAGACAGCATTCCGAACAAGGTATGGACACTTTGAATATGTAGTTATGCCATTCCGACTCACCAATGCTCCAACAGTCTTTCAACATATGATGAATGATATCTTTCGAGAGTATTTAGATGATTTTGTGGTAATATATCTTGATGATATTTTGATATTCTCCAAAAATCCAGAAGATCATGAATGTCATGTGAAGATAGTCCTAGAGAAACTAAGAGAAAAAGGGTTATATGCAAAATTGGAGAAGTGCTATTTCCATCAGACAGAAGTAGAGTTTTTAGGGTACATTGTATCAGAGAAAGGAATATTTATGGACCCTAAGAAGATCAAGACGATCCTTGATTGGCAACCACCTTCGTGTGTTCGAGATGTACAATGTTTCCTAGGGTTCGCCAATTTTTATAGGATATTCATCAGAGATTACTCCAAGATAGTGACACCTCTTACCAAGCTTACAGGGAACTCCAAATTCTCATGGACCGAAGAAGCAGAGAAGGCCTTTCAGACCTTGAAATCAGCATTCACTACGGCTCCAATTCTAGTTCATCCTGATTCTAGTAAGCCCTTCTTCCTAGAGACAGATGCATCGGACTTTGCTCTAGGGGCCATTCTTTCCCAATATGGAGATGATGGACACCTACATCCAGTTGCATATCATTCAAGGAAGTTTTCCCCTCCAGAAATTAATTATGAAATTCATGATAAAGAACTTCTTGCCATAGTAGATGCGTTTGATACCTAGCGTCACCATCTAGAAGGAGCAACTCATAAATTCATTGTGTATTCAGATCACAATAACCTAGAGTATTTTATGACCACCCGGATTCTCAATAGAAGGCAATCTCGATGGAGTAACTTTTTATCCAGATTCGACTTTGTCATCACATACCGTCCAGGACGTCATCAATGTCAGTCAGATGCCCATTCCAAAAGATCTTACCTTGCACCAAAGAAGGGTGAAGAGGCCTTTGATCAACAAGAGAGTGTATTACTCAAACCTGAGCATCTCCAGCTAGCAGCTATCTCTTCAACCCATCCTGAAGATTCAGCCTTGAATCATTTGATTCGTGAGAATCTACTACAAGATGAATTGTTTTGTAATATTAAGCAAAAAACCCAAGAAGGAAAAGTCCAAGAAGTAAATGAATTCCAGGAAAAGGACGGGTTACTTTTCTATCAGAACCTATTGTATGTCCCTCCAGGAAAGCCTAGGATCCAAGTACTTCAACAACGTCATGACAACCTTGCAGCAGGACATTTTGGAGTAAATAAAACCATAGAACTCATATCCAGGGATTTGTGGTGGCCTCAGATGTGGAAGGAAGTCAAAGAATACATTCGAACTTGTGATACCTGCAATAGATCTAAGGTACCCCGACATAAACCTCATGGCCTCTTGCAACCTCTACCTATTCCAGAAAGGCCATGGGCTTCATTGTCTATGGATTTCATCATAGATCTACCAAAGTCAGATAAGTATGATGCCATTCTTGTTATTGTGGATAGATTTACAAAGATGGCACACTTCATTCCAACTACCAAGGCAATCACAGGTGCAGCCACTGCTAGACTTTTTCTCAGATATATTTTTAGGCTTCATGGATTGCCAGATGACATTGTCAGTGATCGAGGTCCACAGTTCATATCCAGCTTTTGGAACAGTCTTTGCAAGCTCCTTGGTGTTCAAGTTAAACTATCTACAGCAAATCATCCACAGACTGATGGACAAACAGAACGAGTGAATCAAGTCCTAGAGCAATATCTCCGCTGCACTAGCAACTATCATCAAAATGATTGGTTTGAGCTTTTACCCTTTGCAGAGTTTGCTTATAACAATAGTGTTCATTCATCTACTAAGCAAACTCCCTTCTTTGCTAATTATGGACAACATCCAAGGATGGATATACAACTGTCAAATCATGTCAAGAACCTAGCTGCCAGAGACAAGGCCCAGTACCTGATGGACATTCACAAAGAACTCAAGGAAGAGATCCATAAAGCTCAACAACAATATAAGTACTATGCAGATCAACATCGTGTCCAAAATCCATCGTATCAAATTGGGGATAAAATATGGTTACTCAGAAACAACTTGCAAACTTCAAGGCCTTGTGCAAAGTTAGATCATCAAAGATTTGGTCCATTTACCATCTTGGCCAAGATTAATCCAGTCACCTTCAAGCTCCAGCTACCAAGTACCATGAGAATACATCCAGTTTTCCATATATCCATGTTGGAACCATATTTTTTTCACCATTGAGGGGGGAGAGACCTAGTCCTTCACCACCTATCGAGATTGATGATCATGAAGAATTTGAAGTCGAGCATGTCCTAGATTCGAGAATATCCCGAGGAAGATTAGAATACCTTATTCATTGGAAAGGGTATGACATCAGTGATCGTACTTGGGAACCTGCAGAAAACCTTCAGAGAGCACCAATCAAGGTTCAAGAATTCCATAAGAGAAATCCAACGAAGCCGAGACCAAATAACATGACCGCTCCTCGTGGAACTCGTCGCTTGAGGGGGAGGTGATGTCATGGACAAAGGAAACCATCCTAGACCTTAGATTCCATGTGAACCTTGTATCTCATGATTGGTTCAGAATTAGGAGAAACCAATGCTTCCATTGCGTCCGGAACGTGGAAAAACCCTAAGATCGACTGTCTACTTGCCTGATTCGGATATCCAAAGCTCTTGTTTCGAGTCGTTGACATCATGATGACATCATCAAGTCGCAACCGCCCTTGGGAACCGCCCTTGAAAAGCTATATAAGGAGGGGTTGGCCACATTCATAATCAGTCTTGCCAATACCAGTCTTGGGAGCTCAAGGAGTCGTGACCGCCAAGTAAGTACTCTTCAAGTTCCAGTTCTAGTTCTTGTCTTGTTCCTTGTTCTAGTCTAGTTCTTGGACATACTATCTTGTCCCCTTGTAATCTCGTAGTACGAGATCCTGTCGAGTTCTTTCGTGTATCCAATTCATCTCCCAAAAGGGAGTTCTTGTAATCCAGATATATTGTCTCATACTTACGATCCCGGGTTGTGGGATCTCCTGTATCATCTCTAGTCCGGTTTTCCATACCTATTGGTCCCGGGTTGTGGGACATCTTGTATGAGTCACGTATTCCTGTATCATTTCCCCTTCGTGGGTGATCTTGTAATCAAAAGAGTATTTCCGGAATCTTGTCTACTGTAGTCAGAGAGCACAATCTAGTGCTCCCCTGACACATTCACGCATTCATAACATACTAAAATTTTCTTGTTATGTAAGCAAAGGCTTGTGATTAGTTTCATTTCTTCCGCCACTGATTTATTGAGGTTTACATAAAATGTTCTATTCTAAAAATTCCAAAAATATTTATCATCTAGAATGGACACAGCACCATCATTCCCTTCTAGGCTAGATACACCTATGGAGGAGCATACTGTAGATAACATGAAGCTCATGAATAATCGGATTACCAGTTTAGAAAGCACTCTTCGTGATATCTTCTGACGTGTCCAAGAAAGAGGAAGAGGTGCCTAGTCCTGAATTGCCAGGAATGGATGTAGATGTTCCAGATGAGCATCAAACTTCAGAAATTCATTGAGATAGCATTCTAGTAAAAGAGGCCATATGGGAGCTTAAGGCATGGGAGCTTAAGGCTCTTAAGCAGCCTAGATATCATGGTTCGACTAGTGCTAGGACTGCTGATGCCGTTGAACAGTGGCTTAGCAAGTGGGAGAGGTGCTTTTGCTTGTGTCATATTGTGGATGATAAGCATAAGATTCAGCAAGCTACATATAATCTTATGGACGTTGCCCATAGGTGGTGGCGTAAGATAGAACAGGATCAAAAAGAGCTTGCGACTTTGGATCAATTTAAAATCCTATTTTACAATAACTTTGGACCACCTGATGAGAGGTGTAGAGCACTAGACACCTTGTTTTTCATTAGTCAGAAAAATCAAATAGTTTAGGAGTACGTTGATAGGTATAGAGAGGTGCTTCTTAAAGTGCCTTATACTATCCTAGAGTTTCTTCATGTCCACAAGTTCATCTTGGGACTTAAAGAAACTATCAGACCTTTGGTGAGGAAGGAGCGATGTCAGTCCTTGGCACATGCCACGGAGATGGCTTTAGTTTATGATGATGGACATAGGGGCACAGGCTTCCAGGGTCAGAGGTCCTCATGGCCTAAGGTCATTCGATCCTTTCATACACCAACTCCTGGCTCGATTAGTGCACAACCTTTGCGAGAGGCTAAGCATGTGCATATGATCAAGGCAGGTACAATAGGTAAGAGAAAAGCGTCTTCTTTGGCTGAGAGAGCTTATAATAAGTCTATACTTACCCCTCAACAGACAGAAAAGGCACTGAAAGAAGGGTTATGCTATGGGATGTCTTGGACCTCATTTGTTCAAGGATTGTCCTAAGAAAAAGAAGATAGCTGCCACCATAGTCATAAATCCTACATAGGAAGGAAGTGATGAAGAGGATGAGTTTGGAGATCCTCCGTCGCCGCTATCATCTCCCATAGTGGCTATGACAATCACAAAGAAGGTCCCGACTGTGCCAGATCCTGTACTTTCTCCTGTGGCATAGAAAGGATATCAGTTTCTTGATACAGAACTCATTGTCATGAGGGGAGTCGTGGCAAGACAGCCTATCAAGGTACTCTTTGACACTGGATCCACCCATAATGTTATTAGTTCCCGCCTAGTCAAGAGGCTAAATCTAGAGACTGTGCCGTCAGAGTATGCTTATACGGTAGAGTTAGCTGATGGGAAGGGAACAAAGACATAGGATCCATGAGTTGTTGATTTACCTATTCAGATCAAGATCTATGAGGATAGATTGGATTTTGAGATAGCGAGACTAGCACGTTTCGATGTAGTCCTTAGTAAGAAGTGGCATGCGAGGAAGAGACCAGTCATTGACTTTGCTTCGCATATTTATCGATTTGAGCATGAAGGGAAGCGACTACTAATCCGTGGAGAACCAGATGTTCAAGATACGCGATTGATCACTGCTATGAAGTTGCTCAAGATTGACGGTAAGTACATTTATTTTCTTTATTTTGTGCATTCATCTTGTACTATGATGGATTCAAATAGTTATGAAAACTCTAGTTGGAATGAGCAGAATTCCAAGAGCTGTTCTTGAGAGAATTACCTTCTGGTTTGCCTCCTTGCACGAACATAGAGCATAGAATCGAATTGGTACCGGGAGCGAGTCCGACTGCTCGGCCGCCATTTCGAATGAGTTTACAGGAGGAAAATGAAGTCCGCAAGGTGGTGGACGAATATCTTCAAAAAAGGTTGATTAGACCCAGCTATTCATCCTTTGCAGCACAAGTTCTTCTAGTGAAGAAGAAAGACGGATCTTATAGGATGTGCGTCGATTACAGAGCACTCAATAAGATTACTATCAGACACAGATATCCTATGCCCAGGATTGATGATTTGTTAGATGCTCTGTTGTATTTAGTAAAATTGATTTAAAAAGTGGGTACCATCAGATTAGAGTAAAAGATCATGATGTACATAAGACAGCTTTCAGAACACATTTTGGACATTATGAGTATTTGGTCATGCCATTTGGTTTGACTGATACACCAGCTATATTTATGATGTTAATGAATGACATTTTACGACCATTCATTGGTAAATGTGTTGTTGATTTTGTTGATGATTTGTTAGTATATAGTAGGAATGTGCATGAGCATGAAAATCATATGAGATTAGTATTGAATGTGTTAAAAGAAAATAAGTTGTATGTTAATCCCGAGAAGACTCAGTTATTTCTTCCGAGGATAGAGAATCTAGGGCATGTGACATCGGTCGATGGGGTTCAGATGGATCCCAAGAAGGTTTCAGTTATATTATCTTGGCCTATTCCTCAAGATGAGGGGCAGAGGACTTTTCGGTTTCTATCGAAAATTCATCTCCTCATATTCGTCGATAGCAGTACCTATGATGAACTTGCTTCAAGGCAACATTCCTTTTGTATGGAAGCAAGAGCAGCAAGATAGTTTTGGTGCTCTGAAACAAGTTGTTTCAAAGGCTCCTATCCTCAAATGATCCACAGAAACCCTTTGAGTTGGAGACAGATGTTAGTGGCATAGCCATAGGGGCAATTTTGAGCCAAGATGGCATACCAATAGCTTTTGAAAGTAAGAAATTGACCAGTGCACAACGCAACTTGCCAGTGCACAACGCAATTGGCCAGTGCATGAACACGAATTGTATGCAGTGGTGCATGCACTTAAAGTCTGGAGACACTATCTTTATGGTGAAGACTTTAAGGTGTACACATATCACCATACACTCAAGTATTTTTGTAGTCAAGTCCGATCTTCGAGGTAGACAAGCTCGTTGGGCTGAGCTCATGCATGAGTATTATGATATGCCTTGTGCAAGATATCCAATTGTTGACAAGACAATATAGCTTGTTAGAAGAACATTTTGGTGGCCTGGGTTAGCCAGAGATGTCCACAAATATGTTCAACAATGCTTTATGTGTCAAGTCAACAAAGAAGAAAGGATACAGACACCAGGTCTTTTGCATCCTTTGCAGGTTCCAAATCATAATTGGGATAGTGTATCCATGGACTTCGTAGTTGGGTTACTGCGGACCCAAAGGAAGCGGGATACTATCCTAGTTGTGGTAGATCGATTGAGCAAGATTGCTCATTTCATACCCACGCAGGAGATGATAGAAGCTCCACAGGTAGCGGAGTTGTTTCTCCCGCATGTCTTCAGATTGCATGGGTTACCGACATCCATAGTTTCAGATAAGGATGTCAGATTCACAAGACACTTCTGGAAGTTTGTATTTGACAAACTGAAGGTGTCATTAAAGATGAGTAGTGGTGATCATCCTCAGACAGATGGTCAGATCGAGCGGGTCAACCATATTTTAGAGGACATGTTGAGGGCATATGTGTCTGAGAGACAGACAGATTGGGATAGTTATTTGCCACTAGTTGAGTTTGCTTATAACAATAGACCTCACAAGGTGACTGTTATGTCTCCTTTTGAGATGAAGTATGGCATGAATCCCAATGCTCCCAATACCATAGGAATGCCAAACCAATGTCCTAGTTCCTCGGAGCTCTTAGCGAACCTCCAAGCAAACTTAGAAATAGCTAAATCCAAGATGCAGCAAGCAGTTGATAGGGCGAAACAGTATGTTGATAGAAAGAGATCTCCTCGATCCTTTGAGGAGGGAGACAGAGTCTTTCGTCAAGTACCAGCTAGATCGACTTCACTCTCCACAGGGAAGTGTAGTAAGCTATCCCCAAGGTTTTGTGGACCTTGGAAGATAGTTAAAAAGCTAAGTGAAGTTGCATACCGATTAGAGCCTCCTCCAGATTGTAGAGTGCATCCCGTGTTTCATGTCAGTAAACTTCGAAAGTACATTTCTAGGGAGGATAATCTCATAGAAGGTATTGTTTCTTTGCAAGAAAGTAATAGCACATATCATTCTCGAGACAGGATATTAGATCGGAGACAAGCGATTGAGGAATCATGTCATCCAAGAGTATCTAGTAGCTTGGAGAGGATTACCACTTACTGACTCTACTTGGGAATCAGAAGCTCTGGTCCGCAAGTACTTTCCCTCCTTGATCATTGAGGACAATGATCTTTAGAAGGGGGAGGGAGTGTCAGACATTGATCCACAGGGATCATTGGTCCACAAGGATCAGTTCACATTGATGCAAAAGGATCAATCCATGTGTGTGGGGGACAAGGGCCAGCTAGCCAAGGTCCCAAGCTCGAGGGATACCTAAGGTACTTTGGTAGTAATGGGAACTGCTTTGGTAGTAATGGGAATAAGTGTTGCATGATGGCCACATGTTCACACTAGACTATTCCAGATCATTGCTATTTTTAGAGTACATCATTGCTATTTTTAGAGTACATCATTGCTATTTTTAGAGTACAAGAGGGTATATATGGATGGGAGGTGAGTCACACACAAATCAATCAAGTGATTTCTTACAATGAAGTTGCTCAAGATTGACTGTAAGTACATTTATTTTCTTTATTTCATGCATTCGTCTTATATTATGATGGATTCATGTACCCATGGAGGCCCTAGTCGGAATGCGTTGCACTTTTGGCGAAAGTGAGAGCAGAATTCCAAGAGTTGTTTCTGAAAGCATTAGCTTCTGGTTTGCCTCCTTGCAGGAACATAGAACATAGAATCAAATTGGTACCGGGAGCGAGTCCGACTTCTCGACCACCATTTCGAATGAGTTTGCAAGAGGAGAATGAAGTCTGCAAGGTCATGGATGAGTACCTATAGAAAGGGCTGATTAGACCAAAGTATTCACCCTTTGCAGCACCAGTTCTAGTGAAGAAGAAAGACAGATCTTATAGGATGTGCGTCGACTATCGACCACTCAATAAGATTACTATATATCCTATGATCAGGATTGGTGATCTTTTAGATGCTCTAGGTGGAGCCATTGTATTTAGTAAAATAGATATGAAAAGTGGCTATCATCAGATTAGAGTAAGTGTCTGACATTGATCCACAGGGATCATGATATTGATCCATAGGGTTTAGTCCATGTGTATGAGGGACAGCATCTGAGATTAGTCTTGAATGTTTTTAAAAGCAAATCAGATGCATGTTAATAAAGAGAAGACTTAGTTTTTTCTTTCGAGGATAGAGTATCTAGGGCATGTGGTATCAGCCGATGGGGTTTGGATGGATCCGAAGAAGGTTTCACTTATATTATCTTTGCCTACTCTTTAGGATGAGGGGAAGTTACAGCCGTTTCTAGGACTTTCCGGTTTCTATTGGAAATTCATCTCTTCTTATTCGACGAGAGTTTGTATGGAGGCAAGAGAAGCAAGATAGTTTTGATACTTTGAAGCAAGATAGTTTTGATACTTTGAAGCAAGATAATTTTGATACTTTGAAACAAGCTGTATCAAACGCTCCTATTTTCAAAGTGGTAGATCCACAGAAATCCTTTGAGTTAGAGACAGATGCTAGTGGCATAGCCATGGGGAAGCTTTGAGCCAAGATGGAAGGCCAATAGATTTTGTAACATGCACTTAAAGTCTGGAGACACTATTTATGATGAAGACTTTAAGGTATACACAGATCACCATGTACTTAAGTATTTTTGTAGTCAGCCAGATCTTCGAGGCAGACATCTCGTTTGGCTGAACTCATGCAGGAGTTTCACATGGAAATCCTGTATAAAAGAGGCAAAGAGAATATAGTTGTTGATGCAATATCACGGATAATGTATCAAATGAGCTTTACAGTCCTAGAAAGCTCATTGCTTCAAGAGATAAAAGAAGCAAATGTGGAAGATCCACATTTGTTACTGAATATTAGAGCCATGAGTGATGACTCTATTATAGGAGACAGGACAGTTTTAGCCGTTTCTTCACTTAGCAAAGCGAACAAGTCCATTTCGTATTCCAATTTCTCACAAGAGAATAGAATAGTCAAACAGAAAGAAAAGGTTTGCGTACCAGATTCTCGGGATTTGAGAAGAAAAGTCATGCATGATAACCCTGATGTGCCTTGTGCATGACATCCTGGTGTTGACAAGACAATACAGCATGTTAGAAGAACATTTTGGTGGCCTGGATTAGCCAGCGATGTCCACACTTATGTTCAACAATGCTTTATGTGTCAAGTCAACAAAGGAGAAAGGGTAAAGACACGAGGTCTTTTGCATCCTTTACAGATTCCGTATCATAACTTGGACAGTATATCCATGGACTTCATAGTTAGGTTACTGCGAACCCAAAGGAAGGGGGATACTATCCTAGTTGTGGTAGACAGATTGAGAAAGATGGCTCATTTCATACCCACGCAGGAGACGATAGAAGCTCCACATGTACCGGAGTTGTTTATCCGGCATGTCTTCAGATTGCATGGATTATCGACATCCATAGTTTCAGATAGGGATGTCAGATTCACAAGACACTTCTAGAAGTTTGTATTTGACAAACTGAAGGTGTCATTAAAGATGAGCAGTGGTGATCATCCTGTCAACCAGATTGTAGAGGACATGTTGAGGGCATATGTGTCTGAGAAACATACATATTGGGACAGTTATTTGCCACTAGTTGAGTTTGCTTATAACAATAGGCCTCACAAGGTGAGAGGTATGTCTCCTTTTGAGATGAACTATGGCATGATTCCCAATGCTCTTAGTACCATAGGCATGCCAAAGCTATGTCCTAATGCTTTGGAGTTCTTAGCGAACCTCCAAGCAAATTTAGAAATAGGTAAAGCCAAGATGCATCAAGCAGCTGATTGGGCTAAAGAGTATGCTGATAGGAAGAGATCTCCTAGATCCTTTGAGGAAGGAGACAAAGTCTTTCTTCAGGTACCAGCTAGTTCTACTTCACTCTCCACCAGGAAGTGTGGTGCCAGCTAGATCTACTTCACTCTCCACCAGGAAGTGTAGTAAGCTTTCACCAAGGTTTTGTGGACCTTGGAAGATAGTTAAAAAGCTAAGTGAAGTTGCATATCGATTAGAGCTTCCTCCAGGTTGCAGAGTTCATCCAGTATTTCATGTCAGTAAACTTTGGAAGTATATTTCTAGGGAGGATAATCCAATAGAGGGTATTGTTTCTTTGCAGGAAAGTGATAACATATATCATTCTCTAGACAGGATACTAGATCGGAGACAAAACGATCGAGGAATCGTGTCATCCAAGAGTATCTAGTAGCCTGGAGAGGATTACCACTTACTGACTCTACTTTGGAATCAGAAGCTCTGGTTTGCAAATACTTTCCCTCATTGGTCATTGAGGATAATGATCTTTAGAAGGGGGAGAGAGTGTTAGACATTGATCCATAGGGATCATGACATTGGTCTTTAGGGATCCGTCCATGTGTGTGAGGGACAAGGGCTAGCTAGCCAAGGTCCAAAGCTCGGGGGATATCCTAAGATACTTGGTAGTAATGGGGATAAGTGTTGCATGATGGTCACATGTTGACACTAGACTATTCTAGAACATTGCTATTTTTAGAGTACAAGAGGGTATATATGGATGGGAGTAGAGACACATACACATCAATCAAGTAATTTGTGTCACAACCAACTGTTGCTTTATCGTAAAGTGAAGCAGAGTACAGAAGTTTGACCATAGCAACTCAAGAGGCAATATGGGGAAAAGCATTGTATATAGATTTGGGACTTGTGATTTCCAAACCTCACATATTTGGAGATAATGTAAGTTCCATGCATCTAGCAGCAAACCCTATTTTTCATGCAAGAACCAAACATATAGAGGTTCATTACCACTTATTAGGGGGAAGCTCATGGCAAAGGAGATTGACATTTCTTTTGTTCGAACTGAAAAGCAAGTAGGAGATATGATGACAAAGGCACTTGAAGCTTTGTAGATTCAAAGCTATGGAAGGTATTCAACCTATTAAAGAATGAAGACTCAAGCATACTTTAGCTTGAGGGGGAGCTGTTGGAACATCAAGCTTATACTATGCGTGAGGTGTATTTGATCTACATCAAAAGCTATCGCTTGGATTACATCCAAAGAATATTCATTGAAACGTTCTTTTACCTATGCTCATTTATTGTATTTTTTTAAAAGATTTTTCATGGATCTTTTACCATTGTAAAAGCCTAGAGATTTACACATGTAAAGTAGAAAAAGAGAGCTAATCTTCCACGAATTTGAGGTGGTTGTGTTGTAATCAATGAATCAAGCAATCGCCTAAAAGTAGATCAAACTAGATCTTCACTTTTCCTAGATTGTAGGAAAATGAATTGATTCCCTCCAACAACTAATCCTGCTTCATTTGAATTCAAAATCCACTTGTAGAAGTCGTGGAGCACTTCAAGAGTCTATATAAAGACTTCAAATCATTTGTACATTACATGGAAGCAATATACATACACTTGTGGCCATCATTGTTCTTGCTCCTTCATTTTTCTGCATCATCTTCTTCAACAACAGTAAGCTTGCAAAGGCTGCACCTCTCTCTAGAGAGCTCCAAATTGGATGATTGAGCACTCCTTGGAAAGATATTAGTGTCTAGTTTATATATATAAATTTTCAAAGCATTTGGTTTTGTAGATTGGGAGAAATCTTAGCTTTTTCGTCTCGGGGTCTATCTTCGCGCATTCGTGAAAAATAGGAGGTACCACTGTCGAGTGTTTGATTCATTCCAAAAACATATTTTGCTTATTTCTTGTACTCTTGTGCATTCTATACACTCAACCCTATGTGTGTATCACTCCTCCAAAAGGATTTTTTCTAATTGTAATCACGTTGATCGCCACGAGCATTTGAAGTTGATTGTCTTATCCAAAGATAGTAAGTTTTTTGAGCTAATCAATGCGCAAACCTATATATCTTGTATCGATTCTTTCTCCTTGAGGCTCCAAAGTACATAGTGCATTTTATTGCACTTATTGCATGCCTATCAGGTCTATTTGAGTCTCCATAACCTCAAGGCTTGGTCTTGTGGGGGTTGGTGGGACCAAACTTCGTCGCACCGCAACTCATTTTTTTAACTCCTACAAGCTTCTCCAAATTCTTTCAATGTGCACACTTTGTTTTCATTCCCTTTCTACATTTGAATCCATGTGCCAATAAAAAGGCATGTATTTTCTCATACCAAGCATGTCGTTCTTGCTTTAGTCCATACAATGACTTCTTTAATGTGTACGCTTTGTTTTCATTCCCTTTTCACATTTCTATAAAAGAAGCATTGTGGGAGCTTGATCGAGTGCCAATCAGTATATTTCTTACACATTCATCCCCTTGGGGGAACAAATGCAATGGCTTCCTGGACTGAGTGAATGGAGAGAATGAATTAGTAATTCAATTCTGATCATATCAGAAGGGCTTGTGTGGAAGACTTCTGTTTTCATTATTATTTACATATGTGACAGGCTCAACAAACATGCGGTTATTTTACAGGTTACTCCTATTTTGTGGTATCTTTTAAAATTTATTGAACAAACCTATGCTTTTCTTGTAGAGAAACTTATCACTAAGATTGCGCTAGTGAATATTTCTGCATGCTAAATGATCTGCAGAGAGCAAATGAGTAATCTAGCTCTACCCTTTATCATGTGCCTTTATCCTTCCTTGCACTCTCTGGATCATTCTTTAAAGAACAGTTAGATAAGGGCTTAAGAAAGCTACATGCAATACTGTGAATAAAGATAAACTATATGTAGGAACAGGTTATCCTTGTTTTTGCCAAGTGAAATAGACTGTCTATGCAGCTTATTGACTACTGTATTGGAGTTTGGTGTTGGGACTTACTTTATGCTCATTGCTAACATTTCAAATATAAGCTTGTCTTATTCACTGAGGAAAGGCTGCTGGTTACTTGTACTCTGGTCAGTTGTGAGTGAGACAGTGCGACATTCTTTGATTTGGTGGTTTCATTTTTCAATAAATGCTATGCAGCTTATTGACTACTGTATTGGAGTTTGGTGTTGGGACTTACTTTATGCTCATTGCTAACATTTCAAATATAAGCTTGTCTTATTCACTGAGGAAAGGCTGCTGGTTACTTGTACTCTCGTCAGTTCTGTTTTCGTTTGATTTTCTTACGTGGATAATTTCCTTTCTTCCTGGTTCAAGAAAACTAGAAAATCTATGTTTGCAAAGTTTCCAATATAAAAAGCTATAATTGAAGGGTCTACACAGCGAAGCAATTTATTGATTTCTTCTTGGGAATTTGTCATCTTGATTGAGGAAAGGCTATTGGTTACTCGTGCACTCTATGATTCTGTTATTTCAATTAGGCATCAATGGATCAATTTATTGTCTAGTAAAAAAGGATAATCTATTGAAATTTAGAAAGGTATTTTGCATCACATTTGTTTGAGTGGTGGTTCTTTCTGTAATTGTTCACAACTTAATGCAGAGCCAATTTACAGGAGAAGTGCCCAATCCAGAAAATGTGATTCCAATTTCCTCTTCAGACTCTACGTTGTTTACCCCACCTGCAGAGTGGAAGGGTTGGCAAGAGAAGAGGAAAGAGGAGGAGATGCTAGCCAGAGAGGGTATATCCATACGAAGAAGACCACCTACTGGTCCTCCTCTGCATTATGTAGGTCCATTTGAGTTCAGAATACAAAATGAAGGGAACACACCTCGCAATAAGCTGGAGGAAATAATATGGAATAAAGATGTTGAAGTAACACAGGTATGTCTTTTGCTTTTAGTTTTCTATTCTTAGTATCATTGATCAATTTCTTTATCAAGTGACCATCTATTGAGGCATTTAGAGGAGATGTCAAAAAGATTTTTCTTTTCAATGTAAGTTCATAGTCAGTGAGGCCCATGACATGCAAGTCATTTCTTATATTTTTAAAACTGCTACATCTCCAAGTTCCTTTTGTTAGGCTATTTGCGTTAGCGGACCTTGCACATCATTGCATTCACTGCAACAACATCATTAATGAATCGGTGCTTTTCGTTTGTCAGGATCTAATTGTGTGTCAGGATCTAATCATATTAAGTTTATGTTTTTAGGTACGCTTGGACAGCAGCCATAAAAGGGTGTGATGAAGTTGAAACCAGGGATAGTTGGAATGAAATAGTCCTGTATAGTTCTCAGTAGACTGTGTAGGATTTACGTAGTAGTGTAATTGTGTAATCGTCTATGTTACCATCTAAGCTCTTGCTGTTGGAGTGCACAGTTGGATGACTCCTTACTGTTTTCTATATTTCGGAATCAACTTTCAAGATACTGCTTCTGTTTGTGCTCTATTCTCTCCTATTTATTTCTCTGCTTGGTCCCGTGTTCTTGCACAGTTAAGCGTCTCTGTTCGTCTTCCATTGAGCTATGATCTGAGAACTTCTTACATTCAATTTCGATGGACCCTTCCCACAACATAGGCATTTGCTTTTGGTCCCTTTCAAATATCTCATGATGGATGTACCTTGCATGGTTATATCTGCTTACGACTCCCACTGCATGGACAATCTCAGGCCTAGTAGCAAATGTTGCATACATAAGTGAAACACAAGCAGATGCGTATAAAACACCTTTCACATAATTGGCTGCATGATCATTAGTTGGCAATCTCCCTTGTAAAGCGTAGTGTATGGTTGTAATGACACTCTACTAGGCTTTGCTTCAGCCATACTAAACCTGTCCAGCACTTTTTCAATGTAGTTCTCCTATGAGAAATGCAGGATATGCTGCTCTCTATTCTTTTCATCCTCATTCCAAGGATATTTTCGGGTTCACCAAGGTCGTTCATTGAGAATATAGCATTCAGCTGCTGTTTTAGAGCATCCAAATGGCTCTTTTTCTTACCAGCCAACAACATATTATCAACATATATCAGAAGAATAATGGACCTGTCACCTGTGTCCATTTTGGTGTACAAACGATAATCAACATTGCTTCTTTTGAACCCATGTTTAAGTAAGAATGCACCAAACTTCTTGTACTGCAGCCCAGGAGCTTGGTTCAGCCAATACAAGCTTCTCTTTAGCTTACACATAAGATTTTCCTTTGCAAGAATCACATAAACTTCCGGCTGTTTCATGTACAGCTCCTCATCATGATTACTGTGCAAAAAGGATGTTTTAACATCCATTTGGAAAACTATGATCCAAGGCAGTTGAGAGAGCAAATAATACACATAAAATGGTCATTTCTACAATAAGAGAGAAGACTTCTTGAAAGTCTATGTTTTGTTTTTGAGCATACCCTTTGGCAACTAGCCTTGCCTTGTACTTCGGTTTGCCATCAACTGTCTTGATTTTATAGACCCACTTATCAGGGGTAGATTTTTTATTTCTTCACTTGGGCAATTCAATCAAGTCTGAAGTATTATTTGCATGCAAAGCTTTAATTTCTTCCTACATGGCAAGTTCCTACCGTTAACATCAGAACTCAGATAGATACAAGTATATACACCAAGAGAGCACATATGCACAAAAGAAATATAGGTCACATATTATGATGACTCCAATTAACTAAAAGTGTTACAAAAATTTATGTACAAAAGAAAGTAGAAGAATTAAAACATTAAAGTCACATAACTCATTTTAGCCAAAGAGAGCCATCCAAGGGTGTTGATGAAGAGGCTAAGGAAGAAGAGGCTGGCCACAACTCAAAAAGTTTCTCCACTCCAAGAGTGCAAGAAGAAGGCAAGCACACATACCTAGAATAGCACTCAGTTGCTGTTACAAAACTCCAAGCTTGAGAGCACTCCAAAGTATGAATAATTGATGATCGACAAGCTCGCAAGCCATGTGCTCATGGAGGCAATCAGCCTAAACGGAAATCTAGCAAAAATCTTATGCGAAGAATCTGTTTTCAGCTTTATTTTAGTGCAAATTCAATGTATGTTCTATGTAGCTTGTTGTGTTGCTTTTAATAGTGCCACGTGTCATGATGGTATGCCTTGTGATCATATGGGGCGGCATTTATAAGATTATGACACACTTCATAGTTTTTATGTGCTATTCATGTGTTTTTGACTCGTTGATCAGAATTAGAGTTTGACTTATGAAGAGGTTAGAAGTGCCGGATGGTGAAATGTTATATATGGATGGATGCTCTCTTCAAGTAGCGCAAGCGGGTGAGAAAATGTTTGACCATTTTTTGTTCTAAACTACCAATGACAAAAATAACCTATACAAGCTAAAAACAATGTCCAAAATATATATACAGTAGGCAGTGGGCACGAATGAATTCATCATTGAATTCTGTGTTTGAATTCTATTTGTCTAAGGCTTCGAAATTCAACTTTTTCTTGTGTTTCTCAAATATGCAGCAATGTAATGCTTTGATAAAGATATCTACAATATTATCTTGAGTTGGAATGTCTCTCAATTCAATTTTTCTTTCAACGATCCTTTCTTCGATGTAGTGGTAATGAACTTCAATTTGTTTTGTTCAAGCATAGAACACTAGATTTTTAGCCATTGCAATTACACTTTGACTAAATGTGAATATACTTATAGGTAGAGAATCTTCAAAATGTACGTCTTGTTAAAGCTTTTGTATTCAAATACATTCTGTAGATGTTGTATATGCTTCTCTATACTATGCCTCACATATTGAAATAGCCACAATTTTTTGTTTCTTACTTAACATGATAAGAGTGAATTACCAAGAAAAAAACAATAGCTTGTTGTAGATTTCCTATGATCATAATCACTTGCCCAATGAGAATCTCCATATTTTATCAATTTAAAATTATTTTGTTTTCTTTGGAAACTCAAGAACAAAATCTTATGCCTTATTTAAATGTATGAAAATTCAATGTATCACAGAAGGTTGGTACATAGATCTACTTGCTTGTGATATTGAGTATTGAATATTGGGTCTAGTATTATAAACATAAATCAAGCTAGCAACAACTTGACTATATAATGTACTTTCAAATTATTCTTCAACTATTCTTTTGAATCATTGGAAGTTGTCAATTTAAGATCTGGTTCCATAGGGGTGCAAATACTTTTACAATCCCACACGCCAAATCTTTATAACAAATTTTGAATGTACCACTTTTGATTCATAGAAATAGAATGACTATATCCAAAAAACTAATGCCTAAATATTAATGCAATAAAACCCATGTCAGACATATCAAAAGTTTTTCTTCAAATCCTCCTTAGACTTGTCAATCTTTTCTTCATTGGGACATGTCAATAAGATGTCATCTACATATAATATCAAAATAAGTACATATTCATGATTCATCTATCAATTTAACGTAAAGTGTTGATGACGATGGCTATTTTCAAATCCTTTTTTGATTACATATCATGGATTTTCTCATACCAAGCTCTACTATCTAGGAGCTGGCTTGAGTCCATTCAAAGCTTCAATTGACTTGCAAACCAAGTGTTCTTTTCCGTTTTCTCGAAATCTTCGAGGTTGATTAATATACTCTTTATATAAATCAGCATTTAAGGAAGTTATCTTAATGTCAAGTTGATGAATTTTTCAATTAAAATATGAAGCCATATTGACAACACATCTAATTCTAGTCATATGAGGGGTTGTTTGAGATGTCTCATCATATTCAATACCTTTCTTTTATGCAAAACTTTTGATTACTAGTCATGCTTTATACATATGGATAGATCCATTTGTTTTTCTTTTAATCTTATATACCCACTCTACCAATTGGCTTTCTACTTGGTGGAAACTCACGTAATTCCCAAAGTTTTGTTCTTCTCGATGAATTAAAATTCATCTTCATAGTGCCAATCCATCTTTCATCTTTCAAAGTTTGAACTTTCTAGTTATAGAAGAATTCTCGAAATAAAATTAGTAATATAATCATCAAAAACATAATCTATTCTTCTGCTTTGTGCAAGTCTAGCTTCTCTTCGAGTTCGATACTCAAGAGGTCTTTCTAATCTAAATTTATGAAGAGTAGGTAAAACCCATCTTAGAGTCGTGTTAGAAGCCTCGTAATTGTATCTGTCGAGGTTTTGAAGGTTCAGGAGTAGAAGGTACAGGTTGAAGTTGTGGTGATGGCAATGACAGTATTACTAATAGTCGTAGAACTAAATGGTGATGGATGGGGATTCTCAGCTAGTGGAGATGATGCATGATATTTGAGTTTTAACTATCTTTTTGCCATGTACAAATAAAGGTAAATTAGCAGTAAAAGGTTCGAATAAAACTTTTTCATCATCAACAAAACACTTAGCTTTAAAAAAAATCACATCTCTACTCTAGTTTGAAATTAGATGTTTGAAGATTTGCAAGATTATCAAGACATATGTGGTGCAACCTTCTATAAGAGGGATTGCACATATTCTCAGTTTTGTTCAGTTTTAGACAAAGTCAACCTTTGTCAAACCAAGGTCAGAGATGATCAAAATTTTGCTGAACATTTTATTTCAGATTTGGAAAGTGCTATTCAAGAGCTACCCAATGATATATTAAATGTTAAAATTGGACCACGTTTAGGGAGTCAAAAGTCGAACCCCAAAATCAAGTCATAGCAAAAATCAATTTGAAAAACAATTTTTAAGAACCAAAAACAATATAGTTTTTATGTCATATATTCCAAACATCAATGTAAGCGAAAAATACCAAAAAATAATAAAAAAAAGCAATCCCAAAGAATCCGACGGGATTTTTGCCA
>CM035412.1:81927766-82110266 GCA_020310875.1 Ceratopteris richardii | reverse complement strand
GTACCTGTATGCATAAAGAGAATATGTACCTGAATCCCATGTGCTAGAAGAAACACCACCTCTACTGAGGTCCAAGCTCCAAGCTTGTGTTGAATACTAGGTGAAGGATACATAGAAGTGACCCCAAGTACTTCTTATATAGTCTTTGTTGATCATGAAAAGCTCCTTCAAAAAGCATTAAAACACTACGTTCGTAATGTTTTCGCTCGGAAAAGAAAACACTCCGCATCGGAAATCGTGATCGCGATTTGTCCGCTTTTGCTTTTAATTGTTGAAAAGCATGGTCCAAAACTTTAATCGCCCTCCGCTGCAGGATTGGAGATTCGAACTCGCACCCCCATCTTGGGAGTAGAATGGCATAGCCACGACGCCCACGCGCTTTGTTGTTGGAGGATCTAACAACTAAAAAGCGCTATACATACTTAAGACTTCTGGACAAAGTGGACGAATTTGACCATGGATAATGTCCTATATGACATTGTATTCCAACAGTAACTCCCACCATCTGTATACATAGCTGATGTTGTGCCTTGGGTAGACACTTTGTGGGAGCATATGTAGGATTCTGTGAAGTATTGACCTCGATAAAAGTGATCAAGCCATCCTCTAACATCTCTATGATGAAGTGGTGTCTCACATCAATATGCTGATGTTGTGCCTTGGGTATGCATAGCTGATGTTGTACCTTGGGTAGACACATAGCTGATGTTATGCTGATAAAGTGGTATACATAGCTGATGTTGTGCCTTGGGTAGACACTTTGTGAGAGCATATGTAGGATTCTCTAAAGTATTGACCTTGATCAAAGTGATCAAGCCATCCTTTAACACCTCTATGATGAAGTGGTATCTCACATCAATATGCTTTGTGGGAGCATGGAACATGGCGTTCTTTGCCAAACAAATGGCCCTCTGGCTAGTGCATCCAAGAATAGGTGCCTTTTCAAGCATCCCAAACTCACTGCACAAGCGGGCTAACCAAATGGCTTCTTTGGAAGCCTCTTTGGTTGAAATATATTTAGCCTCTGTAGTAGATAGTGCAACTATCCTAATGAAGTCTAGAGCACCATGAAATAGCTGCACCTGCAAGGGTGTATACATAGCACAATCCTTTTAACTCCAATAGACCCTTTCCATAACAAAGGCATTTACCTTTGTTCCTTTTCAAATATCTCAAGATAGATTTGAGTGCCTACCAAGGAGCTTTGCCAGGATTAGCCATGAACCTGCTAACAACTCCCACTGCATGAGCAATGTCTGGTGGAGTGTCAACCATAGCATACATAAGTGAACCACAAGCTTATGCATATGGAACACTCTTTGTGTATTTGGCTGCATCATCATCTTTGGGACAGTCATCCTTGGAAAGCTTAACATGTGGCTGCAATGGCAGTCCAAGAGGCTTAGCATCAGCCACATTAAATCTGTCCAGCACTTTTTCAATGTACTTTTCTTGGAATAAATGCAAAGTATGGTACTGCCTATCCCTTTTTATTCGCATACCAAGAATATGCTGAGTGCTCAGCTTCCCCAAGGTCTTTCATTGAGAATGCAGAGTTGAGCTGCTGTTTTAGAGCATTTAGAGTGCTCTTTTTCTTCCCAGCCAGCAGCATATCATTTACATACAGTGCTAGAATAATCAGGCTGCCATCTTCATCCTTTTTAGTGTATAAACAGTGGTCTGCATTGCTTCTTTTGAACCCATGTTTGAGCATAAATGCATCAAACTTCTTATACCAGTGTCTGGGGGCTTGTTTCAGCACATATAAGTTCCTTTTCAGCTTGCATACCAGATGGTTTTTCTAGGAATGACATATCCTTCTGGCTGTTTTATGTACAGCTCTTCATCTAAATCACCATGCAAAAAGGCTGTCTTAACATCCATTTGGAACAACTCCAAATCCAAGGCAGCTCTGAGAGTAAATAACCCACGTAATGTGGTCATTTTAACTACCGGAGAGAGCACCCCGAATCAATGCCCTCTTTTTGGGCTTATCCCTTAGCAACCAGCCTTGCCTTATACTTGGGTTTGCCATCAACAATTTTGATTTTGTACCCCACTTGTTGGGAATGGCCTTCCTACCTTTGGGCAACTCAACCAAATCCCAAGTGTCATTTGCATGCAAGGCCTTTATCTCTTCTTGCATGGCTAACTCCCACTTCTTATTGTGTTCACATAGCTTTGCCTCTTTATAAGTGAGAGGCTCACCCTCATCTGAGAACATAATGTAATGTAGAGAGAGGTCATATCTGTTCACTGACCTCCTAGGACATGTAGATCTTCGTACCCAATGATCCACATTATTTGGCAATGTATCTACATCAAGAGGTAGATCAACTTCTTCATTCTTAATGGGCTGCTATCCATCATTTCCAACCCTGTTTTTAGCATGAAGAGGTGGCTGCATATGCCCATGAAGAGCCTTGTTTTGCTGTCCGACATCATGTGGCTCAATAACCACTAGCTCATTGTCATTTCCAGCCATAGGGTTCATATCAGATTTAACTGGTGGCTGTACATGCTAAAATTTGACTTTTTTATGGTCATGTTTAGAGGTACAACTGTTTTTGAGCAGCCTTGATTCATTAAATGCAACATCCCGACTGCATATTACTTTCTTGAGTTGAGGTAGCCAAATCTTGTAGCCCATTTCACTTTCATCTCTATAACTCATGAAGATTCTTTTCATGGACTTTGCATATAACTTGCTTCTCGAATCTCAACTCAGGCCTTATATGCACAAAACCATCACAACCAAAGATGCGTAGGTGCCAGGTGGTCAAATGAAGCTGGTTTGCCAAACCCAACCTCTTCTGGAACGTCACCTTTTAAGGACATATGAGGGGATCGATTGCAAACATGAATCAAAGTTTTCAAAGCCTCTCCCCAAAATCCATGAGGGAGATTAGCGGTAGACAACATACATCTCACCCTCTCACATAAAGTCCTCTTATATCTTTCAACAACACCATTGGAAGAGGGGCTTTAAGCTCCCTCTTAATACCAATATTTTCACAAAATCTATTGAATTCAGCACTTGTAAACTCACCTCCATTATCAATACATAAGCATTTCAGCTTTCTACCTATTTGGGTGGCAATAAATGCATGAAATTTCTTAAATGCAGCAAAGGCTCTATCTTTAGATGTTAACAAATTTACCCAAAGCTTCCTAGAGTAGTCATCAACAAAAGAAACAAAGTAAAGAGCACCTCCCCATAGATTTGGTGGGCACGCTACAAACATGAGAATGAACAAGATCAAGCACATTAGACTTATGAAAGACACCAGAGTGGTAGGAATTCTTTACTTGCTTACCATATTGGCATTCATTACAAAAATCAAGTTTTGAGCCTTTAGCATCAAACTTGTCCAAATTACATAGTTTATCAAGGCCTTTTTGGCTCATGTGGCCAAGCCTTTTATGCCATAATTCCATATGTGAATGGATTTCAACCAAAGCAATAAACTTGCCCTACAAGGTTTTACCATGCAAGCAATAAAGAGGCCCTTTCTTTTATCGCGAAAGATGAAGGTTTTTTGCGATGAAATTCTCTTGAATGCAAGAAAAAGCTTTCGGCTTAGCATAAGCTGAAGTAGGAAAGCATTTGGAGCAACTTTCTCACGATGGAACAACTAAAAGATCTGAATCCAATTGAAAGAGGTTGTGAAGAGCTATGGGGGTGTGTGCTTGGTTCCTGCAAACGCCAAGGGAGTTGGCTGCTCCACCAGGAGTTGCGTAGAAATTCCGAGAAGAAGATGCAGAAGCTAAAGTTGAAGAACTCCCAATCAAGTTATGAGAGATTTGGGACTAAGTCTTATTGATAAGTGATTTTTGGGTCATTTGGGCATATTCACACATGGCTAGTGACCAAAAGTCATAAATTTAATGTAAGTGCTTATAACTTGCCAATTTGGGATCCAAAAGTTATAACAAAAATATGAGAGATTTGGGATTGAGTCTTATTGATAAGTGATTTTTAGGTCATTTGGGCATATTCGCACATGGCTAGTGACCAAAAGTCATAAAAATAATGTAAGTGCTTATAACTTGCGAATTTTGGGATCCAAAAGTTATAACAATATGTATGGAAAGCTTTTGGAGAGAGATTTCACATGGAAGGATCAAAATATACAAAAGGAGAGTCCTTGGTGCCTTTATTCCCAACAACAGCTTGGGTTTGTGGTTCTTCTTCTACAACGAGGAGGACATGAGCTTGGAGCTTATGTATACTTGGAGGAGATCATCTGCACTTTATGGAGATTATGAGGTTATGAAGATATGTAGCAGATTGATTCATTTATATGCAAACTTTATGATTCTTCGAAACATTCATGTACTTCATATTTTACAATGTATGGCATCGATGTGGAGCTTTGCTCCCTCATCTCTCTATGATCTTGCCCATGGTTTTCCATACGGGAACCATATGTCCATACCATACGGGTATGGAAGTATGAAACGAGTATGGTTCCCGACCCTCAATCGTTTCATACGTGACCAAAATTTAGAGGAGTATAATCTAAAAGAAAATCAGATGTATATATTCTACAGATGCTTCAGCATTCAACATGCCTTCATGAGCACATATATGCTATATCATATACCTGCATACCAGCACATGTCATAAATTGTATATGCTTTAACATACATGGTTATCATTTATGTACCTGCATATATGATTATATTATATAACATGTATGATATATCATCAAACATATATGGTATATCATATATCATTTATATATAGTCTACAGGCTATAGGTGCAAAACCATGGTCGAAACTCCATACAGTCTACAGGTACATTATACACCAGAACAGATGCTGTACATTATGGTCTGCCGTACATTATAGTCTGCTGGATTATTATAGTCTGCTCTGCTGTACATTATACAGCAGTGCAGATCCTTCCACATTATAGTCTGCTGTACATTTTAGTCTGCTGTATTATTATAATCTGCTGGATTATTATAGTCTGCTGTACATTATACAGCAGAACAGATCCTTCCACATTATAGGCTGCTGTACATTATAGTCTGCTGTATTATTATAGTCTGCTGTACATTATACAGCAGAACAGATCCTTCCACATGTACATAATTAAATGCAAAGATGTACAGACTACATGTACTCTGTACATAATCATATTATCCACAGGTGCATAAACATATGTCACATCAACATCAACCTATGTACAGTCTATAGGTACATAACAGTGAAGCTACAAGATTGAATGTGCCATTGCAATTTGCAAATATATTATTACATACTGTCAGCATTCATGCATATAGGCTACAGCCAAGGCCCCAGAGCATTCACGCCTTTGAATTGGATGTGCTGGAACCTGGTCATTATTACCTCAAGGCTCATAATGTCTGTGTGTTCAAAAACATTTAAAAAGAAAGGCAAAGTATGATTCATTTTCCTAGCCAGACGTCTGAAACCACATTACCCACGTCTGCCAAATGAACCATACTTGCCTGATAACAACACTGATCTTGCCTATTCGCTTTCATGTCTCTATTCCTTTTTTGTCTCTATATTGATTGTGGGCCTAAAAAACAATTAACATGCATGTAAACAAGACAAACAACCCTCAAATAATCAATAGTAGGCTTTGTTTAATAATATGCCTCATATGGACTTTTTAAACTGGAGTACTTTAGTAGGAACCCTGTTTCTAATATGATTAGCATGCATGATTGTGTCAAACCAATAAAAATGGGAGCGTTTTGTTATTAAATAACATGGTTCTAGTCATTTCTACAACAACTCTATTCTTTTGTTCAGACACACCTTTTAAATCGAGAGTCGTCCTAATAGTCATTGGTGCTAGATACCTCTAGATGTAAGGAAATCACTGAACTCTTTAAAAGTATATACCCCCCCCTCCCCCCCCCCCCCCCCCCCCCCCCCCCCCCCCCCCCCCCTCCCTTCTTTCCTTTTTGATCTGAACATAAGGCATTAATCTTCTCAGTTCACTCATTGTCAATTAGAGTGAGCAGAATTTTCCAAAGTTTGAATGGCTAAATCTGCTGTACCAAAGCTCCATGTTCTTCAAGTTATTGCTATCTTATGCACAAAACTATTAGAATGGTCTAGATGAATTAATCCTTTTAAACAATACTGGAATAAAACTTTTTCTCAAAGTCGTATCTTTCACAAAACACTTAGTGTTATCAAATGTCACTTTCAAACCCTCTTTAAGAAGTGCAAAACTAAATATAAGTTATATAGCAATTTTAGTCACATACTAAATATCAAAGGGTAGGTATTTAGTACTATTTTTTGTTTCTAATGGAACAATGCCTATGCCTTTAACTAGAAGAGAGTGATTATTTGCACATATAATAACTTATTTGGATTAGAAGTCATCATACTAGAGAACAAGAACCACTATCCAATGAAAGAGGCTGCTGAGAGCTATGGGTGGTGCGTTCAGTTGCTCCGAACGTCAAGGGAGTGGGTTGTTGTGTGAGGAGAGAGAAAGTAGAGAGACAAAGAAATTTGGAGAAGAAGATGGAGAAGCTGAAGTTGAAGAATTCCCAATCGCATTATAAGAGATTTGGGACCAAGTCTTATCGATAAGTGACTTTTAGGTCATTTGGGTACGTTCACACATGGCCAATGACCAAAATTCATAAAAATAATGTAAATGCTTATAACTCCCCAATTTGGGGTCCAAAAAATGGGTCCAAAAAATATAACAAAAATATGCATGGAAAGCTCTTGGAGAGAGCTTTTACGTGGACGACTCAAAATATACAAAAGGAGAGTCCTTGGGGCCTTTATCCCCAACAAGCTCCCACTTAAAGGACCAAAGGGGGTTCTTTAAGCTAAGTAACTCCCACCATTTGTATACAGCTGCTGTACATCATTTCCAGCCCTGTTTTCAGCATGAATAGGTGGTTGCATATGCTCATCAGGGGCCTCATTTTGCTGTCCAAAATCATTTGGCTCAATAATCGTTGACTCATTTTCATTTCCAGCCAAATGTGGTGCATCCCGAGGGTTCATATCAGATTTAACACGTGACTGTACATGCTGAAATTCGACCTTTCTATGGTCACTTTTAGAGGCCCAATCATTTTTTAGCAGCCTTGCCTCATTAAATACAACATCCCTGCGTATTACTTTCTTGAGTTGAGGTAGCCAAATCCTGTAGCCCATTTCATCTTCATCTCCATAACCCATGAAGATTCCTTTCATGGATTTTGCATCTAACTTCTCAAATCAGACCTTACATTCACAAAAGCATCACAACCAAAGATGTGTACGTGGTCATATGAAGTTGGTTTGCCGGACCGAGAGGATTGATTGTAAACATGAATTGCAGTTTTCAATGCCTCTCCCCAAAATCCTCTCCCCAAAATCCATGAGGGAGATTAGCTATGGACATCCTGCCTCTCACCCTCTCACATAAAGTCATGTTATACCTTTCAGCCACACCATTGGAGGAGGGGCTGTATGGGACTATTAGCTCCCTCTTAATACCAAGATTTTGACAAAATCTATTGAATTCAGCACTTGTAAACTCTCACCCCTATTATACGTAAGCATTTCATCTTTCTACATGTTTGGGTGGTCACAAACGCATGAAATTTCTTTAATGCAGCAAAGGCTTCATCAAGGTGGTTCGGTACGTTTGGTACGATACGTACAGTACGTGTATGGTACGTGAACGGTATGTGGCAAGGAGGTTTGGTACGGTACGTATATATATTTTTTAATATATATATTTTATTATATATTTCTATATTTTTTTAAAATTTTATATATAATAATATATTTTCCATGCATGTATTTATAGTGAATTACCACATGAGCACTTCAATCTCACAACATAGTTAACTATGAATAGTATAACTCATATAATGAGGTTCCAAGTTCAAAATGATGAATAATAATTTTTTTTAACAGAACAAGTACCATACGTGTACGGTACGTTCGGTACGTACCGTACGTATCGTACACATCGAAGAGGTTTGGCACGCGAATTTTTCCAACCTTGGGCTTCATCTTTAAAAGATTTTAACAAATATACCCAAAGCTAACTAGAGTAGTTACCAACAAAGGAAACAAAGTAAAGAGGACCCCCCATAGCTTTGGTGGGCATGCTGCAAACATCACAATGAACAAGATCAAGCACATTAGACTTATGAGAGACACTGGAGTATTAGAAATTCTTTACTTGCTTACCAAATTGGCATTCATTACAAAAATCAAGCTTTGAGCCTTTAACATCAAACTTGTCCAAATTATGTAGTTTATCAAGGCCTTTTTGGTTCATGTGGCCAAGCCTTTTATGCCATAATTTCATATGTGAATGGATTTCAACCAAAGCAATAAACTTGCCTAATAAGGCTTTACCATGCAAGCAATAAAGAATCCCATTCTTTGTACCTTTAACAATCAGCCTAGAGCCTTTGATAAGCTTCTATGACCCATTCTCAAAGAGGGTACTATATCCATGCATATCCATTTGCCGGACAGACAATAGGCTTTCTTGATGCTTTATACATACCTTACATCATGCAAAACTAGCTTATTAGTGCCATCTACAGTGAAGTGCACTGTGCAAATACTTTCAATAGAACAAGCATGGTTATTTCCAAGATATACATGTCTATGGCTTCCTGTGTGAAAGGTAGTAAAACACTCCTTCATAGGAGTAACTTGGAATGATGCACTTGAATCCAGAATCCATGTCTGTGAGAAAGCATCATTGACAGTAAACAAGGCATCAATCAGATCCCTCTTTGTGATGTGCATATCCTGTGCATGAATATTAAAAAAAACGTCATTAACTTTGGCATGATCTGCCTCCATAGTGGCATAAAGAATATCTTCTGCATTTGATAGCTCCTCAACAACACTAGAGGCCACATTAGCCTTCTCTTTGTCCTTGTCCTTTTCCTTTGAGTTGTCATATGCATCATTCTTGGTGTCCATTTTCTTCTTGTCACATGTGTTCTTCTTTCTTTCTAGTTTAGTTTTGTAGTATCTGCAATCACGCTTCTTGTGACTTTTCCTTCTGCATTGGTAACAAGTCACTTTAGCCTTGTCTTTGCTTTTGCTCCTATTCCTTTGTACATTTCCATTTTTCTATTTTGTTCTCCCTCTAGCCACATTGATTGAACCACTGCCCTCTCCACTCATTTTCCTCTTGATTTCCACATTGAGAATAGAACCCCTTACATCATCAAAGGTAATATTGGGGTTATTTGAAAGTGAAACAACCAATGTTTCTCATGAATCAGGTAAGGTCATCAACAAAAAGATGGCCTTAAGCTTATCATCGAATGTAGGCAATCCAGAGTCTTTTAATTGCGTGAGAGTACCTGTAAATGGAGAGAAGTGCTCAGCTGCAATCGTTGATTCATCAAGCTATTAGCTTATACATAAGATGGGCTTGATTTACTGGTGCGGTATTTTCGTAAGTGGCCTTGAGCTTCTCCCATACCTCAAATGCATTTATAAGGCCCTCCAGATCCACTAAGGTTTTATATGATACAACCATCTTGATATAAATGATGACCTTCTTGTTTAGGTTCGTCCATCCTCTATCTGTCATATCTTCAGGCTTGACTTCCTCAAGAGCCCCTTCACAATCCTTAAGAAAGAGGATGCTCAACATTCTCTCTTTCCACAAATCAAAACCGCTATCTTTAAATCTCTTGATCTCAAAGAAGTTTTTGACATCAGAGAAGGTAGAAGCCATGTTTGCACACTTAAAGCTTCAAAATTTCACCAGAAAAGGTGAAATTGACATGCTATATTGTGTGCAATCACTTGATGAGACTATAACTTAGAAATTAAGCCCAAAAACTCTTCAAAACTTGAAGAAACCAATTTTTGAAATTCTATGTAGAAAATTTTAGAAAATTCCAACTAGCTGTAATTGCATTAAAAACAACAAATTTGTTATTTTGCAACCACAAAAGCCATACATGGATGAAATGAGAGTAAATGGATGCTTGTTTTCACAAAAGCCCCAATAGCAATATGACTTATAAAATGAGAGAAATGGTGTGCTTGAATAAGTTTTGAACAAGTATTTAGTTCCAAAATCCATATACATATACTCCCACTTAAAATGAGAGAAAATTTCTGTTCCGATGCTCGACTCTTTACATTTTATTGTTATTGTTCATGACTAATGATGTATTCAGATTCCACTATCGAGATTCCATATTATTCATGACTCTTTATGCTTCATTGCTATGTTTGTAATTGGAATAGTGTACTCTGTACTTAAATTTTAAAAGTCTCCAGTTTCACATCTTTGTAGTCTTTGAATCGTGATGAAAATTGAATTTTGAATTGATGAATGTTTTACATTTGATTAGTATGTATTGTCTAATTGTCTATGCTTGAAGCTTCATACAATTCTGTATGTATATCTATGCTTTTTATGAAAAAAATAAAAATCTCTTTGAGTGGATAAAAACCCCGATTTTTATTTTGGGTCTCAACGATCTAAACGATTTAAACGATTAAATCTCGATTTAAATCTTACGATTTAAATCTCTTGGTCACACTATGCAAGGGAGCACTAGATTGTGCCCTATGACTAGACTGGACAAGATTTCAAAACTGTACTTCTGATTGCAAGATTACCCACGTGGGGGAAATAATACAAGAATATATAATTGTTACAAGAAGTCCCACAACTCGGAATTGAGAGGTATGGATAACTCGACTAAACAAGATATAGGAGATCCCACAAATCGGGATCGTAGGTATTAAACAAGATATTTGAATTACAAGGACTCCCTTGAGGGAGATCAACTAGGTACAAGAAATAATTGGACAATATCTCGTACTATGAGATTACAAGAGGATAAGATAGGATGTCCAAAATAGTAGACTAGACAAGACTAGAACAAGGAGGAAGACAAGAACTGGAACTGGAACTGGAACTTGGAAAGTACTTACTTGGAGATTGCAACTCTTTGAAATCCCAAAATTGATATTTGCAAGACCGAGGATATGAGTGGCCAAGCCCTCCTTATACAGGCATTGAAGGGCAATTACAAATTGATGATGTTAGCAATCCGAAACAAGACATTCCAATGTCAGAATCAAGTAAGTAGACATTCAATAATAGGGTTTTCACACATTCTAGACGAATGGTAGCATTAGTTTCTCCAAATTCTTAACAATAATGAGATATGGAATGTCACATGTAAGGTTCATGATGGTTTCCTTTGTGTCAATGATAGCTATGGGAGATTGCCTCAACCACTATAGTTGGAATGGTGACCTTGACTTTGGCAAACCTCATTTGAGATGGATTCGTTTATTGATTTAATTCGGGACAATATCATAATTAGTCATCTCCCTAGTCGTGTGCATGTGTTGATAGGGTTGGTTGATGCCATTAATGCCCTCTATGCATGATAGATGGTGTCATTATGGGTCAAAGAATAAGTCCTTAATGCTCTTGAAAGAAATTTAAGTGTGTGTAGTAATGAAAGTGAAGTATAGTCGTATGGTCGCTTCTTGACCTTATAATTTCACTTTCTTTGTGGGGTGCATTTGGAATTTCGGAGTCTCATCTTGATATATATAAATTGGTTTTTGCCAATGTGTCCTCACTTGTGCCAATGCGAATTGATCATTATGCACAAAAGGGAGGAATAAGTTTCTAACTCTTTGTACTAAGAACCGTGTTTGCATGAGCTCAAGCCTTTTGCCAAAAGAGAAAGTGGACATGAATGGATAGAAATTACCTAGTAAATTCCCAATAAAGAAAATGATGATGATCATCTCTTGCTTTGCAACAAGTGCAAGAAGCTGAGTCATTTTTTGGTGATTTACCTATTGAGTTCGCCGTTTCTAGCGAGCAATTAATTGGTGTAGGTACTATACATGTTGGGACTTCACCTTAAATCGATGATGGTAAGGTATTCAATGGTATTGATTATGAGTAGGATGATGGTGATAATTAAGTTGTTGAAGACTGTTTTGATAAGGCGAAAGGTTCACATTGGAGCCTTAGTTTATCTGGTGGTTACTACCAGTCAATTTCTACTTTTATGTTGCACTTTGAGCCTAGTATCTTGGAAATTGTGGCTCAAATCATGTCATTGTGAATATATCATTATAAGATTTGTCTAGTAGAAATGATTATGTAGCAGCTGTAGGTCCTTACTATGCTCAAATTATGTGTTTATATGAGATTTAGGACATCACATATGAAATCCAAAACATTTTCCGATATTTTGCCTTACTTTTGATGGGAGGTGTGTTTGCTGTATGATTTACACACGGAAAAAGTGTCATAAGTATACAAGCACCACAATCTCTGTTGAGTTCTTGGAGAATCACTAACATTGTAAGAGTTCATTGGATATGACTAGAGTCTTTTATTTATGAGGGCTTACAAGCAACAGAATCTTCTTTGAATAATTGGGGAATCACTTACATTGTAAGAGTCCCATTGGATATGAGTAAGTCTTTGATTAAAATGCAAAAAAGGACTCTATATCATGGCTTTCATTACTCTTGTTCAAACAGTCATGTTATATTCCATCTACCATCATAGAACAAAAAATCCCAAGGATACTTGGTGGTATGAGATTTCAATTAACTATCCAAATCATTGTTCCAGAAGAAGCTGAATATGTTGCACATGCATGAATACTATATCACTTTATTTGCCCATAAATCAAAACAAACAGCTCCATATTCTTTAACAGCATGTTCAAATTTCTCGCTGGAGTGTCTATACATGCTTTTGTGTCGATTTTCGCACGTAGTATGGTATTTGAGAACTTGTGTCATTGCTTATTCTGTTCTCAAACCCAATCACCTTCTTGTGCAGAAAACTATGCACAACCTTTCCTGCAATATACGTGCCAGCAAGGATTAAGTGATCAAGAGAGACAGATGACATCATTTTGTACATCAAATGGCCTGATTATTCAGTTCATTTGTGAGAAAACCACGGCACAGCACACACTAGAAAGTAGAGCTGTCTCACCATTTTGCATTTATCTCTATTATTAATACCTGAACATCTGAAGACCTTCATGTAGGATCATAATGTACTAGAGAAATCTTTGAAACGTTTTTTGATCTAGCAAATTGTTTCAATAGAACATGCCACTTTGCCGTTTATGTGGAAGTAATGCATTCTGAATCCTTTATGGTCATAATCGCAATATACCTAAAGCTCGCAGCCATCTGTATACAGATTTTCTTTTAGCAGGATTCTGGGTATAAAAGGTCAAATTTGATATGCTTAAATGTGTGGCTGTTTGATATTTTCTATTGGATTTGGGTGTTTTCTGTTTGAGACAGATGAAAGAACGAATGCCTCTGAGGTCGATCCTGCAGGCACTTCCAAGTGCCCCCCCTCCAAGGGATTTTATTTGTGCTTTGCAAAAACGAGGTGCTGACACAAATATGCCAGCTCTCATTGCAGAGGTGAAAAAGGCCTCTCCAAGTCGTGGGGTAATCCAGCCAAATTTTGACCCGGTAAGGTTGATTATGCCTCCGTGCTTGTGCTTTTTTTGTTTCCTCAAGAATGTATGCTGCAGCAAACGATAGGTTTATGAAGCATTTGTTTGTGTAGGTACGGATTGCCCAAGCATATGAAAAGGGTGGTGCGGCATGCATTAGCATATTAACAGATTCTAAATACTTTCAGGTGTATGATTTTTCTTTGAAGCAAGCCATTCTTTCATAAGCATTTACATTGTTTAACTTGAGAACTGCAAAATTTGTTCAGGGGGACTTCGAGTACTTGAAAAGAGTCCGCAATGCAGGAGTTCAGGTAGATGAGTAGAAGCCGAAATAGGTCAATGAGAACGAGAACAGCCTGTGTTTTATAATCTTACACATTTGTAACTGCTACTGTCAATGCAGTGCCCACTTTTATGCAAAGAATTCATCATCGATGCATGGCAGATTTATTTTGCAAGATTGCATGGTGCAGATGCTGTTCTTCTGATTGCAGCAGTTCTTCCAAATCAGGATCTTAAGTACATGTCGAAAATATGCAAGAAGCTGGGCATGACTGCTCTTGTGGAGGTATTTGGACAGTAACCTGGCAGTTTTATTCTCTTTGATTTATTGTTTGACTTTTGTCTTCATGGTTTTGCAAAGATCATGCATTCTAGTTTTATTATTGTCATTATTATCAATTAGTTAGTATCTTCACTAATTTTAAATCTCAATCTTATTGTATTCTTTACATACTAGTCTGGGGGAAAGGTAAGAACCGGTTTTAGGGCTGAGAATACTGTTGAGGAGAGGGAGTTAGGAGAAAGGTGGAGGGGGAAAGTTGAAGGTGAAGGATTGTGAAGGGCAAAGAAGGTAATGAAAGAAGGGTGAGTGAGATGATGAGTGGGCCAGATGGATATGAGGTAGGAGCCTGGAGGAAAGATTTTGTTGTGGAGAAATTGGAAGAAGGGTTGTGGGGTGGTGGGAGAAAAGGCACCAAGGGAATCAGGGAGAAAAAAGGAGAGGATGAGGGGAGATGCAGGGTGAGATCTGGGGAAGGAATAGCAGGGATAAAGGGGGGAGAGTTAGAGAGTTGTGTATTTTCGTGAACAACTTTTGGAAAGGCTTTCAGTGGCTGCGTGTCAATGCAGACATGGAACTCAATGACTCGTATAGGTGAAATGCATGTGAATGGGGGGTGAAATCAAGGGGACGGATAGGAGAGAGAATCAAGAGTTTTCTTGAATTGCTCATTTTGCCCAACAACCTTTGGAAAGCCTTTAAATTGGCTGCTCTTAAATTCAAGAATAGTACCCATATAGGTGAAGTACACATAAATGATAACATGACTAATGTGTGAGAAAAGCCACACCTTTGTACATTAGTCCCTATTCCTGAATAAAGGCTCAGTATGGTCCTATCCCTGCAAGGATAAAGAGGCATATTCCCTTGTGAACTTTTCTCTTGAGTCGCACTGTCTGAGCCAATAAGTTGTGCAGTCACCTGGAACCATCTTTATCTAGTCTTCTTCTAGTATGTACACACAATGTCTCCAGATCTTGTTGGAAACAATGTCAAAATAGCAGACAAACCCTAATTTTTGGTACTTAACCAAATTTTGGTCACAGAAGGTCAAAAATTATTATAAGCTCATTAGATAGTACTTGAGGAGAGCTTTCATTTGGTATGTAACATTATGTCATAAGAGGTCCAGAAATGCAAGAAAACCCTAAACCTAATTTCTGTCCAAATTTTTTTCTTTTGGCATATTCCAGTTCCTCAAGACATGAGCTTCAAGAAAAGCAACATTTGAAAATTTCCCTGTTGCTAGATTATGAGATCATTGACTTTTTAGCACTCAAAAATAGGATCGTAGTTTTTAATTTATCGCCATGCTTTTTCAGCTTTTGTGTTAGATTTTTCGCATGGAAGCTACAAACCTATATAGGAAGGTACTAGGGTCACTCTTGGTATCTTCTAAGATCAGCTTCTAGCATACTCAAGAAGTGTCGAGTGCGCTATCATTCCGAGGAGGTGTTCCCAACTTTTGGTGAAGATTTGGAGGAGATCTTCGCAGCCAACCATCAGCTATTGCTGAATTCTGTAAGTAGCAAGTTTTAAATTCAGTTCTTCTTCTTTTGTTGCTGCTGTTCCAAGGCTTTGTGCCTTCTACTTCAACACAAGGAGGAGTTTCTCTTGTTGTCTAGGTTAATTTTTTATTTAAGGTTTCTGAAACTCTAATTTCAGAATCAAGGTGTGCTGTGCAAACAGTTCAAAACTGTTTCTATTCACTTCAATTGCACATACACACACTCTTCATACCTCTTAAGCACTTTATCCACAATTTCTTGTATCCAAAACCCTAAGTTCAGCCTAAATTTAGTTTTATATTAGCATACATTCAACTTTGTATCATTAAACATTGTAATTTGACATTCATATTAGATTGTGTGAGCATTCAGTTTACTTTGTGTGTAAAAAGATCGTGGTAAGCTCTTGGAAGTTTTGGGGAAGGGGGGCCTGAATAACAATAATCATAGGTTTTCAAGATCTTCCAACAAATGAATCTTAGCATACACAACTTAAGACTAAAAAGTAAATGAGTGAGAGATAGAGAGAGAATAGGCAATTAACAGTAAGTTGAATGCTTACCTACACTATCTTATTATGAATGTCAATTAAAATGTGCAAATGATTACAAAATTGAATGTATATTGAATGTAGATACAAAATTTGAATCTAGTCAGAATTTAGGGTTCTAGATACGAGAATTTGTGCATAAAGTGCCTAAGAGGTACGAAAAGTGTGAATGTGAGCTTGAAGTGAATAGAAAAAGTTGAGAATTGTTTGTAATACAAACCTTAAACTAAATAGCAAGAAAGACTCCTCCTTGTATTGAAGTAAAAGGCATGAAGCCTCGGAACAACAACAACAACGAAAGAAGGACAAAGTATATACTTTGAAAGAGGACGCAGAGAGCTACGTTGTGGTGTGCTCGGTTGCTGGAAACGCCAAGGGAGTGGGCTACTGCGTGAGGAGAGAGAAAGTAGAGAGAAGAACTTCTGCAGAAATTTGAAGAAGAAGATGGAGAAGTCCCAATCAAGTTATGAGAGATTTGGGACCAAGTCTTATTGATAAATGACTTTTAGGTCATTTGGGCATGTTCACACATGGCCAATGACCAAAAGTCATAAGAATAATGTAGATGCCTATAACCGTCCAATTTGGGGTCCAAAAAATATAACAAAAATATGTCTGGAAAGCTTTCGAATAGAGCTTTTACGTGGAAGGGTCAAAATATACAAAAGGAGAGTTCCTTGGGGCCTTGATCCCCAACAACCTCACACTCAAAGGATGAAGGAGGCTCCTTTAAGCTAAGTAACTCCCACCATCTGTATACATAGCTGTTGTGCCTTGTGTAGACACTTTGTGAGAGCATCTGCAAGATTCTGTGAAGTATTGACCTTGATCAAAGTGATCATGGCATCCTTTAACATATCTCTGATGAAGTGGTATCTCACCTCAATATGCTTTGTGTGAGCATGAAACATGGCATTCGTTGCCAAACAAATGGCACTGGCTATCGCATCCAAGAACAGGTGCCTTTTCAAGCATCTCAAACTCACTGCACATGCAGGCTAACTAAATGGCTTCTTTGGAAGCCTCTGTGGCTGAAATATATTCAGCCTCTGTAGTAGATGGTGCAACTATCTTTTGAAGTCTAGAGCACCATGAAGTAGCTCCACCTGCAAGGGTGTATAGATAGCCACTTGTGGACTTGCGTATGTCCACATCACCTTCCATGTCTGAATCACAAAATCCTTTTAACTTCAATGGACCCTTTCCATATGCATTTACCTTTGGTCCCTTTCAAATATCTCAAGATAGATTTGACTGCCTCCCAATGAGCTCTACTAGGGTTAGCCATGAACTTGCTAACAACTCCCACAACATGAGGAATGTCCGGAGTGGCAACCATAGCATACATAAGTGAACCACAAGCTGATGCATATGGAACACTCTTCATGTAATTGGTTTCATCATCATCTTTGGGACAACCGTCCTTGGAAAGCGTAACATGTGGCTGCAATGGCACTCCAAGAGGCTTAGCATCAGCCACATTAAATCTGTCCAGCACTTTTTCAATGTACTTTTCTTGGGATAAATGCAAAGTATGCTGCTGCCTATCCCTTTTTATTCGCATACCAAGAATATGCTCAGCTTCCCCAAGGTCTTTGATTGAGAATGCAGAGTTCAGCTGCTGTTTTAGAGCATTCAGGGTGCTCTTTTTCTTCCCGGCCAGCAGCATATCATCTACATACAGCACAAGAATGATTGGGCTTCCATCTTCATCCTTTTTAGAGTACAAAAAGTGGTCTGCATGGCTTCTTTTGAACCCATGTTTGAGCATAAACGCATCAAACTTCTTGTACCATTGTCTCGGGGTCTGTTTGAGCCCATATAAGCTCCTTTTCAGCTTGCACACGAGATGCTCTTTTCCAAGAATGGCATATCCTTCTGGCTGTTTCATGTACAGCTCTTTGTCTAAATCACCATGCAAAAAGGCTGTTTTAACATCCATTTGGAATAATTCCAAATCCAAGGCAACGGTGAGAGCAAACAACACACGTAATGTGGTCATTTTAATCACTAGATTGAACACCTCTTGGAAATCAATGCCCCAAAGTCACCGGGGGACAGAGACGGGTCCCGGGAATGGTGGTGTCCCCGAGACGGAGATGGAGCATGGGGTGTCCCGGGGACGCGTCCCCGGGATGACACTTAAAAAATGCTGATACTCTCAAAATAATCATGCAAAAGTCATGTAGAATGAATTTGTTAGCATATGAAATGAATTATAACAAGAAAACCATAGAGCAAAGGTGTTTTTTGAGTAATAATTGTTCCCTCTATACATACATATATACATTCCTCGAAGGTCAAGGCCTAATAATGACCAATAATTATAGAGTACAAATAAAGAAACCTCATAATACATAGTTATTAAGAAATTGACATCTCTTCTACATAGTCAATGATGATGCATGGACAAAAAATGCAAAGAGTTAAGAGCTTTGGAGACCATAATCCATATCCATCTTTAGGAAATTGAACATTTCACTTGCAAGAGCGTTACACATAAAGATCATTGAACAATTCTCATTAAAAAAAATGGAATGCCATGGCCCATATCTTCCTCAAGCTCTTTCTTTTCCTCTTCAATATTCTCCTCCTAAATTGCTTCAAAGGCCAATACCCTGCTAATAGGTGCACTAACAACCCCTCCAGCGGCCATTCTTGAAAGAGAGGCAAGCTTGTCCTTTTTTCACTATATATTTTACCTTTAATAAACAATTTATCCTTTCACCATCAACTTTAGCTCCCACTAGGAAAGCAAAAACTTGTCACCCAACCTTGTGAGTAGGTAAGTTATAACCATCTTCATAGCAAGGCTGAAGCCCTCCAAAAAGGGTGCAAACATTAGTGGAGAAAATTAAAAACGTTTGAAGTGTTTTCCTCTTGATTTTGGCTCATCACTGTCAGCTGTCTCGTCCCGAATCCAATTTATCACATATGGGCGTCTAGGAAACGCGTCTCGCGGACGGGAGCTTCTTTCAAGAGAAGGCTTGGAGATGTTTTCCATCCCGTACATCCGTCCCATAGATTTTGGGGTCGGGGAAGGCGTCTTGACGTCCCTAGGGTCTTGGGACGCATCCCCTTGTGACTATGCAATGTCCTCTTTTTGGGCATTTCCTTTGGCAACGAGCCTTGCCTTATACTTGCGTTTGTAATCAACAATTTTGATGTTGTACACCCACTTGTTGGGAATGGCCTTCCTACCTTTGGGTAACTCAACCAAATCCCAAGTATCATTTGCATGCAAGGAATTTATCTCTTCTTGCATGGCTAACTCCCACTTCTTCTTGTGCTCACATAGCTTTTCCTCTTTATAAGTGAGAGGCTCACCCTCATCTCATAACATAACGTAATGTAGAGGGGTCGTATCTATTCGTTGGCCTCCTAGGACATGTAGATCTTCTTACCCAATGATTCACATTATCCGGCAATGGATCTACATCAAGAGGTACATCAACTTCTTCATTGTTATTGGGATGTTGTACCTCATTTCCAACCCTGTTTTCAGCATGAATAGGTGGCTGCATATGCCCATCAGGAGCGTCATTTTGCTGTCCAGCATCTGGCTCAATAACCATGGGCTCATTGTCATTTCTAGACATATGTGGTGCATCCTGAGGGTTCATATCAGATTTAACTGGTGGCTGTACTTGCTGAAATTTGACTCTTTTATGGTCATCTTTAGAGGCACAATTGTTTTTGAGCAGCCTTGCCTCATTAAATACAACATCTCGGCTACGTATTAGCTTCTTGAGTTGAGGTAGCCAAATCCTGTTTCACCTTCATCTCCATAACCCATGAAGATTCCTTTCATGGACTTTGCATCTAACTTGCTTCTCAACTCAAGCCTTATATGCACAAAAACATCACAACTAAAGATGCGTAGGTGGTCATATGATGCTGGTTTGCGAGACCAAATCTCTTATGGAAATCTCACCCTCTCACATAAAGTCCTATTATACCTTTCAGCCACACGGTTGGAAGAGGAGGCCGTATGGGACTGTTAGCTTCCTCTTAATACCAAGATTTTCACAAAATCTATTGAATTCAGCACATTATTTATTTGTACGTGAGCATTTCAACTTTCTACCTGTTTGATCACAAATGCATGAAATTTCTTAAATGTAGCAAAAGCTTCATATTTAGATCTTAATAAATATACCCAAAGCTTCCTAGAGTAGTCATCAACAAAAGAAACAAAGTAAAGAGCACCCCCCATGGATCTTGTGGGCATGCTACAAACATCATAATGAACAAGATCAAGCACATAAAACTTACGAGAGACACCAGAGTCTTTAAGAAAGAGGATGCCCAACATTCTCTCTTTCCACAAATCAAAACCGCTACCTTCAAATCTTTTGATCTCAAACAAGCTTCTGACATCAGAAGAGGTAGAAACCATGTTTGCACACTAAGAGCTTTAAAAGTTTCACCCAAAAAAGGTAAAATTCACTTGTTCTATGTGTGTAATTACCTTATGAGACTACATCTTAGAAATTATGCCCAAAAACTGTTCAAAACTTGCAAAAATCAATTTCTGAATTTTTCTGCAGAAACTATCAAAAAATTTCAACAAGCTGTAATTGCCTCAAAAACAACGAATTTGTTGTTTTTCAACCACGAAAGGCATACATAGATGCAAAACCATGTCAATGGGTGCTTGTCTTCACAAAAGCCCCAATTTTTGCAGCAATATGACCTATAAAATCAGATAAATGACTTGCTGTAATAAGTTTCTAGTAGGTATGCACTTTCTCAATCTTTGTACATGTCCTCCCACTTGAAATGAGAGAGAATTTCTGCAACAAAGGACCTTTAGATGAAAAAATCAGCAATGTGGATGCTTAAGATGACCTGTGGGGATATGAAAAGAACAATAGAAGAGATTCTTTGCGATGAAACTCTCAAAAAACCCAAAATTTGCTTCAACTTTGCTATGGGTTGAAGTAATTCTCCAAAACAACACTTTTATCGCGGAAAAAGAAGGTTTTTCGCAATGAAATTCTCCCAAATGCAAGAAAAAGCCTTTAGCTTAAAATAGGCTGAAGTAGAAAAGCACTTGGAGCAACTTTGTCGTGATGGAACAACGCAAAGCTATGATACGACTTGAAAGAGGCCACGGAGAGCTACGTCGTGGTGTGCTCGGTTGCTTGAAACGCCAAGGGAGTGGGCTGTTGCGTGAGGAGAGACAAAGTAGAGAGAGAAACCTGCACAAAAATTTGGAGAAGAAGATGGAGAAGTTGAAGTTGAAGAGGTCCCAATCAAGTTATGAGAGATTTGGGACCAAGTCTTATTGATAAGTTACTTTTACGTCATTTGGGCATGCTCACACATGGCCAATGACCAAAATTCATAAAAATACTGTAAATGTTTGTAACTCCTCAATTTGGGGTCCAAAAAATATAACAAGAATATGTTTGGAAAGCTCTCGAAGAGAGCTTTCACATGGAAGGGTCAAAATATACAAAAGGAGAGTCTCATGGGGCTTTTATCCCCAACAGACTTGGCATTTACAAAACTCAGCTAAAGCTGAATGGTTGGCTCCAAAATCTCCTCCAAAGCTGCACCAAAGGTAAGACACACCTCCTCCAAAAGGTAGTTAACCTCCGAGCCTAATTGATCCTTGAGTTGGATGCTCAATGATGCCAAGAAGTGACCCCCAAGGGTCTATTATATAGTTTATGGACAACCATGCGATAATAATTACGAAAAACAGTTGAAAAACTAAAAAAAGCTTGCACAGGACTAGAAACAACAATAGTGCTTTTTGGCGTTAAACTTTTGTTTTTGAGGCATATAATTAAAAACCATCAAAGTTGTTTTTATTGGTTCTGCAATTGAAAGCAAAGGATACAGATTCTATATTCCAGAAATAGGTGATATCTTACTGCCACGCAATGCTATATATTTCAAAAAGTCAGATTTATGATAAGCACGCAGAGGTTCTAGATTTCATAAAAGAAGATGACTATGCATTTTTTAGAAGGAATTTGGATTCTTACATTCAGCCATACAAGGAGGGGTGATGAACCTTCTCAAACCCTAAAAGTTGCACTTAATAAAGATAAAGAGAAAGTTTCATTTCCTATATTTATATTAGTCTGTCATGAGTGCCTCTTGAAGTTCCAGCTTATGAAGTTGGAAAAAGTTCCAGAATCCAAGAAGAAAGAGATACTGAAAAACAAGAAGATATTGCATCAGTTTTCAAGAGTACTTTTAGGTGGTTATATCAAACTTGGAAAGATGGCGGTATAAAGAACTTCATTGGTAGAACAAGAAGTTAGACAAGGAAAGAACAAGCAAATCGGTAAATTAAGGTTAATAGTTTGAGATTCATAACATTTTTAGCACTACCTTTAGTTGAGAATGAACTAGCTAATGTTAAAGATGCACTACAAAGTCCTATTTGGAAGAAAGCTATGCAAGAAAATATTGATTCTATTCATAAGAATCAAACATGAAAGCTTTGTGAGTTACCAAAAGATAAAAAAGCACTTGGTGTTAAGTGGGTTTTCAAAATCAAAAGAAAAGGAGATGGTACTATTAATAGTATAAAGCAAGGTTATGCATAACAGAAAGGAATTGACTATGATGAGACTTTTGCACTTCTAGAATGACAGTAGTCAAAACAGTACTTTCTCTTGTTGCATTCTTTGGCTGGCATATATACCAGTTAGATATCAAAAAAACCTTTCTTAATGGTGATCTTGTTGCATTCTTTGGCTGGAATATATACCAATTAGATATCAAAAACATCTTTCTTAATGGTGATCTTCATGAAGATATCTACAATCAGCAATGAGAAGGTTGTTGGATACAATGTCCATATAGTCCAAAGCAACAACCATATGATGTGTATTCTATGGGAGCCCCTACAACAAATTGGAGTGGGTTAGATGACTTAAGACAAACGACTTCTAGTACAAACTAAGGTACCTGAGTTCAAACCCCACCGGCGACAAATCATGAAAACGTTTTTTTATGGATTAATTTTTCGAAAAGCATGGCAATGGCAGTAACGCGGGAAAATTGGGCTTAGTTTATTTTTCGAAGATTTTTGAAAAATGCTAATTTTGGCAATAGGCACATGTAAGATGCCACGTTGATTTTCCACCTGGAAAAAAAAAAGATATGTAGGTAATAATGAAATTTTATGTTTAAGATATTTTGATCATGTCTACAAAATTTTGTAGCAATTAAGTTTTTACATTCTCTCTCTAGAAAGTTGTCGCATGAAATTTGTATGTTAATTTCGAGTATTCTTAGTAGAAAAACTTTACCTGATTGAATTTTTTGTAGTTCCTATGTTTTATGTCTCATTTGGTTCCATGAAGATAGGTTAATGAAGAGACTTTTCATGTTTTTTCATCTCTCTCTAGAATTTTCGATTTTGTAGGGTCCAAAAGTGATATCTGGAAGCAGATTTGGACCTGAGGAGTCTCTAACATTATTGTACAGATTTAAGAACTGAATATTTTTGTCTCTCACAAGCTCAAGCTGATTCCTCACTGTTTTTGAGTTATAGGGTTTTGAAAAGTGCCGTTTTCCAACACTTAAAAAAAAAAAAAAAAAGAGAAGCCTTCATTCATTCATCTTATTCATGTTCGCGGATTTAGCAAATGCACATGGGTATATGGGTTATTTTTGAGTGATTGACGTGTGTGTGAGTGCGTTGCAGGGATTACCTCTATTTTTGCAGGTACGATTCTTGATGGTGGACATGAAAAGTAGATGCGTGGATGGTCCGGAAGTCTTGCATGAGACATGCGAAAAGACGCTATCTTGGAGCATGCAGATTCTAAAAGTGCGGGTCTAGGAAGGCGTGATTGGTCGTGCGCTGGCGAAAGGCGGAGATCCCAAAAAGACGAAGACTGAGAGATAGAAAAAGATGATGGTCGTACAGTCATTACGATCGTTTTTCGACTTTTGGAATTGCGATTGAGATTGAGATTGAGATTGAGATTGAGATTGAGATTGAGATTGAGATTGAGATTGAGATTGAGATTGAGATTGAGATTGGGATTGGGATTGGGATTGAGATTGTGATTGTGATTGAGATTGAGATTGAGATTGAGATTGAGATTGGGATTGGGATTGAGATTGTGATTGTGATTGAGATTGGGATTGAGATCAGCTCGAGGGTGGTTGGATGGATGATGCTTCACATTGAAGCAATCTGATAGATTTTGTAACGAAGATCCGAACTACTTGTAAATCTGCACAGATAATAAAATTCTCTCTCTTCTTGTTCTGCGTATACTTTGTTTGCCTTCTTTATATCTTGTGGTGTCGAAACCCATTATTCTGTGTGAGATTGTGACTCAAGTTTAGGAGACTTGTTATAAGTGGTATCAGAGCAGAGTTGGATTCCGGGACAAGATGCAGGCTTTGAAGAAGAAGATAGAAGAACAAGAGGAGCTTATCCGTAGATTGAATGCAGAATTACATAAAGAAAGATCCAACAAACAAAAAGAGGCTATTGCGAATGCTTTCATGGACCTCAATGTTGAAGGTGGTAATGGTGCGGGCACATCAAACGCACGTAGAGCTAGACGGCAACGTGAACCTGAAGAGGACGATGATGCAGGTGAATCTGCACTCAAGCAAGTGTTCAAAAGAGCAAAATTAAATGAATTTGATGGTGAGAAGAAAACTAGAGAGGATCTTGAAGCATGGATTGAGGAACTTGAAGATTTCTTTGACCTTCGCGTATTTAGTGAGGAATCAAAAGCAAAGGTGGCAATTCTGCATCTGCGAGGAGTTGCAAAACTGTGGTGGAAATCTTATATACAGACAAGAACACGTGAAGGTCCGATCCTCTAGAAGAATTTCGAGAGTAAGCAGAGAATCGTTATTGTTCTCCACATTATCGGATGGAAAAGAAAATGGAATTCTACTCTTTAAAGAAGCATGAGGATGATAGATATAACTTGTCTGTTGAAGAATATAAGGAGAAATTTTTGCGTTTACATAAGTATGCACTAGAAGTTTCTAGAGATGCGCTGAAAAGCAAGTTTATTGAGGGTTTGCGGGAAGAGCTTCGCTATCAAGTAAAGGGGTCCGGATGTGTAGATTTTCTTGATGTGGTTGCAAAAGCAGAAAACTTTGAGAAGATGGAGAAGTTTACCACGAAAAACGCATTCAAATCAAGGTTTATCTCAACAGGACATCGACCCCCAAGACCTATTTCAATAAATCAAAATGGACAGAGATCGACTAACTCTATTAACGGTCAAGGAGGAAGACCAAAGCCGAAGCAAACGGATACACCTAAGAAGCAAGAAGTTATGCACTGGCAACGTGATTCTGATTTCCTGGAGCGAGCTAAGAGGCTGGGACTTTGTTTTCGATGTGGAGAACAAGGACATCGCACTTTTGAATGTCCAAACAAGGCCATAAACCGTTCTATGCAAGCAAAGATAGCTCATCTACAAGAAGAAAACATGACAATTGAGGAAGCGGATGATCAAGGTAAGTGTTCTAGCCCTAGACTTCAATGCATGAAAACTTCTTCTCAATCAAGGGTATCGGTGATTAGGATTATGGGGGACATATCCTCACGTAAGGTTAGTTTCTTGATTGATTCGGGTAGTACAAATTGTTTCCTTTCTTTTAAGATGGTAGAAGCTTTAGGGTTGCATATTGAGATGCAGACTAAAAGACCTGTACAGATGGCTAATGGTAGGATACACTATACTCGAGGCTATATTGAGAATCTTGATTTTATGTTAGGAGAACATAAGTTTTTGGGTACCTTCCATGTAATTGAAATGAGAGAATGTGATGTAATCATCGGAATGGACTCGTTAGTTTATAACAGTGTCGTGATTGATTGTGAAAGCGGGATCCTTACTTTGAAAATAGAAGGAAAGGAACATCGTCTTGCAGGCAAGTGTAATTCAAGTTTTTCTCCTATTTCTGCAATAAAGTTGATTAGGGGTATTCGACAGGGTTGTGAGACATATTTGGTTTATGTGCATGACGTTCAGGAGAAGAAGAAAGAAGAGGAAATACCGGAATATGTTAAAAAACTTTTAGATGAGTACGCAGATGTATTTCCTGATGATCTGTCGGGCATGCCTCCTCCTAGGAAAATTGACCATGCTATAGACCTTTATCGAGGAAGTGAGCCTTATTCTAGAGCACCTTATAGGTTCAATATTGATGAATTGAAAGAGTTGAAGCTCCAATTGGATGATCTATTAAAGGAGTTGATAAGACCTAGTGTTTCACCTTGGGGAGCACCTGTTTTGTTTCAGAAAAAGAAAGATGGTTCATACAGACTTTGTATTGACTATAGGGGATTGAACAAGAAAACTATTAAGAACAAGTATCTGCCACACATAGATGAACTGCTGAGTCAATTGAGTGGTTCCACATTATTCACTAAAATTGACTTAAGATCGGGATATCATCAAATTAGAGTAAATTCTGAGGACATACCCAAAACCGCTTTTAGAACACGATATGGTCATTACGAGTTCACAGTTTTGCCTTTTGGATTAACAAATGCTCCTGCAACAATTATGTGTTTGATGAATAATGTGTTTCATGAATATCTCGATGAATTTATATTAGTTTTTCTTGACGATATTTTTGTGTATTCTAAGGATGATGATGAACGTGCATTGCATCTCAGGAAGACTTTACAAAAACTAAGAGAGCATAAACTATATGGTAAGATTAGTAAATGTTTTTTTGCAAAAGGGGAAGTGACTTATTTGGGGAGAGTTGTTTCTAAGGAAGGGATTCATATAGATCCTGAGAAAGTTAAAAGCATAGTTGACTGGCCTACACCCAAATGTGTGAGGGATGTAAGAAGCTTCCTTGGTTTGGCACAATATGAGAGTGCACACATTAGGGAGTTTTCTCGAATTGCAAATCCTTTTACAGAACTGACAAAGAAAAATAGAGAGTTCACATGGAACGATGAGTGTCAAAAGGCGTTTGACGAATTAAAACAGAAAGTTATCGAAAATTGTGTGCTAAAGATACCTGAGTGAGGGAAGCCTTTTATTGTTGCATGTGATGCTAGTGGAAGCCAAATCGGATGCGTACTTTCACAAGAAGGGAGGGTAGTGGCTTATGAGTCAAGGAAATTAAGAAAACATGAACTAAATTATACAACACATGACTTAGAAATGCTTGCAGTTGTTCATGCACTTAAACATTGGAGGCACTTATTGCTAAGAGTAAAGTTTGAATTAAGAACAGATCATCAGAGCCTTAAATACATATTTACTCAACCTTTACTTAACAATAGACAAAAACGATGGATCCAATTGCTAAGTGAATATGATTTTGATATCAAATACTTAGCAGGAAAAGAAAACAAGGTGGCCGATGCTTTGAGTCGTAAACCCTTATGCAGTTCAATTTCTATTTTATCCTTTGATTTTGATATTGGAAAAGAATTAAAAGAAGATTTATTTTATGCAGCAATCTTGGAATTTTTAGGTATGAATCCAGGTTCTATGTTTCAGGGAAAATTTCATTTGAGAAATAATGATTTGTATTGTAATTCTCGTTTATGTATTTCTTCAGAATCTGTTTTGAAAGAAAAGATCCTGCATGACTGTCATGATGCACCTTTCTCTGCACACCCTGGTTTTTCTAGAACTTATGCAAAAGTGAAAGCTTCATATTACTGGCCATGTATGAAATATGATATTAAGAGGTATATCGAAGAATGTCTTAAAAGTCAACAGGTTAAGGCCGAATTTAAAAGGAGTCCTGGCATGCTACAACCATTAGATGTGCCTGATAAAAAATGGGAATCCATCTCTATGGATTTCATAGCAAAGTTGCCTGTGACCAGAAGTGGGCATGATACCATCTTTGTTGTCGTGGACCGTCTTACAAAGATGGCACATTTTCTTCCCATGAGGAAAACTGATACAACTTTGCATGTTGCTAAACTTTTCATAAAAGAAATTTTTAGGTTACATGGTATACCCAAAAGTATAATTTCTGATAGGGATGCAAGGTTCACATCTAGTTTTTGAAAAGCAACATTTCAATCCATAGGAACAAAATTACGCATGAGTACTGCATTTCATCCTCAAACCGATGGTGAGACCGAGAGGGTTAACGTGATGCTTGAGGATATGTTACGTATGTATGTGAATGATAAGAAAAACAATTGGACTGAATATTTGCCCTTGGTTGAGTATGCATATAATAGTGCATGGCATTCCATTATTAAGATGACACCTTTTGAAGCAATGTATGGTAATAATTGCTTGCTTCCGCATTCACTTTTTAATTCACAAAATCAGGTTGAATATCCAAACAGATGCTTGAAAACATGGATTTGGAGCTAAATAAGGTAAGGAAAAACATGAAAGATTCACAGAAACGTCAGAAATTATATCATGATCTCAAAAAGAGGCCCTTGGAATTTAGAACAAATGATCTGGTTTTTTTGAAAGTGAGTCCTTCTAAATCAAATCTGGTTTTAGGCAAAGATCGTCGATTGTCTCCTCGTTATGCTCGATCTTTCAAAATCTTAAAGAAAATTGGTTTTGTTGCATATTTACTTGACCTACCTAATGCTTTGAAAATTCATCCAGTCTTCCATGTTGGATTACTTAAAAAGTATGTTCCTAATGCTGATCATGTTTTGCAGGACAAATCTAAGTTGAAGGAAGATTCCACTTTTGAGCTTGAACCAGAAGTTATATTCGATAGGAGAGTTAGACATCTTAGGAATCGTGAAATAGTGGAAATTTTAGTAAAGTGGTTTGCATATCCTATTGAAGATTCAACATGGGTTGGTTTAGATGAGTTTATGGAACATTATCCTTCTTTCCAACTCTGAGGACAAAGTTCTTTAAAGAGGGGGAGAGTTATAAGATGCCACGTTGATTTTCCACTTGGAAAAAAAAAAAGATGTGTAGGTAATAATGAAATTTTATGTTTAGGATATTTTGATCATGTCTGCAAAATTTTGTAGCAATAAGTTTTTACATTCTCTCTCTAGAAAGTTGTCGCATGAAATTTGTATGTTAATTTCGAGCATGAAGATGAAGGAATTTGAAAAAGTGTTGTATGAGAGAAAGGTAGAGTATTCTTAGTAGAAAAACTTTACCTGATTGAATTTTTTGTAGTTCCTATGTTTTATGTCTCATTTGGTTCCATGAAGATAGGTTAATGAAGAGATTTTTCATGTTTTTTCATCTCTCTCTAGAATTTTCGATTTTGTAGGGCCCAAAAGTGATATCTGGTAGCAGATTTGGACTTGAGGAGTCTCTAACATTATTGTACAGATTTAAGAACTGAATATTTTTGTCTCTTACAAGCTCAAGCTGATTCCTCACTGTTTTTGAGTTACAGGGTTTTGAAAAGTGACGTTTTCGAACACTTAAACAAAAAAAAAAAAAGAGAAGCTTTCATTCATTCATCTTATTCATGTTCGCGGATTTAGAAAACACACATGGGTATATGGGTTATTTTTGGGTGATTGACGTTTGTGTGAGTGCGTTGCAGGGATTACCTCTATTTTTGCAGGTACGATTCTTGATGGTGGACATGAAAAGTAGATGCATGGGTGGTCCAGAAGTCTTGCATGAGACATGCGAAAAGACTCTATCTTGGAGCATGCAGATTCTAAAAGTGCGGGTCTAGGAAGGCGTGATTGGTTGTGCGCCGGCGAAAGGCGGAGATCCCAAAAAGACGAAGACTGAGAGATAGAAAAGGATGATGGTCGTACAATCATTACGATTGTTTTTCGGCTTCTGGAATTGCGATTGAGATTGAGATTGAGATTGAGATTGAGATTGAGATTGTGATTGAGATTGTGATTTTGATTGAGATTGGGATTGAGATTGTGATTGTGATTGAGATTGGGATTGAGTTTAGCTCGAGGGTGGTCGGGTGGATGAGGTTTCACATTGAAGCAATCTGATAGATTTTGTAACGCAGATGAGAACTACTTGTAAATTTGCACAGATAATAAAATTCTCTCTCTTCTTGTTCTACGTATACTCTGTTTGCCTTCTTTATATCTTGTGGTGTCGAAACCCATTATTCTGTGTGAGATTGTGACTCAAGTTTAGGAGACTTGTTATAGCACAAGCCTAGTTGTTTCCCGACGCGTCAGCTACGTGTAGCTGACGTCAGGAATTTTTTAACTTACTTCCACATCAGTAACTTGTAGCTAACGTGTTTGGTGCAGGGTTTTTTTTTTTTAACCTTTTTAATATGTTTCAAGAATTTTTTAACTGACTGCCACATCAGTAACTTGTAGCTGACGTGTTTGCTACAGGTTTTTTTTTTTTTTTTTTTTTTTTTTTTTTATTTTACCTTTTTAATATGTTTCCAGAGCTGGGCCTTATTTATTTTGCCATTGTTTTGAGTACCTTCGTTTTCAGTGTCTGCTGGGCCTCACAAAAGGGGACTATAATCTCACAATTACCAATTGCAACATGTTCTTAAGTCCAAATCACGTGAGAAGATTCTCCAAGGGCTCATCCAGCAGGTGACAAAGCCTAAAGGTAAGTAGTATGGAAGCAAGGCTTACACATGAGAATCAAACTTCTTCCCCTCTTGAAACTTGGTGATTGTGCCATTGCATACGAGTGAGAGTTTCCATATTGGTTCTGAATATGGAAAGGAACACTCCTTCTTTGGTTCAACCTGCAGGAAAATCTCTGTTTGAAAGATACTTTACCATTTGTCTTCAGTTGATTGTTGAATGTTGAACTTGTTGAGCTGAGGAGATGTGCTCAGGTGATGCAGCAACTGTGGTAATACCCCCCTTGGCTGAGTAGAAGGGCTGGAGGTGCAAGGAGCAGCCCACGCAGCAGATAGACAGAGATGGAGAGAGAAATTCGAATTTGGAGAGAGGAAGCTTGTTTGGGGGCTTCACTAAAGAAAGAAGTGAGCCCTAAGTTTATTTGAGTTCACTTTTATAGGACCTGGCCAAGTTCACATTGAACTTGGCCAAAAGAATAAATAATGAGTACATTAAGCCTTATAAAAGGCCTATACAAATGTGTACAAATAAGGGGGTCATTTAGGACCTTTACCCCAACAACCTCCCACTTAAAGGCATAAATGACGCCTTTAAGCTACGTGACTCCCACCATGTGTATACATAGCTCATGTTGTGCTTTAGACAAGCACTTGGTGAGAACATCTGCAGGATTCTGTGATGTATGAACCTTAACAAGTGTGATAAGGCTATCCTAAAGCACTTCTCGAATGAAGTGATATCGCACATCAATATGCTTAGTGCGTGCATGAAACATGGCATTCCTTGCCAAACATATGGCACTCTGGCTATCACAGCCAAGCATAGGTGCCTTGTTTGACAAGCCAAACTCACTGCATAATCGTGCCAACCATATGGCTTCCTTGGAAGCCTCAGTGGCTGAAATGTATTCAGCCTCTGTAGTGGACAAAGCAACAATCTTTTGCAGCCTTGAGCACCATGAAACAACACCTCCTGCAAGAGTGAATATGTATCCACTTGTGGATTTACGTGTATCCACATCACCAGCCATGTCAGAGTCACAAAAGCCTTTCAGCTCCAATGGGTCTTTGCCATAGCAAATGCATTTATTTTTGGTCCCCTTTAAGTACCTCAAAATGGACTTTATTGCTTTCCAATGAGCTTTGCCTGGATTGGCCATAAACCGGCTCACAACTCCCACTGAATGGGCAATGTCCGGCCTAGTTGCAACCATAGCATACATAAGTGAGCCACAAGCTGAAGCATAAGGCACATTTTGCATGTCATTGATTGCTTCTTGTGTTTTGGGACAATCTTCCTTGGAAACTTTAACATATGGTTGCAATGGCACTCCAAGAGGCTTTGCATCAGCCATGTTAAATCTGTCCAGCACCTTTTCAATGTATTTTTCCTGCGACAAATACAATATGTGCTGGTCCCTTTGTCATCTAATCCTCACTCTAAGGACATGCTCTGCTGCCCCAAGGTCTTTCATTGAGAAAGCAGATTTCAGCTGCTGTTTAAGAGCATCAATGGTGTCTCTTTTCTTACCAGCAATCAGCATATCGTCAACATATAAGACAAGAATAATAGGGCTGCCATCTACATCAGTTTTCGTATACAAACAGTGATCAGCATGGCTTCTTTTATACCCTTGTTTGAACATGAAAGCATCAAACTTCTTGTACCATTGTCTAGAAGCTTGTTTCAGCCCATACAAGCTTCTATTGAGCTTACATACCAAATGTTCCTTTCCAGGAATAACAAACCCCTCTGGCTGTTTCATGTAAAGCTCTTCATCAACATCACCATGCAAGAAAGCTGTACGTACATCCATTTGGTCTAATTCCAAATCAAGAGCAGCTACTATTGCAAATAACACTCGCAAAGTGGTCATCTTCACCACAGGAGAGAATACTTCTTGGAAATCTATGCCTTTGGTCTGGGCATATCCCTTTGCAACCAGCCTTGCTTTGTACTTGGGTTTTCCATCAACTGTTTTGATTTTATACACCCATTTGTTAGGAATGGCTTTCCTTTCTTTGGGTAATTCAACCAAATCCCAAGTATCATTAGCATGCAAAGCTTTAATCTCTTCCTGCATAGCAAGCTCCCACTTTCTGCTGTGTTCACATGCCTTTGCCTCTTTGTATGTGAGAGGCTCACCTTCATCTGTCAACAAAATGTAATGCAATGAAGGATCAAATCTACTCACATTCCTTCTAAGACGAGTAGATCTTCTCACCCAATGATCCACATTGTCAGGCAATGGGTCTACATCAGGTGGTATGATCAAATCATTATTATTATGCTGCTGTCCATTGTTTCCAGCACCATTTTCAGCATTATTATTCGGCTGCATATGCCCTTCAGGAGCCTCATTTTGCTGTCCAACATCTTCTGGCTCAAAAACCACTGGATCGTCAACATTTTCAGTCCTTTGTGGTGCATCCTGAGGGTCAAAATTGGACCTAACAGGTGGCTGGTCATGCTGAAATCTTACCCTTTTATGGTTATCTTTTGAGGCACAATTGTTTTGAAGCAGCCTTGCCTCATTAAAAACAACATCCCGGTTGCATACGACCTTCTTGAGCTGAGGTATCCAAATCCTGTAGCCCATTTCACCTTCTTCACCATATCCCGTGAAGAGGCCTTTAATGGACTTAGCATCAAGCTTGTTTCTCAGCTCAGGCCTTATATGCACAAACGCCTCGCAGCCAAAGACACGTAAGTGATCATATGAAGCAGGTTTGCCAGACCAAACCTCTTCAGGGATGTCACCTTTTAAAGACATGTGAGGGGATCTATTGCACACATGTACTTCAGTTTTGAGTGCCTCTCCCCAAAATCCATGAGGGAGATTAGCTGTGGACAGCATGCATCTCACCCTCTCACAAAGTGTCCTATTGTAACGTTCAGCCACACCATTAGAAGAGGGGCTGTATGAAACAGTAAGCTCCCTCTTAATGCCCAAATTTTCACAAAATTTCTGAAATTCAGCACTTGTATATTCACCACCATTGTCCGTACGCAAGCATTTCAGCTTTCTACCTGTTTGGGTGGTCACAAATGCATGAAAACGCTTAAACGCAGCAAATGCTTCATCCTTTGATTTAAGCAATTGAACCCAAATTTTTCTAGAAAAATCATCAACAAAGGAGATGAAATATAAAGCACCCCCCATAGATTTGGTGGGCATGCTACATACATCAGAATGAACAAGATCAAGTACACAAGACTTACGAAACACACCAGAATAAAAGGAACGTTTTACTTGCTTTCCATATTGACATTCATTACAAAAGTCAAGCTTTGTGCCTTTAGCATCAAGCTTCTTTAAGTTACAAAGCCTAGTGAGACCCTTTTCGCTCATATGGCCAAGTCTCTTATGCCACAACTCCATATGGGAGTGAACTTCAGCCAAAGCAATGAACTTGCCTGATAAGGCCTTTCCATGCAAGCAATAGAGAGTTCCCTTCTTTGTGCCTTTCACAATCAGCCTTGAACCTTTAGTCATTTTCCATGATCCTTTCTCAAAAAGAATGCTATAACCATGCAAATCCATTTGACCCACCGAAAGCAAGCTCTTCTTGATCCCTGGTACATAACGCACATTATGCAAGACAAGCCCATTAATGCCATTTGTAGCGAAATGCACTGTGCCAATACCCTCAATGGAACATGCATGATTGTTTCCAAGGTATATATGGCCATGGCTGCCTGCAATAAAAGTAGAAAAACACTCCTTGATAGGAGTCACATGGAATGAAGCACCAGAATCTACTATCCAAGTCTGGGCCAATGCATCATTGACGGTCAGTAAAGCATCTATGACATCACTCTTAGTGATTGACATGTCCTGTGCATGAACATTTAGAGAAGGATCAAATGCATGAGTGTCATCAGCTGAGAAAGTAGCGCATAAAATGTCCTCTGCATCTGACAGCTCCTCTATGACTACACTAGAAGCCACATTGGCCTTCTCCTTGTCCTTTTGGCTGTCCTGTGCATCAGTCTTGTCTTCTTTCCTGTCCTTCTTCTTATCTCCAGAATTCTTCTTCCTATCAAGCTTTGCTTTGTAATAGCGGCAATCGGGTTTCTTGTGACCTTTCCTGCCACACTGGTAGCATGTCACATCATTGCTTTTGCCTTTGCTTCTATTCCCCCTTTCCCTGCTTTTACTCTTATTCCTCTGTGCATAATTACTCTTCTTATCTGTCCTGCCTCTAACCATGTTGGCTGAGCTACCTCCTTCTCCACCTGCTTTTCTCCTGATCTCTTCATTAAGAATAGAACCCCTAACACCATCAAAAGTCAAGTTGGGGTTATTGGACAATGAGACTACCAATGTCTCCCAAGAGTCAGGCAATGTCATAAGCAAGAAAACGGCTTTAAGCTTATCATCGAAAGGAGGCATTCCTGAGTCTTGCAACTGTGACAAAGTACCTGTAAACGATGACAAGTGTTCAGCTGCACTCTTGGACTCATCAAGCTGCATGCCAACAAGCTTCCGCATCAGGTGTACTTGGTTAACAGGCGTAGTATTTTCATACGTCGCCTTGAGTTTTGCCCATAACTCAAAAGCAATGGTCAAACCTTTGAGATCTACTAGAATCTCATCGGATACAGCCATCTTAATGTATATAATGGCCTTCTTGTTCAAAGTAAACCATGCATCTTCCGACATGTCCTCTGGTTTCTCTGCCTCCAATGCCCTGTCACAATCTTTCAAGAAGAGGATTCCCTGAATTCTCTCCTTCCATAAGTCAAAACCTGTTCCCTCAAACCGTCGAATCTCAAATAGATTCTTCACATCTGAGGAGGATGACGCCATAGTTGCACAATGGAAAAACTTGCTGGAATTTTGGGCAAATGCACCAAAATCAAAGTGAAGCCTCCAAAAATGATGCACTACAACTCCAAACGGTCACAGGAGCAATTTGGGACAAAAATGCGGTGATTCTGGGCACAAAACTGATCTCTGAATTTTCTGCGCAGAGAATTTCAGAAACTCAATTTATGCGCAAAAACAACTAATTTTGTTGTTTTTAACCTCAAAGAATGTACATAAGGCTAATACTCAGCCTTTAGATGCATGTAGGAGCAAAAGCCCCAATTTTTGCCATTGTTTTACAAGAAATTATGGCAAAATACTCCACAACTTCTCATACATAGGTCAATTTTGTTGAAACTATAGAAATTATAGCAAAATGTATCTCCCACTATGTGTGCTCAGCCAGTTGAGAGTGAGAAGACCTGCAAAAACTCAGAAATTTGCTGGAAAATCTGATATTTTGCTGAAAAACACTTTTTCTTGCTGGAAACTTTGAGATTTTGCTGAAAAACACCTGTTCTTCGCGACAAAATCAGAGAAAAATTACTTTCTTCGCGACAAAAAGCTGGAACATCACTGAAAATGATGGTACAGCAGATTTTGGACCCTTTCTTCGCAGTGAAACTTGAAGATTTTGCCAAATGGTGAGTGTATGCTGCTGTAGAGAACCTGCGCAGCAGATTTGAGGCCCAATATAGGCTCTGATACCAGTTGTTGAGCTGAGGAGATGTGTTCAGGTGATGTGTTCAGGTGATGCAGCAGCTGTGGTAATACCTCCCTTGGCTGAGTAAAAGGGCTGGAGGTGCAAGGAGCAGCCCACGCAGCAGATAGACAGAGATGGAGAGAGAAATTCGAATTTGGAGAGAGGCAGCTTGTTTGGGGGCTTCACTAAAGAAAGAAGTGAGCCCTAAGTTTATTTGAGTTCACTTTTATAGGACCTGGCCAAGTTCACATTGAACTTGGCCAAAAGAATAAATAATGAGTACTTTAAGCCTTATAAAAGGCCTATACAAATGTGTACAAATAAGGGGGTCATTTTGGACCTTTACCCCAACAGAACCATTTTTCACTTAGATGGGAATAGTCAAGTCTAAAATTGATAATTAATTTACTGTTTATTTGGAAAACAATATCACACATTGGGAGGAGAATAGCAATTGAACTTGAAGGCTGAAGCCTAGAAGTTGGAATAGTAGATTTATATTTTATTTGATTTTTTATTCTGGTTGCATAATACATCTTGCATTTGGTCCTAGTAGATTGCACCTATATCTATTGACTGTCGTACTCCCGAGTCTTAGTCTTTCGGTGATGCTAGATGGTAATTATTAATGTGGATGGATCATGATAATTGAACCCTTTCTTCCATGTTATGATGAAAAGCATGAAATGTGGCTTTGTTTGTGCTAATTTCTGATGGACTCCTAATTTTGTAGATGAAGGCCACCATGCACATCATGTGACATGACCAATGGTAAATTGAGCCAAAGGAAAAGAATAAATTGAGCCTTCTTTGTTCGTAGATCATTGTCTATAAGCTATTGCCTATAGGGTATAAATGCAATTTACAAATTGCAATCATCATAATATCATATGAATCATGGTATTGTACTCATCTCATAATTGGTAATGTGTATGGACCATTCTACTATGATCACATCGGCATGCCATCAATGTATGATTGTGGTTCATGAAATATGATTAATAAAATGTTTTTTCATTATCTAATGTTAGTAACATATTGCTATTGCTACCATGGTGTCTCTTCTTTTTCTTTTGTTTGCTTTTTCTAGAGAAAAAATTAGGCGGCGTCAGATAACGTAAGAAACTTTTTACCTTACCCGTCACACGTCGGGTAAACATCAGAAGTCAGAAGTCAGAAACCTGTCAGAAACAACTATGGGCACAAGTTTGGCGATAGTGTTTTTCTTTTGCTTTTCGCAAGGCCACAATACTATATAAGAGGGACAAGCCCCATTGTTGAGGTGTCGCTCAAACTCTATGAGCTCTAGCTCTTGGAGATTGTTTGTGATCAAGATCTTGGAGAAGATCTTTGGAGGTCCTCTACTTGGAGGAAGTGTACACAACACTTGAAGGAGGTATGCTCTACATGAGGAGATCTTGGAGGAGTTCATGTCGGCAACATACCGTGAGTAGCAAGGCTATTTCTGTTCTCACTTGTTATTCACTATTTTCTGATTTAGATAGTCAAAATTCGGGTTTGCTGTAAAACAATTCTAAATCGTTCATATTCTCCATATTCTCACACACACACTCTTCATACGTTTTATGCACACAATTTCTTGTATCTAGTTCCTATTTCTGCCTAGATTCAGATCATTGTCAGTTTGTATCATATTCACACATTGTATTTGACATTTGAATATAGATAGTGTACGTGAGCACCCTAGCTTACAGTACACTTTGAAAATCTTGTCTATTCTCTCTCCATCTCTCACTCATCTTCTTTTTGAGTATTACGGTTTATATGCTAAGGTTCATGTGTTGGAAGATCCTATAAACCCGCGATTTATTCTTATTGAGGCCCACCCTACTTTTAACATTTGGTATCGAAGCAGAAACCCTGCTAGAAAAGCTCATCTAAGGAAAACATAAAGTTATGGCATACGAGATTCGATCATATGAGTTACACAGCTCCAGTGCTGCATCGGTTCGCGAACCGGAAGCTCTGATAGGTGCATCTGGTTCGGTTCGAACCGAACCGAACCTAACCATCCGGTTCATTTGACCGAACAAATTTTCAGAAAAAAAAATTGGGCCTTTTCAAGCTTGAATAGAACCGGATGCAGCCGAGAGAGAGAGAGAAAGAAAGAAAGAAAGAAAGTGTTTTTACGTCTATTAGGAGGCCGAACTCGGCCTATGAGACAAATCGATGTACATGGGTGTATCTTCATTCAATCAGAAAAGATAAAAGTGCTGAAAAGAAACTGGTTAAGCTGATATAGATCTCCGTAGTATGCATGTGGGGATACCCATGAAAATGGTGGGGGATGTATGGAGTGCGATATCTATGATAGTCTATATGCAAAAGGGTAGTACAACAACCATGAGAATGCATCTAAGACGACTACTAGCTCCATCCTGTGCTAGTGGGTGGGTGTAATATGTGATACATAGGTGGAGGTGGAGTCAGGGCCACCCTGATGGCTGCAACGGGATCGGCCATCATCTGGGATCGTCTCTCCTCCATGGCGCGATGGTCACAAGCCTGGATCTCCGCAATCTGGTGTCGGTGAAGTCTCGGGGCCCGATATCCTATAGCACGGGGTCGTCTCCTAGCTCGAGATAACTGAGCCTGCTGAAGAGTCACCCCGCTCGGTGTGTGGGCTGAGGGGGGGAGGGCTGCAGCACGTCGTGGAATAAAGAAGTCAGTGAGCTGACTCTGTCTCCCTCCTGTATGGAGTGCTACAGTAGGCTGGAGTAGGGAATCTCTGTGACTCTGTATCTCTAGTAAGAATCGCCCGAGCTGTCGCTGGTCTCTAGAGTCCATGATCTCTCGGAGGGTGGGCTGCCCTGCAAACAGAGTCTCGTATCTGCCTCTGATGCCATCATATGCGCTACATCTGCATACAAAGTGCTCCTCATCCTCCATCTCTACTCTGCATACTCTGCATATCCGCTCCTCTCTGGGAATGTCTGCGGCTCTGCCCGTCTCAATCTCGAGTCGGTGTGATGAGACTCTCGGCTGGCCAATCGCTACCCTCGAGCTATGAGGCATGTGAGTATCCATGTAGCGTGGTCGCTGGATGAAACCGTCAGCTAGTATGTCTATGAACTGGTCTCGATAGTGCGATAGTCTCGATCCCATGTGTGGTGTGTGCCATGTCTGACTAATGTAGAGCTGCCAGAGATCCTGTCTGAGCACAACATTCCTCTCACGACGAGAGAGGTGGATGTGAGGTGAGTCTGGGTCATACTGAAAAGGCGGCAATCTGTCCATATCAAGTCCATGACTATCAAACCAGACTCTAACCTGAGTGTACCAAGCTCTCTCATATCCTGACTCTGATATCTGTATAGATGCCTCAAGAGCTCTGTGTGTGAGTCTATCTGTAGGGAGGTCCCTAATCCTCTGAATAAAGCAGATAGTCTGGAATAGTGCCTCTACTGCCATGGGTGGTGCAGCTAGCTCTGCCCTGATGATGTCATGTGGCACCGACTGTTTCCCACGAAATAATCGCGAGATCATACGTACCTGTGGCCTCTCGATCGCACTCCACTGGGTGACTGTGAGACCTGGGGCCCAAACCGTCGCAGCATACATCATAGCTGGTCTGACCAGTGTGTCAAATATCCAGCCCTTCGTGCGGGGCTCCTGGAAGTGTGCTTGGTGACATCTCCGCTCTAACATGGCTAAAGCTGCATATCCGCGTGTGAGTCTATCGGTGGCTGCCTGTCTCATGCTGAAGGGGCCAGGCAAGCTCGTGAATGTGACTCCGAGATAGACATAGGAAGTGACCACCTCAATCTGTCCACCACCAGCTCTGAATCCTGCTCCATTCCTCACCATGGGGGAGGTGTGGAAGATCATGACCTTGGTCTTGCCAAGGTTTACTGTCAAGCCCCTCTGTGTACAAAACTCATCTAGGGCCTCAAGGTGGCGCTGTAATCCCTCGGGTGACTCTGAAATCAAGACAATGTCATCCGCATATAATAAAATGTGGACATGTGTACCTACGAGGTCTGCACCCTCTCCTCCAGCTCGGAGAATGTAGTCCTCAATCTCGTCAATGTAGAGACCAAATAGAGTGGGAGAGAGTGGGCAGCCTTGCTTAACACGGATGGTGCTAGCAATGGCCTCAGACATACCTCCTGGACACCGTACCCTCCCAGTCACCTGCTCATAGAGTGCATAGATGGCCCAAATCATCCCTGATGGTACTCCCAAGCTCTGGAGGCGTTGGAAGAGCCTCTCCCGCGGCACTGTATCAAAAGCTTTGCGGAAGTCCACAAAGCAGCAATATAGCCTCTTCTTCCGCATCCTTGCCCCATCAATGAGGCAGCGCAGAATGAAGATGTGATCAATAGTAGAGAAAGCTCGTCGAAAACCTGCCTGGCCTCGTGCTCGTAGCCCCTCAGTCTCTGCATATGAGCTGAGCTCTGCCTCAAGTATGGCACCGTATAGTTTGGCCATGGTGTGGCCAATCATGATGGTCCTGTAGTTCCCTGGATCCAGGGTGTCGCCAGATTTGTGGATAGGCACAATGGTGTGCCTAGTCCACTCCTCTGGGAAGCCCTCTCCTATAGCCCGGTTGAAGACATGTGCAATCAACGGGGCTATAGTGGAGGCTGCATATATGAGATGCTCGCTCTGCAATCCCGCGTGGTCTGTCGAACGTCCATGTCGCAGTCGTCGTATGGCCCTCTCAACCATCTTTGCTGTGAAGAGAGAAGAACTAGTAGGGCGAGGCTCAAGTGGCTGGGGAATGGGAGGCTGCCTAGGTACCTCATATAACCTCTGAGCATAATCATGCCATGTGTGTGGGTCTCCAATAGGTGTGGTCGGGCGTGGCTCTCGTAGGCTGTGCCATGCTGCAGCACTGTCCATACTCATAAAGAGATGGTATAGCTCAAGCTCCTGTGCCTCCTCAAAGGCTCGCCTCTTTCGACGTGTGAGAGTCTTCATCTGTCCCTTGGCCTCTCTCTCTGTGATCTCTCCCAATGCTCGCTGAGCTCGTAGTCGGCGGTAAAGATCTTTGCAATCCTCATCATACCAACGATGTTGTGGCATAGTCCCGGGAGGAGGTGTGTGACGAGAATGGATGGTGTGTGGGAAGGAGCTGATGGCTGATGTCTGAAGAACTGATGCTATGTGAGAGGTGAGTAGGGATAGTGGAGTGTCAGGATGAAGTAAGAGAAGACCCTTCTCGACTCGAGCCGCATATATGTGAGCTAGCTCGTGTGTGAAGTGGATGGTGGTGTGTGGGATGCGTGCTGCGGGTATGCGTAAAGGGGTGTCTCCCTTCAGGGAGAGTGCGAGGTATGTGTGATCGGCCCCAATGGGTATGGGTGGGATGGTGAATGAGGTAAGTAGGTGGATGGCCTCTCTGGACCCCATGACGTAATCTACTGTACTTCCCCCGCCATCTGTGGCTGAGTGTGGTATGCATGTCAATCCTCCTGAGGTAGGCCACTGAGTCATCCCGTTATAGATAACGAGATTATGTCGAGAGCCTAGTCTGAGTAGGTGAGTGCCATAGTGAGTGTGTGTGTGAGAGAGAGAGAGAGAGAGAGAGAGAGAGAGAGAGAGAGAGAGAGAGAGAGAGAGAGAGAGAGAGAGAGAGAGAGAGAGAGAGAGAGAGAGAGAGAGAGAGAGAGAGAGAGAGAGAGAGAGAGAGAGAGAGAGAGAGAGAGAGAGAGAGGGGGCCCTCAGCTCCATAAATCCTTACATTTCAGCCTTCAGTAGAGTCGAAGTCTTATCTATTGAGAAGGGAACAGAGAAGAGTCAATATTAGATCAAAATGTTTGCACATCAAGCTGCGAGCATTATTCCATGCTTGAGAGTCATCTCCAAGGCCTTGATCAATAGCATCTAAAAAAATCTGTCACATTTACCCTCTTAGCAGTGTAATCAGAGCATAAATATCAATGCACCTATATGATATTCCATGGAGAGTCAAATGAATAAAACTGAATCTATTAAGTGCATCATTGTACAGCTGAAAGATTGTGATATCTTTTCCAGCAATGAAAAGGAAGTTTGAATATATACATTGAATATATATGTACACACACATATATATATATATATATATATATATATATATATATATATATGTATATATACATATATATATATATATATATATATGTATATATATATATATACATATATATATATATATATATGTATATATATATATATATATATATATATATATATATATATGTATATATATATATATACATATATATATATATATATGTATATATATATATATATATATATATATATATACATATATATATATATATATGTATATATATATATATATATATATATATATATATATATATATATATATATATATATATATATATATATATACATATATATATATATATATGTATATATATATATATACATATATATATATATATATATATATATATAACGCACCTTACGCACCTTACCTTGGAGGTAAGGTGCGGTATCCGAACCTTAAACGCACCGAACCGAACGCACCTAACTGCCTTGCATAGCTCTCAAGCATATCAAAGATCAAGGTATGGTAGAGATTTTGCCTACTTTTGCTTTCCTAGATGATGCAGAGTCATGTGAAGGATTTCTTGACGAAAAGCTTCACAAACTACCTTTCAAGAAGCATGGATACATCATGGCCACAAGGAAGTTGCAAATTATACATTAAGATGTGACATGGTTGGATTGGAACGCGTTCCAAACGCGTATGAAACGTACGGAACGTATGTTCCAAAAAGTGTTCGGAACGCGTTCAAATTTTTTTTTTTGCAGAAAAAGAAAATTGATATTAAATGTATAGTTGAGGTGAAAAAAATGCATGAATTATATACATAACTAGGTAAGTCCATAGCTCAATGACTTCTTAACCAAGGAGATTGAAAGAGAGCGAAGAGAGAAAATGAGAATATATATATATATATATATATATATATATATATATATACATACATACATACATACATACATACATACATACATACATACATACATACATACATACATACATACATACATACATACATACATACATACATACATACATACATACATACATACATACATACATACATACATACATACATACATACATACCTGTATACATACATACATACATACAACGTTCCATATGCCGGCGTTTGGTACGGAACCACGTTTCGTATGCGTATCGTACGTGCTGTACCAAACGTTTCGTACCACCTTGAGATGTGAATGGTATGATGAGAACATATCCTATTCCAGGTTTTAGGTACTTTGTTATGTTCATTCATGATTTCTCAATATATTAATGGATTTGATCTTAAAGTGAAGTTAGAGGTTTTTCTTACTTTTAAGAAGTTTTTAGCTATGGTTGAAAATAGTCAAAGGTCCATATTTTGAGAAGTAATAGAGGAGGAGGGTACATGTCGATAGACTTTAAGTCTTTTCTTGAAGACAAAGGTATTTCTTATCAACTCACTATTGCTTACACACCAGAACAGAATGGTGTTGTAGAGAGAAAGAATAGGATACTTATTGAGATGATGCATAGTATGATGTCATCCAAAAAGCTTTCTGCAAAGTTTTGGTTTGATGCAATACATACGGCTAATCACATTGTGAATCGATCTTCCACAAAAACTTTGAAGGCCATTACGCCTTATGAAGCTTATAAGGGGAAGAAGCCGAATGTGAGTTACTTCAAAGTTTTTGGTTCCCTAGTTTATGTTCACATTTAAAAGAAGGATCATGATAAGGTTGTTGTAAAAGCCATTAAAGCAGTCTTTATTGGTTATGCAATTGAAAGCAAAGAATACAAATTCTATGTTCCAGATAGAGGTGATATCCTAGTCTCATGCAATGCATACATTATAGAAAGTCAGATTTATGATAAGAAGGAAGAAATTCTAGAATTCATAATAGCATACGACTGTGCATTTTTCAAAAGGAATTTGGATTCTTACATTCAGACATACAGGGGGGTGATGGTGCTTTTGAAGCCCTAAGAGATACAGGTGAAGAGATAATTTCATTGCCTACACCAGTACCAAGTCCATTATGAGTACCTCTTGAAGTTCCGACTTATGAAGTTGGAGAAGATTCCATAGTTCCAAAAGAAAGAGATATTGAAGAACCAGATTGGATTCCATCACTTTCAGGAATACGCCAAAGTGATTATATCAAACTTGGAAGGACAGTGGTATAAAGGAATATACTAGAAGAACTAGAAGTCAGACAAAAAGACAACAAACAGACCTCGTAAATTATGCAAAACATTTTGAGATTCATAATATTTTAGCTCTTGCTTCGGATGAGAATGAACGAGCTAGTGTTCAAGATGCACTGCGTAGTCCTGTATGGAAGAAAGCTATGCAAGAAGAGATTGATTCTATTCATAGAAATCAAACATGGAAGCTTTGTGAGTTATCAAAAGGTAAGAAAGCTATTGGTGTTAAGTGGATCTTCAAAATCAAAAGAAAAACAGATGGTACTGTAGACAAGTGTAAGCAAGATTAGTTGTCAAAGATTATGCACAAAAGAAAGGTATTGACTATGATGAAAGTTTTGTACCTATATCTAGTATGATAGATCATAGTAGTCAAGACAATACTTTCTTTAGCTGCATTCTTTGGTTGGAAAGTATACCAATTAGATATCAAAACTGCATTTCTTAATGGTGATCTACATGAAGATGTTTATATTCAACAGCCAGAAGCTTTTGAAGAAACAAGTAAACAACATTTAGTGTGCAAGCTTATCAAAGCTTTGTACGGATTAAAGCAAGCACAAAGAGCTTGGTATGAGAAGATATATATTTATCTTCTATCTATTGATTTCGAAAACTTAGATGGAGCTCCCACTCTTTGTGTTAAAGTTGAAAAGGGTGTTTTGATTATTATTATCATATATGTTGATGATATGATCATGACAGGTCCCGAGGATTCAGACCTTGAGTATTTTAAAGCAGAACTTAATCATACATTTGATGTAAATGATTTAGGTATTTTGCATTTTTATCTTGGGATTGAATTGAAGTATAGAGATGAATGTATCTACATGACACAACAGAAATACATTGAGAAATTATTGGAAAGGTTTGAGATGACAGATTCCAAGCCTTTGCAGACACCTATGGATGTGAACATATTATTATAGTAGGAAGAAGATTCAGAACCATTTGATGCTACATTATATAGACAAGCAGTTGATTGCTTGATATATCTATGTAATACATGTCAAGACATTCAGTTTGCAGTTTCTCAAGTATCCCGATTAATGCACAGTTAGCTCAATGTTCATTGGAAATTGGTTAAGAGATATTTGCAGACATCATAAGTTTTGTAGGTTACTGAACCTTATGCCATTATGACATTGAAGGGGGGATTGTTAGATACTATGTCCATATAGTCCAAAGGAGCAGCCATATGATGTGTATTCTATGGGAGACTCTGTAACAAAATGGCATGGGCTAAATGGCTTAGGACAGATGATAGTACAAACTAAGGCACATGGGCTCAAACCCCGCTGATTGCAAATCATGAAAATATTTTTTTATGGATTGTTTTTTTTTTCGAAAAGCATAGTAATGGCGGTAACACATAAAAATTGGGCGTAGTTTCTTTTTCAGAGATTTTCAAATCTCTATCTTTTATCTATTGATTTTGAAAACTCAGAAGCTCCTACTCTTTATGTTGAAGGAGAAAAAGATATCTTAATTTTTATTATCATATATGCTCATGATATGATCATGACAAGTCCCAAGGATTCAAACCTTCGGGTTTTTAAAGCACAACTTAAGCATACATTTGATGTGAATGATTTAGGTATTTTACATTATTATCTTGGGATTGAGTTCAAATACAAAAATGAGTTAATCTATTTAACACAACAAAAATACACTGAAAAATTATTGGAAAGGTTTGAAACGACAGAATCCAAGCCTATGCAAATACCAATGGTTGTTAATGTGGCATTACAAGTAGGAGGAGATTCATAATCTTTTGATGCTACTTTGTATAGTCAAGCGGTTGGACGCTTGATCTATTTATGTAATACACGTCCTTACATTCAGTTTGCAGTTTCTCAAGTTTCAGGTTCATGCAGAGTCCACTCAAGATTCATTGGAAAGAAGTGAAGAGAATTTTCAAATATTTGAAGGGAACTTTAAATTATGCAATGGTACTTCCGAAGTCACCACAATTTTTACTTTAAGGTTTTTCAGATTTTGATTGGGAAGGGGATAAAGGCTAGAGAAGAAGCATAAGTGGTTATTGTTTCTATCTTGGAGATTGTCTTATCTCATGGTTATGAAAGGAACAGCCTACAATAGCTACATTTTCAAGTGAAGCAGAGTATATGGCTTCGTTTATAGCTAAACTTGAAGATATTTGGTTGCAAAAAATTCTTAGTTATCTTAATGTTTAAGTTCCTCTTGCTATGGAGATATTTTCATATAGTCAAAGTGCTATTGCTATTGCAAAAAATCTTGTTGATCATGCAAGGTCAAAGCATATTGAAGTACACTACCACTACATTCGGGAACAGGTATCCAAGAAACACATTGAACTAGTCTAGACTCTACATACCTACAAGTGAAGATGTCACATATATTTTTACCTGAACATTATCCAACTAAAGACATCAGAAGTTAACCAGATTATTAAACCTTATGCTATTATGACATTGAAGGGGGAGTTGTTGGAAACAATGTCAAAATAGCACAGAAACCTTAATTTCCAACCACCCTAATTTTTGATACTTTACCAAATTTTGGTCACAGAAGGTCAAAAATTATTACTAGCTGATTAGATAGTACTTGAGAAGAGCTTTCCTTTGGTATGTAACATTATGTCATCAGAGGTCCAAAAATGCAAGAAAACCCTAACCCTAATGACCAAAATGTTCTTTTGCATATTTGAGTTCCTCAAGACATGAGCTTCAAGAACATTTTATAATTTCCCCGCTAGATTGTTGACTTTTTAGCACTCAAAAGTAGGATCACAGTTTTTAATTTGTCGCCATGCTTTTTTAACTTTTGCGTTATAAGCTACAAACCTATATAAGAAGGTGCTAGGTTTATGCGCTGGAAAATTGTGTAAACTTGTGAATATTATTATTAGGGTCCACTTGACTTCCAACAAATCTCTCCTCACGTTATTGTATGTACATAGAATGAGAAGTTTAGTCTTGCTAAAACTCATGGCTAAACCTCTCCTTGCACAAACGTCATTCAATGCAACAAGGTTTGACTAGAGATAGTGGTTCGACGACGGTTGTCAGTTTGGAAACTTGGGTAGGTATCTTGGGTCCATGATAGTTGCCTTGTCTCACAACTCGGACATGATGATTTTATGTGATACTTCCGGAGGAGATCCAAACTTGGAAGATATTATACGACATGTTCCACTAGAACTCAGATTGGTTTGGACGAGAGGGAGAGGAAGTCTTGAGGGACTTCTTATCTTGAATCTTTGATTAGTGGAAGCACCAACCTGAGTCTGTTTTTACTTGGAGTCAGTTAGGTTGTCAATGGATTAGACTCTTGGTTTTAGCCAAGAAATTGATGAGTACAAAAATTAGAAATAAGGGGGGAAGTGTTATGTTCCCAAAACTCAAGGACATTTGGATAGGCCATGTAGTTAAAGTGTCTGGCCAAATGTGAACTAGACCACTTCCTTATTTGAGCCTATAAATAGGACCCATGGGCTCATTTGTGAGGGATTCCTCACGTGAGCCACTTGAACTCTTGACCCTTCCGCAAAGCCTCGTCACTCGTACTGGTGGGGGATGCGTGGTATGGGACACTGGTCCCTTGGAGGTGGTTGCCCGCTTAGCTGCAGGCTCCCAGGCTCGGGGATGAGCTTGTATAGGCTCTACGGCTCAGAGGTGAGTTTGATGTCCTCCCTTCTATTGTTTGTGAATATGGCTTGTGTCTTATCTTGTCGAGCAAGGAGGATCTTGAAGGTTCTAACATTGGGTGTGGTGAGATTTTGAAACCAAGATAATCTCGTCAATACATAACTTGATATGCAAAAAATTGGTTGTTCAAAAAGGGTATTTATTCAAGAAAATATTTAAGAAGGTAAGGACTTTTTTAACTTCATAAAAAGTTCATTTAGGTTCTTCTTGTTTTCGTTTGTCCAAACTGATCGTTAGTAAATTAAATAGAAAAGGGGAACTTTCTAATAATTGATGATATATTTTTTGGGGTTCTTTCAATCTTTATTTAAAGTTTATTCTAATCTTTTTGTTTATTTTTAATATTTAAATCTCTTTTTTTTTTTTAATATTTCTATATATATTTTGAGATCATTTGTCTAATTTTTTTTCTTTCGTTTCTTTGTTTCATTACTATTATTATTCTTATTTTTATTTATTTATTTATTATTATTATTATTTATATGATTTGTCTTTTTATTTTATAGTTATCATTTTATTACTAATGTTATTATTATTGCTATTACTATTATTGCTATTATTATTATTGTTGGTTTTCTTTGTAAGACTCTATCATGACTAAGTTTGTACTTCACTTCTGTAAGTGATAGAAATTTAGCTCGTTGACTTTATAATAAGTCTTTTTTTAGAAAGTCTCTTTATTAAAGTCTGCACCTACTCTAGGGAATTGATGACGTAATACGGATGTCATAGCTATTTGTCCGAGCTATGCATGATACAGTTTGACTTCATGTAATAAAAATATATCTGAAAAGCTCTCAAAGGGAGCTATCACCTAAAAGATCATAATGTACAAAGGAAGAGTCCTTGGGCCTTTATCCCCAATACTTATTCTAACTGAATTCCCCTATATAAGGGCAAAAAGAGACTGTCTCTGGAAACAGGACATAAACTGATGTTCTAGGAACAAAATAACTTTCCAATAAAGAGGAGTCTATCAGTGTAGACAAGGGGACTCTCCTGTGTTGGAGGGGTGGTAGGCCCAAATAATAATCACAGGTAATTTCTAGGATCTTTTCAACACTTAGAACCTTAGCACATAACACACCTTGACCAAATTAAATGAGATGAATGTCAATAGAATGAGTGTGAAAATATCAAAAACAGTTATTAGAGCAAGCCCTAATTTGAAATTAGATCTTCTCTAATGTTGAGCAACAACTATGGAACCTTCATCTGTTGAAGTGGTAGGTAGAAACCAGGTACAACAACAAGACGTGAAGAAGCCCTAATTTACGAAGCCAATGCTCACAAAATCAGCATGCACACTATGGTGGTGTGAAGGAGACGCAGGGAAGGCTGCCAAAAACTCCTCCAATCTGTACTATCTCCTCCGAGACACTTGGAAAGCCTTGTAGCACGTTTTTTGGCGCGTTTTTCAGAAAAGCAGCTTTTAAGCTTTTTAATATTCGAATTGGCTTTTTAGGGGTTGCTTTATAGTTGATTGAATAGAACCCATTTATCTTGTGCTTTTTCTAATTTTAAATCCAAGCCATTGATCATAAAACTATGAAAAGCACTTTGAAAAGCAGAATTTAGGGTTTGACTTTTGGTTGACTTTCTGATGTCAGATGGTGCAATGTTATGTACCATTAGAAATCTCTCTAAGAGTATTATCCAATGATCCAATAACAATTTTTTGACCATCTTTGACCAAGATTTGACCAAGCCTCGAAATTAGGGTTGCCAGAATTTTGGCAATTTTTGAGTATTCTGACATTGTTTTTCAACATTGTGGAAGTACACTGTAAACTGATGTACTAGGAGGAAGATTGAAACTATTCCATCACGAATCCACACAGGAGAGATTTTTCAGGTAGTAAACACAAAAGTCGTGTCAGAAACATAGTATGCACTTTCCTTGCATCTGCATTGAATTTTACTGCTTTAATAAACAGAAAAAGAAGGGAAAATTTGGTAGTAGCCTAAGGAATATTTCTGGCTTTGTAACAGGTTCACAATGAGCAAGAGATGGATCGTGTGCTGGGTATCGATGGCATCGATTTGATTGGAATAAACAACCGAGATTTGGGTATGTAGGTTAATGTGTATGAAATGAACCAACAGGCTCTTCTGAAATGCTGAAGTTTGCATTTGATATTCAGACTAGTAAGTTTATGTTGGTTAGCCTGTTGAGAGAAACCAATGACTTTACTATTAATTTAAGTCCTTTGTTTACCATTCTCTAGAACTTGTCATTTCATTTGAAGGTTAGGCCTATACATGTCTTTTGAACCTAGAGCTATCAACCAAAGAACAGACTTTGACCTGTAGTGTATTCATGTCCCCATGTGCACACAGTATTACTAACTGTTCTGAGATTACATAAGAAATTTTTCATATTGGACAGGAGGTAGCATATTCTTGGTAGATGAGTATCTGCAGGCTGATATGCGTACTTTTCCTGATCCAATTAGAAATGGCAAGTGCACTATTGTACAAAAATACGGTGTGATTCTGTGAAACATATATCTTGAGAAGATGAGAGGCTTTCTATAATGGTGTTTGGAACCCAGAATGGTCGTAGTTGGACTGACTAAATTGGGCCTTTTTAACTTGACAGGAATGATATTAACAACCCTTTTGCAGCTGAGTAGTGCATGCATGTGCGAATGTGGAGAGTTAACAGTATCATTCGTTTCCCTCGAGGAAAAAGATGAAACAATTTGATTTTGTGATTCTTTTCTCTGCTCTCAGAAACCTTTAAAGTGGATATCAACAACACAGCCAAGTTGCTCAATGGGAATGCCGGACACATGATCCGTGAACGGAACATAATGGTGCTCTCCCTCTGTCTCTCTCTCTCTCTCTCTCTCTCTCTCTCTCTCTCTCTCTCTCTCTCTCTCTCTCTCTCTCTCTCTCTCTCTCTCTCACTCACACTCTCACACACACACACACACACACACACACACACACACACACACACACACACACACATGCACGCGCATGCGCACACCCCCCCCCCCCCCCCCCCCCCCACACACACACACACACACACACACACACACACACACACCCCATAGTACAAGAAGAGGTTTAAATCGAGATTTAAATCGTTTAAATCGTAGAGGTTTATAAAATCCAAAATAAAAATCGGGGTTTTTATTCACTGTGAGAGATTTTTATTCTTTGAAACATTAAACTAGTGCTCTAAAGCTCACCTTATGTTCTAACTTCTTTCTATTTCAAGCTCTCAAGATGAGTGTGTAAGAGAAGATCAGAAACTATTAGTGAAGCTGGAAGCAAATTTGAAAATACATGACCCAAGGTCTTTTGCTGAAAATTATTTTTTTCAATAAAAACCTTCATAAAAATCGAAAAAAATCGTTTAAATCGTTCCAACGATTTAAAAAACGATTTTTATTTAAAAATCATCGATTTTTTTGTACTATGCCCCACACACACACACACACACACACACACACACACACACACACCCACCCCCCCCACACATGGGCGCACACGTGCACTTGCGCGCGCGCGCACACATACATACACACCAAAAAAAAAATCTCTGTTTCTCTATGCTGATGAGACAGTTGTGTGTTTCGTCTCATCGGCTGATTTGGCTGCCAGTAGATGTAAATACATCTTTCTTTTGTTTTCATTGCTTTCAAGTTTCCTTACATTTAACAGTATGCCCAAGATCTTTCTGTCTTTCTGAGGTCATTTTGGTCTTTTAAATATATTAAGATATCATTTTATTTCGCCCTGTGTCTCTGGGGCTGATGGGAGGTTTACCCTACTCCCAGCATGTGAGTGAAGCTATTCCGTGGAGTGACTGAGTTATGTACGAGGGCATGATTTGTTACTTAGTTCCCTATCTGAAAGTTCAGTCTTCTTTTGAATGGAATTTTGTCTAGGTGGTTGGAGAATCAGGGCTGTTTACACCCCAGGATATAGCAGTAATACAAAATGCAGGCGTAAATGCTGTAAGCAAATAGTACATTCCTTGCTTAGTTCGAGAAAACAATGTTTTGCACTCTGGATAAATCATTCTCTAGTTACAAGCTGTAATTGAGATTCTGTATTATATTTACTTTGTCTAGGTTTTGGTGGGTGAATCCCTGGTAAAGCAGGATGATCCAGTGGCTGGAATTACAGCTCTTTTTGGGAAAGATATTTCTTCATCCAGGAAAGTGGAATTGTCAGTTGCTGGTTGACCTATAGAAGTGCGGGTACAATGCACAAACATGGTGCTATTTGGACTAAGATGCTAGGGGATATTTGCTCTGTATAAATTACCTTGTACTTATAAGGATATGGATAAATCTTCTTGCAGTGATAACCCATGTGATGTATTCAAGAAGATCCATACTGTATTCAATGTCTTACATGTAGTAAAAGACGTTTTATTTGCAATTGATGGATATAAAGAGCCTCTAGTGTTGCAAACCTCATGTTGTTTGTAGAAGCATATCAGGAACCTTATTGTTCTGCTTTCAGAAACTTTTTTTTAACTTGGTGATGTATTTACTTGAGATGAAGGGTAATTTTCAATTAGGTTGGCTTGTAGGCCCCAAGTCATTTCGATATTCATACTTACGATGCATTTCATGAAGCTTTCATTTTGGTTCTTGCTGGATTGTTTGCTTCTGGCATTTGCTGTTGCTAGTTCAAGCACTTGACTGCTGGTGCATTGCCAATCAGTTTCTTATGATGTTTATGTCTCAGAATGTGCGACTTTTGGATGACTTAGTATCTATGTAGGTAGAATTAGTAATGGATGCTTTTTCCAAGCTTTGAAAGGAGATATCACACCCTTAGGCTTCTGCTTCTGCTCCACAGCTGTTAATCAATTGGTTCCTCTGAAAAGCTTGTTTACACGCTGTTGGAATATGCACAATAGGTGTCTTGTAAGAATGATCAGTTGTTGCTCATGCTGGAGGAGTTATGGTTGGTTCTCCCAGCAGTTAACTGTTGGAAAGAGATTTTATGCAACGATCTTTTTGCTTGCTATATGACATGGATGAAGAAAGGTGCAATTTATACATCCAACATAGAAAGGAAAAAGATAAACTCATGTGTGAGAGATGGAGTGTAGGGAGAGGGAAATGAAATGAACATAACACGTCTGCTAAGGGCCAAAACACTTGTTGGCAAAAGAGAAGTAAGGACAGCTATGGAGTAAAGAATTAGAGGTATGAAGAGGTCCACCGATTTTTTCAACCTTTGGATATGAACTACATGGAAGATTTCTTGGATTATGCCAAGAAATAAGAAAGCATCTACCGACAAAGTTTGGAATTACAAGTGGAAACTCATGCCATTTATGCCTTCCCATGTATCTTTTGCCTAATTTAAAAGTTTATGATGTATTACATATCCTGTTTTGTAAAGGTAAAGGCGTCCTTGAGCATATGGAGTTATTCCAAGCTTGATGTAATTTTCCTAGTCATTTTATCTACCATTTTCATGTTCTAGTGTGCTCTAGGACATTATTTTTAAGTTTTTGATCTAAAAACCATGTGAAAAGGGTCGCTTAAAAGTATAAAGGACAAAACCCCTTCGTAATGTAAGAACTGAAATTTCATGCATCTTGCTTTTTCGGCTGATATCTCTCTTCTCCTTCTTCATTTGGAGCTCCCATGGTATTTATGAAGTGTCCCAACACCATCTCCATCTATGGTTAGTGTTTTTGCATCTCTAAGTGTTTGTTTTTTGCTATTTGTGTGTGCGTGCGTGTGCGCTTTGGGTTGACCTTCTTCAAGGGTGTGCTTGAGTTTCATAGCTTTGTGGTTTAATGTCTTTATACAGTTGGATAGGGTAGACATATTCGATTGATAATTAAGTCGATGTTAACCACTAGAAGCCGGTTGAGGTTGGTGCTAGCGGGTCTACAACAACTTTTGGTGCCATCGTTGGGGACCATGTTACTCTCCAAGGTCTCCATTGAAGGTTGAAGCTTGAGAGAAGTGGTAAGAAGCCTTCTTGAAGGTGTTGGTGAGAACTTTTGTGTTTGAAGAGTTGTTTTTGTACATGTATTGTTGATTTTTCATCACTGTCATCATCAATTTTATCAATATGAGCATGTAGGAGAATGTGTAGATAGTTAAGTTTCACCTTCTTTCTCATGCTAGATGCAGATTGATAGAGAAGGTAGTAGAGAGGTTTAAGAGGTTTGTTATTTCAAAAAACCAAAAACAGAAAGGGGTTTCATTAAAAAATTAGTTGATGTAAAAAAAAATTCATGTATCACAGAGCAGTCACGTGTGTATTGAGAGCCTTGAGTGCAAGACAGCAGTCATGTGTGCTAGAGAGTAACATTGTGAGCAAGGAGCTATGTGAGTTAGAGAATAGATCAAGAGGAGGTAATGTAGTACACGAATGCGAGGAAAGTTGGAAGAAAATCATTGGCAAAGCCATGTGGTCTGCAAAAGAAGAGAATTGACATTTCATTAAGTTTTCATTGATGCTTGGTTAAGGGCATGTTCAAGAGAAGGTATTAGCGATGCATTGAAGCATAGAACACAAGTTTTGCACTAGGTACATTCATGTGTGCTAGAGCAATCGCGCATTGCAAGCATCCACTTTTTAGCGCTTTTTTGAGTTGAGTGACATAAGCAATTGAGCTCGTAAGGTATGTGAATTAAAAAGAAATAAAAGAATCAACTATAAGCAATCCATGATTGCTTGGGAGTACATAAGTGGAAGGGAAATCATCCTTTGCAAAGATCAAATTTAAATGAAGATTTCAAGATTCCAAGTATAGCAGGGGGATCACAAGACTAAAGGAGTATTATTGATTGGAAAAAATTTAAATTTGCATTTGATGCAAAAGTCTATCACTATCTTTAGAATCCAATTGAGCATAACACGAGCCCCTGTAGAATGAATATATCATCTTGTGTTTTTGTGGCAAGAAAATCATCAAGTGAGCTTAGTTACATTCCATGATTGCTTTGGATTATGACCTCATACAAAACAATCACTAGTTGCAAAATAGGGTATATTGACCAAATTTTGGCGTGTTTAGGAGCCCCAAGGATTTAGGCTACTTGTTCAAAGTGTTGTTGCAATAAAAAATGCTGAAAATGAGGAGTAGTAAAATCACTATTGCTATAGGATGAGGCTCTAGACAGTGGAGTCGTCTTTTGTAAGTTGTCTTATTTTGACCAAGTTTTGAGTGGTAAAGGATTCCAAAGAGTTGAGCTACTAGTCCAAGTAATTTTGATCCTAAAAGATTCTCATAATAGGATCAAGTGCAATCCATGATTGCTGAATGTCAAGTATATGTAGAGCAATCACCTTTTGCAGTATGGTATGAAATAAGTGAATAGACCGAAATCTTCAAGAAAAGACCTAAGGAAAGACAATCAAGATTGCAAGTGTCAAAAAAAGAAAAACTCACACTGTTGTAATCCACAATTGCTTTAGCTAGGGCAGTTGAAGTTTGCATTCTGTGTATTTCTAAGGACTTTTTTGGGCCTTTGACATCACAAGTACCTCAAAAAGAGTAATCAATCAAGCCCAAGGGTAATTCCAAGACAAAAGTTCAATTTTGCAATTCTCGATTGCCTGAAACTAGAATTTAGCTAGAGCAATCCTAGTTTTGTAGATTATGCAGTTCACTAAAGAATTGGACCATTTGTCTCGCCCAAGAGGCTAAAGGATCATATCAAGATATTAGAAACCCAGGAAAATTAGATTTTGGGGAATATTGCATTCCGCAACTCCCTTGTTCTAGGGAATTCATGATTTGCATTCTCTTGAAATTTAGAGGTATTTGGTGCTTGACACTGAGCAAAGATCTTCATCAAGCTAGTAGAAAGGTCGTTGAGGAAATTAGAGTGAAAAAAAGATCACTTTACACTTCAGAGTTGGCTTGAGTTAGGGTTTAGCCAAAGAAATCACTTGTTGCAAAGTGAGTTGAAAGCTTGTAGAACATACACTTGCAACATTTCCCTAACACCTAAGGACCATATCCTTGACATATTTAGGTTCAAACCCATTCAAAAGAAGTGAAATTGCAAAACGTGATTGCCCTACCCCAAAGCAATCACGTTTTGCAAAGTTAAGACCTTTAAGTCATATCAAGGACTTGGAGCTACCCTAGGGCAAACACACTAATGGGAATCCCTATGAGACACATAGATTGAAAAGGGGAAGATTGTCAAACATTATTTCCCTAAGTTAGGGGTCTTTGAGCAAACATCTAATCTCTACAAAATTAGCATTCTAACTTGAATTTGAAGCCTAGATACATTCAAAAAAAGAATAGTAAGCATCAAAATGGTGTCTAGAAAATTTGCAAAAATAGTTTAGTTACAAAACTCGACTTCCTTGTAGGGTAATCGTTTTTTGCAAGGTAAAAGGTAGACCCTAGAAGCACACACTTCTTGGGAAGATGTACATCATTGACCTTGCTCATAGTATCATGGAATCCTTCAAAAGGTTGTCGGTAGCAAAACTTGAGTTCTAAAGCAATCATTTCTTGTAGTGGTTCTATTTATGACCAAATTTTCAAGTGAGAAGGTTGAGACTAAGTGAGTGAAGTTAATGAGAAGGGAAAACCATTAGTTGAGATAAAGTCAAAGGCTTTGTTCACTTAGGGCTTTAATTAGTTTAGCCATCATAAGCACTTGTACATGATTGTGTGTGATATGTTTTGCCTTGTATGTTGAACTAATCTAAAGTTTACATCAAGATATTTATTGGAGCGGAAGTGCTACCATCAATAAACCATTTAGGAGATAAATCTGGTACACAATTGACCTATCTTCTGTGAAAAGAAAGGTTGTTTATGCATGGATTTTTCTGACTCATCGAGTGTGTGAAGCTTTGATGCACGTGAAGCATTCACATGAGTGTGCTAAAAAACTATCACATAGATGGTTTTAAGATTAAGAACTACATTAGGACAAAAACAAAATGCGAGCACACAAAGGCACATTAGTGAGGCACAAGATAATGGTGTAATTGGTAGTAATGCATCAACAAAGAGAGCGTAGGATCATTTAATCTAATTCCAAGGCCTCTTTGATACTCCTAGGGAGTTTGAAAGCGAGTATGAGGATGTCTTTCTCCATTGATATGGATGAACTTTAAAATGATATGAGTTTCTTATCCAAGATTGAGCGAGAGTATGATATATCTCTCACCTATGAGTGGGAAAATGGGCATTATGAACACTTGTTTAAAGATCCATAGGATACACTCTTGTGAAGATAAAAATGCAAATGCTTAAGTGACTTTATGTCATCATCTTGCTATAAAGCAAGAGGGAAATGCCTATGTGGATAAGAAAGGTTAACTTTGTCTTTTATGAACATCCAAAAAAGTCAATATTCCAATATTGACAAAAGATGAACATACCACATTTAATCGTATGTTGTAAACCTAGAAGTCTGGAAACCTATGAATGTGGATGCTCTGATACCAAATGTTGGAAATTTCGTAGGCCCATAACTAATACCACAGGTCCAAGTTCCATAGATCTAGGATCAACAACACAGATTCTAGCAATCTTCCAATATTGACAAAACATGAACATACCACATTTAATCATACAAATGATGAGACAAAGATAGAGAGAGATTAGACAACATGAAGACCCTAATAACCAATATATAATTATGGTGGTGTTCCTAGTGGTTTCATAGGAATCCATCCAAAATCATTAGGGGCAAATGACCAAGAACAAACTTATGTGGCAAAAACTATTTTTGTCTAAAATTCTATTGGATCGATACACAAATGAAGCCTGCTATTTGATGAAAATGAAGGAAATCTTTTGGACCCTTCCTCAGGTAGGTGGATTAGATGCATCTTTCCTTAAAGTTTGTGAACCAAGATCATCGAGAGTTTCAAATATGGCCGTCTATGAAGATCCAATGAAAAGAGATTTTTATATGCTATATCTTGATATAAAAAAAAAACTTATATCAAGGCAAACTCGGCTTTGTGAATGGTGTGCCTAGAAATGAGACTCTCGTTTGTAGGTTCCCTAATTTCCAAGCAAGAATGGCACAAGAGAATAATGAAGATTCTAGATTTAATCAAGCACTAAACAATGCTACTTACCCACACAACCAAGGTGTTGGAAGATAGAATATGTAGAGGCAAAATCCTCTTGAGCCACGAATGTCAATAAAAAGAAATGTGTTTGATGTAGAATTGCTCACATGAAACACATGCCAACCAACATTAAGCAATGCATCCTCACCCACAAGTATGTCAATCGAGGAGATGAATCCGTGGTATGAAGACCTTCACCATGCTAGGAGTCACACACTCAAGGAGTCTCACACACACATACAAGAAAACCTCACTTGAGATCAAGGCACGAGAGCTCCCAAGAACCCCCTTACAAATGAGCGTTAGTTCACTTTTATAGGTGAGTTTTAAAAGTTATCCTCTTCACACTCTAGTGTCTACCCTAGTTAGAAATATGTCCCAAAATCTCATTCGGTGTCCAATTTGAGTGTAGTAAAACCTTAAAAAATGCGAGGTTTAGGGAATCAATCCTCAAGCTCGACCACTCCTTGAAGTGCACAAATGTGGAGTAAATTACAAGACTTGACTTTTAGGCATAGTTTTAAAGGTTTATGTTTGTTAAAAATGGCTAATTTGAGGGATAGTTTGGACCTTTTGGTGCTTTGATTATCCTGTTGAATTGCTTGAATGATCCACCATGCGTCATGCTTCAATTCTTGAAAAAGAAAGAAAAAGAGTGTATGCATGAACTTGTAGGATGACCCCTTTTTCTAAAGATAGGAAGAATTTCACATGAGCATATGTGGTTGATCTTGACCCAATATGGATGGCTCCATGTGTTGTAGCACTTAAAAATGTAGAGATCATGATATTTGGAAGTCGTGAGAGAAATAGTAAATTCTTGTTGTACATTGGTGGTCTTGAGCCCATTCTCCAAGATCTATTCCAAGGTAGCTAAAGATTATGCAATTATGGAACCTGGGAGGCTTGAATCTTGAATTACGGTTCCAACAATGGTTGCTCTATCTTGTGATATGTGTCATGTGCCACAATATGAATAAGATTCTTTCCATGGGCACTTCAATTGATATCATTAGCAACTGCATAGAAGTTGCCTTGCTACAAAGATTACTAATCACCTCCAAGGAAAAATCAATAATAATAAAAAAAAGTATACAAGTGATTAATGACCTCATATTATAATGTATCACTCTCACATGCATGGATATCACAATTGTGTCTCATGCAAGGCCGTGGAATGTTACCCTAATTGAATGCAATGTTGCATTTATTCAATCAAATAATTAAAAAAATACCGAATATCGTAGGTTTGTTTGTGGATTTGCAAATATTTTCGAATAAAATTCGAAGGTCTTCTTTTTCATCTTGAAATTCTTTTTGATCAAAAGCGCTTTTGATCAAAATGCTTTCGGTTTAAAGCACTTCCAATCAAAAAGCGATTTCTAAGAAATTTTTTTTTTTCATTCAATAAAAAAGCTTCATTTGGGCACATGATTTTTAGAAAATTCATAGAGCTTTATTGTCCAGTATAGCATTGATAGAGCTACCTTTTCCAATATACCATTCAGGTATAGTTTTCTTTTAATTTATTTTCTTATATGTTCTTATGTTTATTGTATATAATGCATATGTTATGATTCACATATGCGTCTCTTACATATGTGTGATTTGTATTCATGTGATTGTTATTTTTGTTTTTTAATTATCATAAGTATACATGTTTGACTTGTGAAATCGTTTTTTACTTATATACTTTGATTAATTAGAATTTAAGACAAACAAATATTGCGATTGTCTGATTTGTTACATTGATTCATAGTCTCAGAATAGTATAGGGCTATGAGCACTAGATCTATTGAGATTGTCCCTCTCCTCTCAAAAGTATAGAGAGTGTATAGGGAATATTATGATTGTTTGATTCTTTCACTCTTAATCTCACAATAATCACAAAGATTTACTTGAGCATAATTATACATAACATAGGGTGTATGAAACTATTGTGATTGTCTGATTCTTCTTAGTGTCACAATAGTTATATACATTCATCTGAAGAGAATCATGTGTAATATGGCAAGTGTATATGAACTATTATGAATGTCTGATTCTTTGAATCTTCCATTCTTAAAAATTACATATGTTCACATCAAGATTATAACAATATAATATCCATATATCTTTATATATATATATCTATCAATCAATCTATCTCTCTATGTATTTATCTAATATCTATCTATTTATCTACTTATCTATCTTTCTAATTACGTATGAATGATGTGGATTCAATTGGATTATGTGGATTGAATGATGCTAATGATCTGGATCGAATGATGTAGATTGAATGATGTGAATGACATAATTATGTGGATTCAATGATGTGGAAGAAAAATTGTCAATGAAGTCGATTGCACGATGTCAATGATGAGATTTGAATGATGTAGATTGAATTGAATGTTTAAAATTAATGTTTTCTTTCTATAGATTTAGAAGTAAAACATGCAAGAATGCCAGATGTGAATGATGACCTTGGCCATGCTCACTCACAAAGGATTTTAGATGAACAAAATTCCCAATTTGCACAATCAGGGTTAACATTTTTATTTCAAGAAGATTTAGAACTAGAGGGTTTCGAAGGAGAACATTATCAATAAAAAAAGTTAGAAATCTATATCCGAATCATTTCGTTCATGATGTCCTCTTTTGAGTTACATGGAGAGTGAAAGAGACAACACCATTAAAGATTTCTGACTTACAACATAGAGAATTAGTAGAAACGTTACTTCGATGCTTTGTTCAAGTTCAATGATCATTACCAAACCTTCAATTGAGTTGAACACATGGATTCTCTTGGATGAAGATGCAATTTCAAAAGATGTTTTAAGTATCTAATCAAATTGCACTATATTTGATTCAAAAAGTTTTCATACAAGATATCCTTCACTGGTGTGTAGATTGGGATGATCGCTTGAAGAATGCAATATAGGTTTGGGCCATCCTCAAAATCGTGTGAAATTTCATAATCAAGGAAATGAAGGCCCTCTTCCTCGAAATTGGCCATATATTCTTCTACTTGAAGAACATAACCTTATTCATGATTTATCATCACAAGGAGTAGAGTTAAGTAATGAAGGATTAACAACTCCATATTTATGCAGAACAATTGATGATCTGGTGATTTACGAAATCAAGTGAAAATTTTACAAATATCTCTTTTTATAGCATAATTTATTATAGGTACCATGTCATCTATTTCTTCCATGTTTGAACCATCATTGTGGTCTACATCTAATACATGATCACTCCATGAATCATTCGCTAAACTTTCATGGTGCTGTAGAAGCTATCTTGGTTGGAGCATGTAACAAATGCATTTTACAAAAAACATATATCAAATCATTAGCACATGATACGTTTAAGCAATTTCTTTGTTTTGAATGAAGAAAATCATATGCATTCTAGTTACATTCATAACTGCCGCTTGAAGTTGTTACTCAAAGCACTCTCATAGCTATATGTTGTGACTCCATTGCTTCACCTTCAAACTCTTCCCACCATACAGGAGGTGGATGCTTTTGAATTGATTTTGAAATATATGAATTTCAGTACACTATAAAGCATGTTTTAGAACACTTATTCATTGATAACATTGAGCTCTTGATTACTATTGCCAAACAATAGCATGTTCCATATTTCGAGCTCTAATGAATTGACTGATTATTATGCAAAAAGAATAATGATAAATGCTATTGTATTGCATATAAACATAGCTCAGCATTGGTAAGGTCGTTACTTCTATTCTAGACTCAAAATGATCAATAGAGTAATATTACTACCATAACTTCACTCTTGAACATGATAAAAAATAGACTACAATTGATTAGTATCACCAGGGATGTCGAATTGTAATAGCCAAGATTGCATGGAGTAATGTAAGTGACATCTTGCATTAAATTTGAAGAAATGCATAATAAGTGACCTAGTATTTGGTAAATAGAACTTTGATTGTCAAAAAATCACAAAAGGGACTACAATCCTCCTACTATTAGAGTACAAACAAAGCAAAGTATGCTAATTCTAATATTTTACTCTTCTCTCTTTCTTAACACTCCTCTCGAATCTTGCATGCTATTGGGTTACACTTGAGTGATCCAAGATTGCTATCTTCTTTAGTATTTCCATCATACTTCTATCTTGGGTGGCCACATAGTTATATGTACTTAGATTAACTTTGATATGGCCGAATAGGATTTTTTTTGCAAAAATACTTAGGTTTTACTTATGGTGGATTATGTAGTGGGGATTCCTATAGATCTGAAAATTGTATTTTGACATTACTATTTTTTGGGTAGCAGTCTAACATTGAGGTATCTATTCGATCCTAACAACTCAATCATTGGTTGATCAAGTGATTGCAAGTATTTTTTCTTCACAAAGATCCATTTATTGATAGATTTATACTTCTAGTGGGTTTTTGTATGCTTCCTTGTATTTTGGTAATGCTTCTATTTGAGTATCCATTATGGCTTCCTCAATGGTTTTGTTGCATCCACACATGTTTTTTGGCATCCGTGCCCACTTGATCTTTGTTCATGATTGTTTTAATTGCCTTGTTGTCACCACTAAAGTGTGGTGACCAAAACTTGACTTCTTCATCTTACCTTTACCCTTGTTTTTCTTTGGTTTTGCTGATGATACTGTCTTTTCAAAAGAGATCACATGATCTAATGCTTGTAAAAATTTCTACTGAATCCATACCTGTGAATTTCCTTGTTGAGCTACTATGAACTATTTTGGAACATAGACTAGTTTAGGTCCTAGAGTTGGTTTGTTGACAAGCGGTATCTTTTTATGGTTTTCTTCATAGTCCCCTTTGTTTAACTTTGAGGACATGGATTCATTGATTCTACTAGTGGAGATGGGTTTCCCTTGCTTTTCAATGAAGTTGATTGTTTTGAATCTCAACCTCAATTCTCTATTTTGTTGAGATTGGCCCTCACCTTCACTCTCTCTAGTTGAATCAAAACGCATTTGTGCTATGTTTCTCAAAGAAGAGTTCAATTCATGAGGTGCAATCAAACAATTAGATGAATATGAAAAATAATGATGATCAAAGAATGGTAAGACACCATGCATGTGTTCACTCTTCAAAATTACACATTTAATGTAAAATTCACAAAGATTGAATGTTTTCTAGTCCTTCTAGATTAAAAAATATAGTTGTTTCCCCTATATAGGCTAGTTCTTTTCATCAAATCCCATCATAGGTATGTCAGTTTGATAAATGAATTCCTTCATAGAAGAAGCTAACTTGAAATTTATTACACCTTTGGATGTACATTTATCTATGAGTTCCCATGCTTTTGTTGACAAATTAGGTCCCAACATAACATGAACCCATGGTTTATCGTCCAATATTCCATTATAATCAATGATAATTGTGTACACTTGGACTACAGAAGCTGATGAAATGGGTTAAAAATCCCTTGCATTTGTTGTTTACATCAAAGGATCCTTAGCCTAGCTTCTATTTAGGCTTATTCTCATATTTTTTCTTCATTGATCTCTCTATCTTTTGCAATTTGATGTCTTATCATCATTTCATCGATTAATGGTGCTAGGTATCTCTTGAATTGATGTTTGTTAATGTAATTTGGCAAGATTTCTACTTCAAATTTTGCTATCTAGACCTCCTATTGATATTACTGTTAATTACAAATGGTATGTGGCCTCGTTCTTTAAGTTTTCTGACGTGATATTTTGGTATGTACACTAAAACATAGTCACCTTCTTGTAAAACCTTCTCTTTTATGTGCACATCATAGTAAGGTTTTTATCATTGTTTCACACCATAAATGCCAACTTCTACGCTAATTATGGTTTCAAGTAGTTGTTCTTGGAGATAAAACTCACAACCCTTCCATTCATAAAACTCTACCACTTGTAGTGTAGGATTTAAGAACTCTATTTGAAAAATGGCATTCTAACCATACACTAAGTTAATTGGTGTTTTTATGTAACACTATTTTGTAAGAAACTCAATAGGCCCAAACAACATGATGTAACTATTTATCCCAATTAAAATGCTTCTTATTCACTAGCTTAATCGAGACATTGCAAACAAGATTTTTTGTACTTTTTGCTTAACCATTTCCATGGGGATGCTAGGTGTTGACTTCTTATTCACTATTAGAAACTCTTCTAATAGGCATCCAATAACTTCATCAATAAGGAGTGTACTCCTATCACAAATAATTTCAATGGGTTGAATATATCTAGTGGATATCTCTTTGAATAAGAATTTGTTATTAATTTGATAATTGCACCTTTTTTGGGTTGTACTTCAACTCATTTTGTCAATTATTAGTTGCCACTATTATGTACTTATCATGTGAGCCTTTCCTTGGGGCTGATGGGTCCAAGAAATTGCATTCCAAATTTGGCCAAAACTCACCCACTGATCATAGTAGCATCTAATCTTTACGAAAAGGATATTTGGACATCTAGCATACATCACATTGTTCTATGAAACTTCTTGCATCCATATGGAGTCTGCCACCACAAGCAGGCAAACAAGATTTGTTTCCCAATTCTTTCAAGGGAGAAATTTCTTCTTAAAGCTCTTGCATGGGCCATGTCTAATATGGGCAAATATAAGAAGTTATCCCTTACTTTTTTGTAAAGTTGATTTCCAATTAGAGCATAGTCTCTATATTCATCTTCAAAAAACTTATTTCTAGAAGGAGCGATACCATTTGGAAAAACTCCATTTCATAAGTAATCAACTACATGGTTACTCCATTCTAGTGCTACAGTCACTTGATATAGAGTCTGGTGTTAAGTGGGTGGTCTTTCAATACAAAAATGGAAGGCGGCATAATAGTTATGGACATCTTTGGCCATGTTTGTCCAATACATGCATGATTGCTTCAAGTTTTGTAGTGTTTTTGTTTGGATAAAATGCCATCCCAAACTAGATACGTGGGCTTGTGAGATGAGAGCCCACTTCTCGTCATCATCTATGTAACATAATAAGATCCCTCTTTCATCAATATTACCAACTACTATCTAAAGATCCTTGGATTCTCGAATGGCTTTCTTCTTTGTAGGAAGATAGTGGTGTAATGGACCATACAGAAGTATAAGTACATAAGGTTCTATACACTTATGAACCTATGAAGAGAGAGGGATTATGACCACCACAAAACTAGAGAGATGGTTCTCCTCTTTGTTGGTGCAAGAGAATCCAAACCCACATACTTCGATGATTGGCATATTGGTCATGAAGTCTTATATGATCAATCCCTTGTAAAATCAAATGTATGTACTTTTGTAAAAGTGCATTACTTGCACATGGAGTTAGAAAGCTTCAAATCATGATTCATTTGGTAGAAGAGTAATGAGAGAATATATCCTATACTTTAGGATTCAGTTTTAGGTGAACTTTTGAATTTGAACTCAAAAGGTTGGCTCCAAACGCAATTATAAAAGAAGGATCAAAAGACCCGCGTGATATCTCGACTCCCTGAGATCATTTTGATAGGGATACATTGTGAATCAAGGTCTCACTTCATAGCTCATTCACCTCCCACACATTTAGCAATTGATTATTTCCCATGACATTGTACTTTGTACATGATTAATACATACATTGCATTATATCTTCATTTCACTTCTCTGCCATGAGTATATCAGTACAATGATCTTCTCAAAGCTTGTTCTCAGTGTATGATTGATCATTTGTAGTGATTTAATGCATGATATATTCAGCATACTATCTACTACATTTCTACAAAATCTCATTATCATTACCTCACTGAGTCGTGAAATATTAGCATTTTGGTGCTCTCTAGTTTATTGATTGATGCACCTCAAAAATGTCGAGAATGTCCTATGATTTGCTAAACATCATACTTAGCGTGTAGTTCATCTTTTTTTATGAAATCATGCATGAATGGTAGATGCATAAGCTAATTAGACATATCCAAAAGGAATTCAACTAATTGCTACTGTGCTCAGAGAATTGTTCAATATATTGAACAGGTGTAGAGATAAGAATACCAAGTTTTTGGTCTTGGATCAATTTCTTCCCTACCTGTTTTGATCCATTGATTAGTGGATCTTGGTCCAAACATTGTATGTGATTATTTATGATCATTAGCTAGCTAAAGAGGCCCACTACACTCTTCAAAAACTTTTTTGGCAGGTGTGAAGCAGGTTCAAGCAACACCACCATCTCTGAAAACTATCCACCATCTCCTCCAACAGTGGTATCAGAGCAACAACAAGCAAGATGGGAGATTGATTTCCATCCTTCATTGACAAATTCGATAGGAACAACTACTCAGCATGATCACTAAGGATGCAAGCCTACTCTCAAGGGAGAAGTCTATATGGATACATCTCAGGAGATGAAGAGATGTCAATATTCAAGAGCAAACATCAACCTACAAAGGAAGAGCAAGAAAGGTTGATCACATGGTGTGCAAAGAATGCTCTTGCCAGGTCTTATCTACTAAACGCAATATCTGATTTCTTATTCCCTCATATTAGTAATTTCAAGACCTCCCAAGAGACTTGGGAAGTACTATCATCATATTTCGCATCAAATACAAGAGCTAGGAAGAATCAGCTATGGATGGAGTTTACAACCCTAAAGAAACAACCAAAGCAAGGTGTGGCTAATTATGTAACCAAGATGAAGGATGTGGCTGAACAGCTTGCAAGCATTGGAGAGGACATAAAAGAAGAACACATAGTAATGCATATCATCAATGGCATCAAAGCTGATGATAAGTGGAAGTCCTTCACCACAACAATATGGACATGTACATGGATATGCAAATACCTGACCTCAACACCTTGATGGGGCAACTCTTCACGCACAAGACAAAGCTCAACAAGAATGGTGACAAGTCTGGAGGTAACCAATCTTCTACCCTTTATACAGATAAGAATAAAAGTAAGGATAAAGGTAAAAAAGCAAGAAGAATGAAGAAGAGGCTAGTACCTCTCAAGCTAACTACACATGTAGAGGAAGAGGTGCTAGAGGAAGGGGCAGAGGAGGAAAGCAAGGCAAGGGGAGATCCTACAACACTCCACCTTGCAACATTTGTGGCCTTACCAACCACACTATAGAAGAATGTTTCACAAACACAAGGAATCAAAGGGGAAGAGGCTTCCATAGAGGTAGTTATGGACAATCCAAACGCAGGTACTGATGGTGTGGTATCTTTCTTACTCTGATACCACTTCTTGTCGACGCAGCAAGGCTTGGACCTTGTCAAGCCTGCGGAAATATGCCGCACCAAGAAGAACTAAGATAGAGTGATTTAGAACACATCTGTAATCAGCAGTAGCTCAGCACAATTACTGTCACACAACATATAAGACTGCATCTTGAATTCATCGAAAAATTCCATCGAAACTTCACCGGACTGCTAGCAGAATCTCATTGGACTGTCACCGTAATTACACCGGAATCGACTCTTATTCTATTTGTAATTACTTCAAGTGTATATAGATGAAGTAAAGAAGTGATGCATGAACTTCCTTCATTGAATGAACACTTTCTGAAGTTTAAGGGAAAAACTTCACAAGTTCAGAATGCCTCTTTCCGGTTAGACTTTGTACTGTATGTACATATCCATTTCACCAAAATCCTTGACAAGCTGATAGTAGAGACGTCTAGCTACAAGATGAGCTATCTCTCATACAAAGCTTTAACTTATTCTGCGAGATATACTTTGTTGTTCTATCGGAAAACTCATTTTCTGAAAAAAAACTTTAACTGACCGAAAATGCGTTTACTGAGATAATTGTAGTTGATCAAGACATTCGTTTACTGAGAGAGTATCGGGGGACATGTCTACTGAACGAACTATAACTGTTAACGGTTAACGAACTTTCTACCGTAACACGAACATACTCAGAGTTCTTCACATATGAACAGTACGCGCAAACTTCCACATGAACATGTGTTTTCTATTAGAGAAGATGTGTACAAACTAGCTTGGCCTCTTCTTGCTCAAGCAGTAGAAACTCTCCTACACTGAGTAGTTTCTTCTTACCATCTCTCTCAAATGAACACCTGACATTTCAGGTTTCTGTTATTCATCTTTACATACGCGATCTCTGGCGTCTTCTAAAACTCTGTTCTCCTCTCTCTCTGTATATACGCGATCTTTGGCGTCTTCTCACTTCCTCATATCTAGTCTCTCCTCTGTCTTTTAACCTCTGTATATGCTCTATTTATATTGCACGCTCCTCTCATGCACGTTCTTATTCGCGCTTCCCTCCTTTATTCTTATGCATGTTCTCTTTGTATAATTCGGTGCAATGAACTCTATCAAACTCTGATTCTGGAGGATTCTGCGTTGTACATAACTGCCGTGATTTTGAAGGCTTTTGATTTTCTGAATATTTGATTCCGCTTCTCTTTATCTTTCTTTCTCTTTATGTCTGTCTGTACGTCAAATTCGTGAGTGATTCTTCAACAGGTACAACAATGGAGGGAGCAACTACAATCATAACTACAATCAAGGCTACAACAACAACAATTATCAAGGAGGTTTTAGAGGAAGAAGATATTTTAACAACCACATAGAAGACCAAGAGGATTCTCTACTCATCATGAATATGACATCCAAGCAAGGTAAAGATGATGAGCATCTTTTCTATGTTGAATTAGGTTGTTCCAATCATGTGGCTAGAAATGTAGCACTACTATCTCATCTTGAAGAACCCAAGGGGAAGCATGAAGTACAGATAGGTGATGAAACTAAACACTCAGTCAAGAAAATTGGAAATTTCAAGGCCTCTGATGGTAACATGAACCTCTTAATTAAAGTCTTGTATGTGCCAACTATAACCAAAAACCTAATCAGTGTTGGATAGATTTTTGAGAAAAGATTACATGTCAGATTCACAAGGCATGGAGCATATGTGGAAGACCCTGAAAAAGGCTTCAAAAGGATTGCTAAAGGTGAGAAATCTAGTAGTATACTGGTTTTTTATCCCACGTTCAGCCATAAATGCATTAAAATCAGAAGACATATATTCCCCCCCTCGATCAGAACGGAGGGTGCCCATTTTACATGCTAACAGATTTTCAGCCAAAACCAAAAACTGTTTGAAGCACATGAACACTTCGGACTTTGTCTTCAATGGATATACCCATGCATGCCTGGAAAAATCATCAATGAAAGTCATGAAGTAAAGATAATTTGCAAAAGAAGGTGTTTGCTTAGGACCACATACATCACTATGTACAAGATGCAATTTCTGAGTAGCCCGAACTAAACCATCTTTTGGAAAGGAAAAACGCTCCATTTTGCCCAAAATACAGCCTTCACAAACATGTTTTCCAGGTGCCTCAAGTTTGGGCAAAGAGGACACCATTTCAGATTTTTGCAGGCGTAGCAAACTAGCAAAATTCAGATGACCAAAGCATGCATGCCAAAGCTTTGCATCTGACATAGCCTGAGAATCATTTATTGCACATGCCAAATCATTTATAGATCTTCCATAGTCTATGAGCTTATACAGCCCATGACATAAAATGCCAGAAGAAATAATCACATTGCCATTTGACAGATCATGAATTGTACACCTGTCATCAACAAATTTCACAACCAAGCCAATCTTGGCTAATGTAGAAACTGATAATAGATTCTTCTTGATCCCGGGCACAAATAAAGCTGCATGTAACAGTATTCGCTCTAGGGGCAGGCTCGAGTGAAGAGAAGAAACTGTGCTACGAGGTAATATGTTTGGTCGCCCCACTGTCAAAATACCAAACATCTGAGTCTATTGCAGACATGCACTGCTCATGAGAAGATGGTTCAAAAGTGCAGACAGTAGTAAAACGCCCATTCTTCTTCCTGTACAAGATTAGCAAACTTTGCTTTTGGTGTAGAGGCCTCTGCAACAACCATTCCAGCCTCTTTCTTCTTTGCCACTTTAGCAGCCAGTTTTGGACAGTTCTTTATGATATGATCATTCCCGTTACAGTACTTACAAAACAATTTTTTCTTTCTTGATTTCTTCTCATCTTTATCTTCCTTCTTCAAATATGCAGAATTAGCAGATTTATGCGCTTACTAGTTGAAGAGCTCCATTTTCCTTGGCCCTTCTGACTAGCCAAGAAAGCTTGATCTGCAATTCGCATAATGGACCTGTTTTGCCTGTACTAATCTTCCTGCAATAGAGCAGAGACTAACTCCTCAAATGATAAGGCATTCGAATTGCCTTTCATCGTCAACCGAAGAGTAGAAGCAAAACTCTGATATGAATCAGGAAGACCATTTAGAAAGGTTTGCACAAGTGAGCTATCTGGTATAACCTCATCAACAAAAATCAATTGTTCCTTCAAGTCTTTGATCTTCATTAGGAAACTGTCCACAGAATCATCTTCATTCATGTGCTCACTCTCCAACTGTTTTGGAGGTAAGCAACACGAGCCTCATTCGTAGCTTGGTACTATATGGTAAGTGTATCCCAAGCATCCTTAGTTGTTCTGCAAGAGCGAATATGAGGAATAATGGCACGTTTGACAGACAAAGTTATCAATGCATGTAACTGGGCATCTCTGCCATCCTAGTGAATTTGCTCTGCAGTAGGTGCAGCAAAAACCGCAGCATGAACAGGAATATGCAGAATATCATCATCTTCAACACCTTCTATATCAGCTTCAATACTTGCAGTTGTAACAGTTGCAAGTGTGATAGGACATTTTTCGACACCCTGCACAATGTTCCACAGTCCTTTTGCAACCAACACATGTCGCATCATATAAGCCCATAACGGGTAGTTGGTACCATCCAACTTATCCTCAACAGCCAACATACGGAATACATCACTACTTTCAACCATGGTTGGTGACTAAAATACCTTGATGTAGAAAATTGATTGTATCTCAAAACGTTGAACAGAATCGCCCAGACGAATTTTGCTAGACCTGTACTAGACATCGAGAGGCTTATACTGGCGAACAGAAACTGGTATATACCTTTGGCACAAAAAGATGAAATAGCCTGCACAAGCGCTGCGATAGTGCGTTCAGAGGCAGAAACGAGCTCAAATCGCAATTTCGGCACGACAAAGCGAAGATGTTTTGATCTCAAAAACATGTTAGTATGCTCACCAAAATTTGTGCGATTCTGAGACTACAAACGGAGGAGTGTCGATGGTGCCCTAGATGAAGCGACGACCTGCTCCGATACCAATTGTTGGAGTTAGATGTCTAGAGAAGCACACGAACAGCACAAGGAAGTAGAAGAAGCTTGGAGCACAACACACAATACTGAATGTATTACTGGAGAATGTACAAAGATAAGTGTAGCCCATTAGGGCAATAGGCGTATATACAAGCCGGGGGAAAAAAACCTCCTAAAGAGGGACAAAAGTGCCCCGGCGGTCCTAGTGTGTTCACACACATCACTACCTAAATATATCAACAGCCTTGACTACATCAGTATAGTGATATTCTTAGAGCTTGTTCTCAGTGTATGATTGATCATTTGTAGTGATTTAAAGCATGATAGGTTCAACATACTGTCTACTACATTGCTGCAAAATCTCATTATCATAACTTCACTGAATCGTGCAATATTAGCATTTTAGTGCTCTCTGGTCTGTTGACTGATGCATCCTGAAAATGTCGAGAATGTCCTATGATTAGCTAAACATCATACTCAGCATGTAGCTCATATTTTTTTATGAAATAACAACTCATGTCTAATTTCAAATCCCTCTCAACCAATCAAACGCTTTATTCTATAACATTCTCTCCCCCTTGGAAAACATTTTTATCCTCAAAATAGAGCTATAAACAATTGTAGGAATACCCCCAATCCCATGATCCAAACAATATGGAGCATGTTTTCATCTCTATATTGGGATTCAGCTCTTATTCAAAGTTCAAAGATGGTAATCTACTTTTATTGGAAGTTAGTCATTCCCAAACATTGTCTAATCCCTATTTGAATGATTTAAAAAACCATCTAGATTTGTACTTGATAAAGTGAATCCAGTGTAAAGTATAGAAAGAAGGAAAAGAGTGGATTGGAAAACATCCTTGCCCAATTCCATGTTTTCTCTATATGTATCTGGGTACTAATATGTCAAGCAGGTGGGTTGAATGTATCCCTACTTGAATTGTTATGCCAATTCATTTTTGGGCACTACTACTGCATGTACCTAGGAGACCTTTGGTCTTTTTAATATTTTGAGAACTTATTTCAAAATCACTAGAGTTTGGTATGGAAAATGAAACATTATTGAGGTTGACCAAAACATCTAACTCAAATGTTTCTACCATGGTCCACTTCATACGATTGACTATCTTAAACTTTGACTAAAAGATACCTACCATCTCAAGGTCCAATGTCCCATACCATCTTTCCTACATCCATTTGAATATAAAATCTGTCTGGTGTCCCATTCTAGCATACTTAAATTTTAATTACACCAATTTTCTCTTATTTGATGTGTGTGTCCTTTTCATAAAGATGTACTAGAAAAGAGTTGTAAGGTATCATCATATGATAGTTTTTGTCTTTAAACAGACAACTTTAGTACGAACATCTTCATTCACTGTTCCTAATATATTCATGAACTTCTCGTTGTATTTAGGAAAGCTCATGGATCAACTGACATCAAATACTTGGAGCTTTTTGTATCCCCAAAGGATAATTTCATATTTGGATATGGTAGGAGAAGTGGTTTAGCTCATGAGATTAGTAAACTTTTCTATTTCATTTAAGTACTTTTCTTTTAGAACTATTGCACCTCCTAAAGATAAATTATGTAGGTTTCAAATTGAGATGCAAATCTATTGAATGATGCCACAAAACAACTATCAAAATCTTCTAAGAAGAAGGCTTTTCCAAAGTTTCATGATTGGTAAGCATTGCACCATTCCCATAGGTGTAAAGTAAACTTAATACCTACTTATTGAACTAAATTTTTCTTTAAGTTTCAAACATTTGTATTTGATTTCCATCATTCTCTTGGGTGAAATCAAGTGAGAGATTTTCAACAAAGTGTTCATGAAACTTTCAAACTATGTTGAGTTCCATCGTAATTAGGATGCATAAGAAATCAAACAAGAAAGAGTAAAATCTCTTTAAAACTAGTTGTTTTTTCAATAAGAAATCTTCTCAAGAACCTTTGCAAAGGATCTTCTCTAAGTATCTCTATTACTTAGATTAACCATTGAGTATTCTAGGTTCTCATGTACACAAGGCTTCTTGGCCATTGATATGTCAAGAAAATTTAACTCTTTGATTGCAGCTTCCAAACTTATTTCCTAAATTTTGGTTACTTTTAACTAAGCAACGCATACTTCTTTACTTCATGCAAACGTTATATTAAGTACACCTAAGTATGAACTTGGGAAGGAATTTCTATATACTTGGCTTGCAAAGTTTTAGCTAGCATGACTTTGAAAATATATAGCTTCACTTCTTCCCAAATTTCATGCTTTAACTTAAAAGAAAGCTAGGTACTAGAAAGATACATTTACTTATTTATTTTCATACCGTTAACAAACAAAAGTGAATTTATTCATGTAGATGCATGTGCTTGTATGCATGTTCTTACATTCCATAAATGATTCAAGCATTCGTTTACTCTAAGCATACTTTTTACATTCATGCACTTATATCCCTTGTGAACAAACATAATATGTGTGCTTTCCTTTTGTTAATCATCATGCTAATGCAATTAAAATAAAGTTATAAAGAGAAACCCACATCCCTTCTTTCTTTTAAGTGCATGAGGTAAAGTACATTATTTATTGATGTATTCAAGTGCTTAAGGTGCTTGATATTCTTTCAATGCCTATATTTTTTCCCATTTAACTCTTAAATACTAGCTTTCTTGTGACGATATCAAAAATCCAAGTTCATTTATATGATTAAATTATGAATCTATGTAAGATAAATGAAAGCTATGGCAAATAAGTATTGAATCAAGCATAAATTTGGAAAATTCTTAACTTAATCGTAAGCTACATCCTTCCTTTAATCCTTGGGTACAACCATCCTTATGCCCATAGTTTCCTTTAGATATCCACAACATAATATATCCTCCATAGACTTTGAACATAAATAGATTTAAGAGGTTGAAGATGTCTCAGAATTGCTTTGATGAAGCTCAAAGCCACCTTTGGGATGCCCAGATAATACCTTCTTTGCTTGAAAATGGGTTGTTAAATATATAGGCTATCAAGCTTCAAAAGCTTGTTGAAGATTTCCCTTGGAAGATGGCTCAAAAAAGCCTCCAAAATGAAGACTTTAACTCTCAAGTTTCTCATGGGTAATAATTGTAGAGAGGAAGAGATAAAAGGACCTTGTGGCCTCACGACACTCAAGACATAAATCCCATATGTCATGTAAAATGGGAACAGGGATGTTTATGAGGGTAAAAGAGGAGTGTAGTTTCTCTCATAACCAAAGAGAGAAATATAGGGTGCTTTGTGGGCATCTTTCTGGCTTACTCACACTCCAAGAGTCTAACCTTGTTGTGAGGGTGTCCACCTATGATTCTAGCATCTTGATCAACTTTTATAGGAAAACGGCAAAGTCAAAAGAGAATGAAGGTGTAGAATAGTGATCTTTCTCCATTTGGGGAATAATAATCTCATGTGTTCTATCACCAAAGCTCAAAGAGCACTTCATATAGCGTGTGGTGCTCTTTCCTTGATATCTTCAAGGTGAGCAAAGCAAGAGAGCTCCATCCTTGCTTATGGGCTATTGCTTTCTTGGTCATGCAAACATGCTCGATTAGTGGGTTATGTGAATTTTTTTGTTTGGATCTCTTAGGTCGGTTCATACCTCCTAGAATAGTTGTAGAATAACCCTTTTCCAAGAATACATCATAAAAAACCTCCCAACCACATGAGTATGCAAAGAGAGAGAAGATCTCATAAAAAATTCCTTTGTTACATAAGAGATTGCATGTGGGGGGAGGGGTTGCTTCTTCGAATGAAATGAAGAAGTCTACTCAATGAATATTATAATGAATCCTCAAGATCCCTAAGCTAGTAAGCTCTAATAACACTGTGATGAGAGAGTGATCATGACCACCACACAACTAGAGGGATGACTCTCTCCTCCCAACCTAATGCCTCTATTTATAAATCTCTGGAAGGGACTGCAAACTGAGGAAGGTTGATATTATGCTGCCAATTGGCAAGGTAGATTAGCATGCATCATCAAGTATTTCCCATGTAACTATATGTGCTTCATGTATCCTAGTTAACTAGAGTTTCTTTTAAAAGGTTGATCTTAAGTTTGAATAAAATATAATCTAGTTTTCCTTCTTCTTGCAAAACTTGAACCCAAGACCTACCAATAGAGGTTCAAATTCCTTAACCATTAGGTGAAACCACATTGCTTGGTTTAAAGAGCACACAAAATTATACTTAATCCATTCATAGGATTTTGGGCCAACACAAGACCAATCAATTGATGTCCCATTGTAGATTTGTATGAACCCATTGAACACTATAATCTATAACAAAACCACTTCTAGGATGGAAAAATACTCATTTGGAAAATCGTAAAAAAAATGGGTGGTTTTCCATTTAACAATCTAGAAAGATGTTCCACACGCATGTGTGTATTACCTTTCTTTACAACCACTTCAAAATCAGATTCCATGAGTAAGAATAAACCATATAATAAGTCTTGTAGTATTGTAGGGCTTGCTAACTAGGTATAGGAGGGCTTAATGATCAACCAAAACCATAAAATTATTTTCAATCAAATAGTTTCTAAATTTCTTGATAACATATATCATGCCTAGGTCCTCTCTTTCAATTGTAGAGTAATTTCACTATGCACTATTGATCCATCTCCTAGCATAGGTGATGGGAAAGTCAAGTTTCCCTTCATCAACTGGATGTGATAAGATACACCCCCATTTTGTAGTTAAACGCATCAACATGGACATGGAAGACTTTGTTCCAACCTAGAACCTTTGGCTTTGGGACAAGTTTATATTTAAGAGTTTTGAAGGCCTTGTCACAATATCCTATCCTCTCAAAGTTCGTAATCAAAGTGTAAAGGGGTCGCTCTATCACTAGATACATATGGATAAACCTTTAATGATATTTTTAATGGTCCATAAAAGCCTAAAATTTTCACATTCTTGGGCTTTGTTACAATTTAATCTTATCTTCGTCATTTGAAATTCCATTTTTTAAGATAATATGTCCCAAAATCTTTTTTCATAAAGACGCATCTCTTTGGATTTGGAGAAACATGTATCAAAGAGTTTAACATAGGAATGTGTTCATGCCTCTGTGTAGAATATGCATACAAGTAATCCATAGAAACTTCCAAAGATTTCCTAAGAAAGTCTTTGAAAACATGGCACATCAATCGCTAAAAATTACAAGGGCATTTGTTAAGCTAAAATGCATCACTTTAAATTTGTATATTCCTTGCTCAATACCAAAGGTAGCTTTATGTTGATCCTTACGATTAATCACAACTTGTTTGTAGCCCAAGAAATCGTCAAAGAAACTCTATACTTCTTTGCTTTCTATCCTTTCCAAAAGGTGATCAGTGGTGCATAGTGGATAACTATCTCTAATGATAACTAAATTGGGCTTCTTTATATTGATGCAAGTTCTAAATTTTGCATTCTTTTTTGGCTCAACCACAAGGGAGGACATCCACTCTTTGTGTTCAAATTCCTAAATAAAACCAACCTCTACGAATTCATCTATCTCCTTTCATTTTAGCAAAATATACATCATTATATGTATATGATCTTTGTTTAGAGGCTTTAGAACCATGTGTCATAGAGGTTTTATGGGCACAAATTTGTGGTTCAAGGCTTTAAGTCCCTATAGGACCAAGCGAATACATCTCTAAACTATTGAAACAATTGTTTCAACTAAGCCTCTTCTATTTTTGATACATCACAACTTATGTATATGCACTTCTATTCATTCTCTTCAATTGTGATAACCACTTTCTTCTTCTATTCTTGGTTATCATATGATTCTTCTATTATGGCTTCTATTTTTAGATAAACTTTTAGCCTCATACCTTTGAAATGTTTTGGTGGTTAAAAGTCATCAAATCTCCTATCCTCTGAGTTAATACTATATTCTTCTAGTTCCTATACTTTTTAGAGGGGGTACACATAAGTTACGGGATCCCATACATAATGTTTTTCCTAAATTTCCTTTAAGAACTTATTTTTCAGTGTCAAACCTTGGCTTATTATGAAGGAATCTAAGACATCGTCAGCGAATCTATCTTCAAGCATTTGAATTTGATCTTCTATTTTATATTCCTCAAGTACAACAACCATGAACAATCCATTCATGTTTTACTCTTATCATCAAAGTTTTTAACAATCATAGTTTCATTGGCAAAATTGTCCATAGTGGCCACTATTGATATATTTAGGTAGTGATTTGTGTGAACACACTAGGACCGTCGGGGCACTTTTTTCACTCTTTAGGAGATTTTTTCCCCGGCTTGTATATATGCCAATAGCCCTAACGGTTTACTTATCTTTGTACATTCTAGTGGTAATACATTCAATATTGTGTGTTGTGCTCCAAGCTTCTTCTTCTTCCTTGTCCTGTTTGTGTGCTTCCACAGACATCTAACTTTTCATATCAGAGTAGGTCACCGCCTCATCTAGGGCATCATAGACACCCCTCCAATCATAGTCTCAGAATTGCACGAAATTTGGTGAGCATACTCAAGGTGATTAGGAGATCAATACTGCTTTGCCCTATGGTGCCGAAATTGCGATCTGAGCTCGTTTGGCCTCGGAACGCACTATCATAGCACCTGTGTTGTCGCGAAGTCTGCTATCGTCAAGGTAGTTCTGTTCAACTTTTTCAGATACAGTCATTTTTCTACATCATGGTATTTTAGTCAGTGGCCATGGGTAGGGCTTATATGATGCGACACGTATTGGTTGCAAAAGGACTGTGGAACATTATGCAGGGTGTTGAAAAATATCCTATTACACTTGCAAATACAAGTCTTGAAACTAATGCAAATGGTGTTGAAGCTCCTGATATTCTTTAGATTCCTGTTCGTGTTGCAGTTTCTACTGCACCTACTATAGAGAGAATTTGTTGGGATCACAGAGATGCTCAGGCACATGCATTGATAGCCTTGTCTGTCAAACGTTTCATTATTCCTCACATTCGCTCTTGTAGAGTAGCTATGCTTGGGATACAGTTACCACATTGTACCAGGCTAGGAATGAGGCTTATGTTGCTTACCTCCAAAAACAGTTGGAGAGTGAGCATATGAATGAAGGTGATTCTATGGACAATTTTCTAACAAAGCTCAAATACTTGAAGGAACAGTTGATTTTTGTTGATGAAGTTATACCAAATAGCTCACTTGTGTAGACCGTTCTAGGCTTGGTTGTGAAATTTGTTGACGACAGATGTATAGTTCATGATCTATCAAATGGTGACATGCTTATTACTTTTGGCATTTGATGTCGTGGATTGTATAAGCTCATAGACTATGAAAGATCTGTGAATGATTCGACATGTGCACTACATGATTCTCAGGCTATGTGAGATGGAAAGTGTTGACATCCTTACCTTCACCTTCCAACAAGTCTTTGTCCCATTGTAGCAGTAGGGACTTGATGACAAAGAAGTGGGAAAGGGAATCCCTTTTTAATTTGTCAATCCAAGAACAAGCTAACCTTATTGGTGCTTAGAGACTAGTGGTTCACAAACCACACATCAATCATACACAAAGGATGCAAGCAAGCACACATGTAAGAAGATCCATGAGGAGTGGAGGATGTAAATGAGACTGATAGATGAAAACATGATTTTCTACAAAACACGACTCTCTCCAGACATGAAAGCTGTAAACTTCAAATGACCATAACTCCCTCATACTAGCACCAAAGTGAGTGGTTCAAGTACCTTTTCCATGACATTTTTCATTAGATTTCAAATATGGCCCTGGACTTGGAAGATCAAAAGAGAAAAAGCAGACGAGAGAGATTCGTGCTCAGGTAACTCTATGCTATGCTTGTCCAAAGTTCTATGGTGCAGAAGATTGGCACTCTTGACAAAGGTGTAGAAGTCAACGAGGAGTTGCCTTCTTTTCCAAAGAGGATTCGAGGCAAGCAAGCTGGGCAACACATGACACAAAGGAGGCCGATGATCAAGAACTATGAGCACCAACCTAGACAATATAGAGTACCTCATGGCATGAAGCAGATCTGGGTACGCAAGGGTGAAAAATGAGTTACCCCGTCGAGGATCACAACCAAAGAATACCCTAGGAAGCACCCTAGACAAACCGTTTCTATTTGGGTTCCAAAGCAGTCAATGAAGGCCTTCCCAAATGCTAGACAGATCTGGGTGCCCAAGACCTGCTTATGAGCTCAAATAGCTTCACCTCCATTGACAAGATCGAATCAACACTCACAAGCACTCTCGACACAAATCCCAAGGCAAACACATGTGCCCCACACCATTACATCTTCGATCACACATAGGAATGTGGGGAGATGGGTAACCAAAAGGTCCCAAATTCAACACAATCCAGTCCACAAACCTTCACACACCATCACCAATAAAAGCTATGATTCCATCATCAAAGTTTGGAGACTTAAACCCCGTACCAAACCCCCTGACCCACTCTTGTAAATCCGTCCAGTCTGATGTAGGAGCATTCTGAGTACATTGCACATCCAAAGTATGCATCTAGGATGAACACTAACCCACTCACCAACATTCTCACACATCACCAAACCATCCACCCACTAACCCCTAACCACTTGAAATGTCATGTTAGTATTGTGGAGGAAACACCATAACATCCTATTTCCTATGCAATGCTAATGTGACTCTCTTCTTCGAGCAAATAAGCATCAAGAAATACATGAAATCTCATGGCAAAAGAAGCAGGTCCGAGCTCATAGGTAGGAGTAAGTACTGTAGGGATTGATGTGGATAGTCTACCTATTGATGTGCCTCCAACTGAATGACTCGTAGAGCTGCAACACCTCCAACAAATACCTATACCTGATCCTCCCACAAGAATAACAGTTAGGGTCCATGCAAACTCTCATTGGTTCAGTGGCATGCCAGGGTCCTTAGGAGAGGCCAAGTATATATGGGAGTCCAAGTGTGAGCATGATAAGCAATGGGTCAGATTCCAGTTCTTTTCCAAGGAGTTTGAGACTCTCCAAAACACACAAGATTTGCAGACCATCTGGGAGCGTGCAGGGCTGGCCGAATACTTTGCAGCACCTTTACCCAAACCAGATCTTCTATGATGTTACTACTTGGTCTCAACATTATAGGCGAATGAAGAAAAAGATAAACCAGGATCATTTGTCATTCCATCCTTATTGGACAACAATGAGTTGAAAAGGTTCGAACTCACTTTGGAATTGGTGAGCTCTACATTCAACATGCATGGCACGCATGTGCCCTCTGAGAAGGATCCTCTTATTCCCCCTAACATGAAGAATCGGAAGCTACAAAAGTTGAAAGACATGGCGGCACTGACACCAAATGTGTTCATTCCTCTTCGCATGTGCATGAAAAATTTTGCGTTTCCCGGTCAAGATTGGTTCACTCAACCCCACAAGTGGATTTGGTTCGCTCTTTACTTGGCAGAAACAGGTGCATTACCGATTAAGCTTCCTGTATGGATTATAGAGCAGTTGTATGAAGCAAATAAAAGGGCACATAGGAAGCTAGTGGTGAATGGATGTTGTGCAAACACGCGCATCATCTACAAGTGCTTAGCATACGATGTACCTGTTGAACGTGCTTTAACATGGTCACAACTACAAATGTTCAAGAGACTCAAAGCCACCACACATCAATCCAAGCGCATGAGGGGCTCTATTCCTTGTGTCCAAACACGCAAAGTTCTAATGACCCTAGAAGTCTCGCCACGAGGGGATGCCACTATGCCCCCCTTCACCATTCGTATACCAAGATCTGGATCTGAAGGCACATCACAAGATGCCCCCTCGGCTCCTCATGTCCCTCCTAAATTCGAATTTCTTGCGACTGGAGATGCTGAAGGGATGGGTACCTTTGACTTTGAATCATTCTTGCAGAATACACAACTTTCTGATGTAGAGTTCTATTTAGATACAGAAGAACAGGGAACATCTTCCCAAAGAAGGAGGAAATCCATAGAAGGCCACCATGTACACTGGGATGATGAGCAGCAGAGAACTTTGTCGCAACAACTAGAACACTCGGAGGCAGAAGACGAAGCAGAAGCAGAAGAAACAATTGAAGCCCCAGCTTATACAGTAGAACTCTAGAGGCTATATCAAATAATGGAACAAGTGCGGTCGCAACAGTTGCTCACCGAACAGGGAAGTCAGGTGCTCATGGCTCAGCTATTGGAAGAAGTCGGATTTGACTCAGAATACAGTGAAGGTCTCTTATTGATGGCAGAAACATATGGGGTAGTAGAAGCAGTTCGAACAAATTAAGAGGTCTCCAGTTCAATATGATCCACAAAGATTCTAGACACCACTACGATCTGGTAAAAACATCCAGATTCCCATTACTACGAGGGAAGAACCTATTATTACATCCGAACCCATTGAGACAACCTCCCAGACAGCAGCAACTACTAGTCAAGAGATCCTCGTCACCCAGGATGAGTCAACCGAACCACTACCACCGACCCCTCCCCCATCACCTCCTCGAACGGAAGCTGTAAATATTACTTCAACTACACAACCCACATAGCAAGCCTTCATCTTCCGTAGTCCAACCTCCTGACTCCAAATCCATTTTCTTCAGCTTCCCAGCCATCACATCCCCTTTTTTGGCTTTCCTGCCTCCAAGTTCTCATCTTCCACCTCCCATACCACCATTCCTTCAACCCGCCCATGATTACTTTTGTAGAATGTATCAAGCCACTACCCAACCCTCCTCATCATCCCCACCATCCTCACAACACTTATTCACGACTCTCACACACACACCACCTACCATTCCAATATACATGGTAGACACCACACTTGCATCCACTCCTGAAAGTATGGACATTTTGCCACCCATAGCACCTCCCCCTCCCCCCACACTTCCACCTTCTCCCATTCCCCCTCCACCAATGTCACCCACACACACATCTCCAATAGACACATCATTCACTCTTCCCATTCCCCAATCCCTTCCCCGTGCATCTTCCATTGTACAAACCACACCCTCATCCATAGGCAATGCATTGGACACCATGTTTGCATGTATATCACAGTTAAAGACAGAGTACAATCAGCTCCAAAAACATAACACATGACTGAAGAGCACTCGGAGGTGCTACAACATCGTCTTGCTACACTAGAAGAGGAGAACGCTCGCCTCCATACACAATTCCAAACTTTACAAGAGGCTCATAGCATATTGGAAGTACAGTTACATAACACAGACCAGGAAGCAATACAAGTGGTAGAAGGTCATCTACGGACACAGTTAGAATGCAATTCAAAGCTTCACTGAAATATGGCCCTACTCAAGCGGCGACACCTTACAGCCGCTCATGAAGAGAATCGACGCCTGCAACTATAGAATCAGGAAAACCTAGAAGCAGCTATCGAAAGCACACCTGGGGCACCCATCAGTCCCTCAAAGTTTCAAGTTGTGACCCCCGACAATATCAAGATCATCTTGGAAGACTATGCTACTCTACTCGAAGCACATGACCAGTTATCAGAGGAACTGGGTCAACTGAAGCAGAAACAACAAATAGACACAACTGTTGATATATTTAGGTAGTGATGTGCGTGAACACACTAGGACCGCCGGGGCACTTTTTTCCCTCTTTAGGAGGTTTTTTTCCCTCGGCTTGTATATACGCCTATTGCCCTAATGGGCTACTTATCTTTGTACATTCTCTAGTAATACATTCAGTATTGTGTGTTGTGCTCCAATCTTCTTATTCTTCCTTGTGTTGTTCGTGTGCTTCCGCGGACGTCTATCTCCAACAATTGGTATCAGAGCAGGTCGTCGCTTCTTCTAGGGCGCCATCGACACTCCTCCGTTTGCAGTCTCAGATTCGCACGAAATTTGGTGAGCATACTCAAGGTGTTTTCAAGATCAAAACAGCTTCGATCTGTGTGTCGAAATCGCGATTTGAGCTTGTTTCGGCCTCCGAACGCACTATCGCAGTGCTTGTGCAGGCTATTTTGTCTTTTTGTGCCAAAGGTATATACCAGTTTCTGTTCGCCAGTTTAAGCGTCTCGAAGTCTGCTACAGGTCTAGCAGAACTCGTCTGGGAAGTTCTGTTCAACTTTTTGAGATACATTCAATTTTCTACATCAAGGTATTTTAGTCACCGGCCATGGCTGAAGGCAGTGATGTATTCCGTATGTTGGCTGTTGAGGATAAGTTGGATGGTACCGACTACCCATTATGGGCTTATATGATGCGACATGTATTGGTTGCAAAAGGCCTGTGGCACATTGTGCAGGGTGTTGAAAGACGTCATGTTACACCTACAACTACAGGTACTGCAAATACAGGTGCTGGAGGTGCTGGAGCTGATGAAGATGGTGTCGAAGATGATATTGTGCAGATTCCTATTCGTGATGTTGTTTCTTTTGCACCTACTGCAGAGCAGATTCGCTGGGATGGCAGAGATGCCCAGGCACATGCATTGATAGCTTTGTCTGTCAAACGTGCCATTATTCCTCACATTCGCTCTTGTAGAACAACAAAGGATGCTTGGGATACACTTACCACATTCTACCAAGCTAGGAATGAGGCTCGTGTTGCTTACCTCCGAAAACAGTTGCAGAGTGAGCACATGAATGAAGGTGATTCTATGGACAGTTTCCTAACAAAGATCAAAGATTTGAAGGAACAGTTGATTTCTGCTGATGAGGTTTTACCAGATAGCTCACTTGTGCAGACCGTTCTGAATGGTCTTCCTGACTCATATAAGAGTTTTGCTTCTACTCTTCGGTTGATGATGAAAGGCAATCCAAATGCCTTATCATTTGAGGAGTTAGTCTCTGTTCTGTTGCAAGAAGATCAGTCCAGACAGAATAGGTCCATTATGCGGGTTGCAGATCAAGCTTTCCTGGCTAGTTAGAAGGGCAAAGGAAAATGGGGCTCTTCTACTAGTAAGCAAAAATCTGCAAATGCTGCACAATCGAAGAACCAGGATAAAGATGAGAAGAAATCAAAAAAGTATAAATTGTTTTGCAAGTACTATAAAGGAAATGATCATATCATAAAGAACTATCCAAAACAGGTTGCTAAAGAGGCAAAGAAGAAAGAGGCTGGAATGGTTGTTGCAGAGGCCTCTACACCAAAAACAGAGTCTGCAAATCTTGTGCAGGAAGAAGAATGGCGTTTACTATTGTCTATAGTTTTGACCCATCTTCTCATGATCAGTGCATGTCTGCAGTAGACTCAGATGTTTGGTATTTTGACAGTGGGGCAACCAAACATATTACCTCGCAGCGCAGTTTCTTCTCTTCACTCGAGCCTGCCCCTACAGGGAATACAGTTACATGTGCCAACAACTCTTATCCTGTTATGGGAGTTGGTAAGATCATTCTGACTACAGCTGATGGTAGTTCTTTCACTTTGTCAGATGCTTTATTTGTGCTAGGGATCAAAAAGAACCTGTTATCAGTTTCTGCATTAGCCAAGATTGGCTTGGTTGTGAAATTTGTTGATGACAGGTGTACAGTTCATGATCTGTCAAATGGCGATGTGATTATTGCTTCTGGCATTTTATGTCGTGGGTTGTATAAGCTCATAGACTATGAAAGATCTGTAAATGATTTGGCATGTGCAGTAAATGATTCTCAGGCTAAGTCAGATGCAAATCTTTGGCATGCACGCTTTGGTCACCTGAATTTTGCTAGTTTGCTACGCCTGCAGAAATCTGAAATGGTGTCCTCTTTGCCCAAACTTGAGGCGCCTGGAAAACATGTTTGTGAAGGCTGTATTTTGGGCAAAACGCAGCATTCCTCCTTTCCAAAAGATGGTTCAGTTCGGGCTACACAGAAATTGCAGCTTGTACATAGTGATGTCTGTGGTCCTATGCAGACACCCTCTTTTGGAAATTACCTTTACTTCGTGACTTTCATTGATGATTTTTCTAGGCATGCATGGGTATATCCACTCAAAGCAAAGTCCGAAGTGTTCATGTGCTTCAAACAGTTTTTGGTTTTGGCTGAAAATCTGTCAGCATGTGAAATGGGCACCCTCTGTTTTGATCGAGGGGGGGAATATATGTCTTCTGATTTTAATGCATTTCTAGCTGAACGTGGGATAAAACGCCAGTGTACAGTGCCGTATACACCTCAACAGAATGGATTTGCTGAACGAAAGAACAGGTCACTCATGGAGATGGCGAGGTGCATGGTCAAGAGTCAGGCTTTACCACATAGTTTCTGGCTTGAGGCTGTCATGTGTGCAGCATATGTACTGAACAGGTGTCCCACTAAAGCGCTGAAATCTATCACTCCATATGAGGCTTGGCATGACCGCAAGCCATCTCTTGCTCATCTGCGTGTGTTTGGTTGTTTGGCATATGCACTAATGCCTGAACAACATCGCACAAAATTGGATGATAAGGCAGTAAAATGTATTTTTGTTGGGTACAGTTCTAAAAGTACAGGCTATCGTCTGTATCATCCACAGACTAAACGCATTCTGGTTAGCCGTGATGTTGTATTTGTGGAAGATGTTGTTCAACCATTGCTTTCATGTACTAAGGAGACGTCTGTTAGCTCCAAAGACATGTATGATACTTTGATGCCTCTTTTTACAGGTGGGCAGTCTAGTGCTGGTCCTAATGAGGCAACTTCTTAGCCTTTGCAAGTTTCATATGATGATGCAAATCATTCCATTTTTTATGCAGATTTACATGATGCACTTGTTGATGAGAGAGCTGATATTGATCAGGCAAAAACTATGCCAAAATGGCTGGTGCAGACTTTGCGTGACAGCAAATTAGATGCACCTTTGTCATATCGTACTCGTTCAGGCTCTCATAGTGCCTCCTTTGCAGCAGATTTCTATGCTATGGCTGCATCTAGTCTCTATGATGAGAATGAGCCTGTTTCTTTTGATGAAGCATAGAATTCAGAAAATTGGATGGCTGTTATGCAATCTAAATATGATGCTATAATGAATAATGGTACATGGTCTTTATGTGACTTGCCTCCAAGCAAGAAGGCCATTGGCACTAAGTGGGTATACAAGCTCAAGAGTAAACCTGATGTAAGCCTATTGCTACTCTATGGAGACAGGTTTACGATTGAGTCTTCATGATGCTGGAGATGCATTTGATGTTGTTCTCTATTAGCAGGCTGTTGGATGCTTGATTTATTTATGCATTACTCGGCCAGATATTCAGTTTGTTGTCTCACAGATGAGCAGGTTTATGCATTGCCCAGGAGTCACGCATTGGAAGGCGGTCAAGCGCATCTTTTGCTACTTGAGTGGTACTCGCCTACTTGGGTTGTTTTATCCCAAGGGGGGATCACTATCGCCAGATTTGCATGCTTTTTCTGACTCAGATTGGGCTGGTTGCTATGACACTCGTGTGTCCACCAATGGTTTTTGCTTCATGCTTGGTAGCTCATGTATATCTTGGTTGATCAAGAAGCAGCCTACTGTGGCCACTTCCAGTTGTGAGGCTGAGTATAGGGCAGCTTTCACAGCGACTGTTGAGTGTGTGTGGATCAGACGCCTTATGGCTGATTTGGGTGTTGGCCAGTCTTCTGCCACCACCATCTTCACTGACAGTCAGAGCGCATTGGCAGTTGCGAGGAACCCTGTGTTCCATGATCGCACTAAGCACATTGAGATGCATTATCACTATGTCAGGGAGAGGTTCTCTACTGGGGAGATCAGCTTGGCATATGTGCCCATGCAGGAGAACATAGCAGACCTTTTCACGAAGGCTCTGCCTAGGGAGAAGTTTGAAGCTTTCCGCAAAGCTTTGGGCTTACTTCCTTTTGTGGAGTGATTTCCACATAGCTTGGCACTTCCTTATACATGAGTTCCAGCTCCTTGTTCACCGCATCACTCCCAGGGGGGATTTGTTGATATATTTAGGTAGTGATGTGTGTGAACACACTAGGACCGCCTGGGCACTTTCTTCCCTCTTTAGGAGGTTTTTTTCCCTCGGCTTGTATATACGCCTATTGCCCTAATGGGCTACTTATCTTTGTACATTCTCTAGTAATACATTCAGTATTGTGTGTTGTGCTCCAAGCTTCTTCTTCTTCCTTGTGTTGTTCGCGTGCTTCTGTAGACGTCTATCTCCAACAACAACGACTGCCCCTCAAACCACCTCCTCCGCGGCTTCACTTCTCACAGACTCAGAGGCCCTAAAAGATCTCCAGAAATAGGTCACAGAATTGCAAGCACGCCTACTACAATATGAAAGACCACCTTCCACACCAGAGGCTCCCATCGATGAAGAAATAGTACAAATTCCTATGGAACAAACGTTTGAAGAAGAATATGACCCACAACCCTTCTCAGGAGGTCAACAAATGGAAGAAGGTCAGGATACGTTTGAAGCACCACGACCTCCATGGCTACGACAAGTGGAAGAGATGGGTGGTTCTCATGAAGAGCGCACAGTAGTGCAAAATCAGGCCATGAGAGTCATAGAAGAAAGTGTGTTACAATCTGATTACTTCAAGAACCTGTCATCTAGACGCCTTATCCTCTCATCAGAACTCCAATACAGGCCTTACTATGTTATTCTAGCCGATTACAATGCAGAAATATAGAGGGTCACAGGCAAGATCCCTTTGCTACCGAGTTTCAACCCGAAGACCTTCCCCCAGAGGTGCAAAAAGGCAAAATCTGTCAACCCACGTGGAAGCAAAAATTTCTTGAAACATATCCTGAAATGCTACGCACTTGGAACAATGCACCTTTACATCTACTTTACAATCCATGCTATGGCCCTGTTCCACAACGCCGATCATGGAAAGCATTCAACATAAAGGTACAGAATAATGCTCAATGTAATGAGTGGCTCAATTATCCATACATAGCGCCACTGCAAGGACCACCATCGATAGCATACATGATGGCCACAATTCGACATTGGATGCCTCGACTGAAACCCATGCCAGATGTGGTAGCCCAAATGATGCTTAAAATTTTGGATATGATGCAGGTAGTGCTCAAAACCTTTAGAAATGCAGCAGCACCACAGGTACGGCTACCGGGGTTTACCAATGGCAATTACGATTTGGTGTAGGACATGAGCACCACCCCCAGCATTCAGGTAGCGTGTGCATGGCATGCATGAATTAAGTATCTTCCCGCATGCTATGAACAAACATTTGAAGAAATGTTCCGATCAGGATTTTGGGAATACCACTCAGAAGTGTTTGCACCTAAGCCAACACACCTACTCCACCTCTTTGCTTGTGAACAAGCCATGTACTCCGAGTACTACACCACACCGCAACCAGAGGTCCCCCGTGCAATAAATTGGGATGCATTGGAAGCTGACCAAGCAAGAGGCTTAAGGATAGGAGAACACGAACTTGCCACCAATGTCATCCAATACTATATCGACCACCCTATAGAACAAAGGTCTGTCAGGGGCGACAGACGCTAGGAAGGGGGGAGTGTTGGCATACAAGTCATATGAAGAGCATACAGGCACAACGGAGCAGTCATGCACAATACGGCAACAAGGCCTAATCATTTTTCTCCATGAACTATTTCCAACTTTAGTGATTTTCATCACTACACACATATTGTAAATTCTGTTTTTGGTAGAATAGACTCCATTTTGTTCAAGCCAAGGATTCCTTGAGCTTGAGGAGTATTAGAATTAGCTACATACCAATTTTCATAATTTTTAGAGTCCGTTTGAGCCCTCAAATAAGCTCTAGAACCTAATTTTTAACTAGGCCGGACACTAGGTCTGAACAAGGTCAAAACTAGTCAAAAAACTATAAAAAGAGCTAGAGAGCTCATTTTTGGGTTAGATTGTTTGTGAATTGAGCTTACATAAGAGACTTTTTGACTAATGCAAAGAACTCCATTGTTCCTCTCCTTGTTCTTGCCTTGTGTGCGCGTGTGTGTATGTGTGTGCATGCTTGTGTGCTTCTCACTCACACACTTGTGCCATCACTTGCTCATAGTCTTCATACTAGTCCGCATGTCTCCACGGATTGACAATTATGAGGTGGATCTCCTCACGTTGGTACTCACCATTGTGCTAGAGTGACAGCATGTCTTCATTAGACTCAGATGTTTGGTATTTTGACAGTGGGGCAACCAAACATATTACCTCGCAGCGTAGTTTCTTCTCTTCACTAGAGCCTGCCCCTACAGGGAATAATGTTACATGCACCAACAAATCCTCTTATCCTGTTATGGGAGTTGCTAAGATCATTTTGACTACTGCTGATGGTAGTTCTTTCACTTTGTCAGATGCTTTATTTGTGCCAAGGATCAAGAAGAACATATTATGAGTTTCTGCATTAGCCAAGAGTGGCTTGGTTGTGAAATTTGTTGATGACAGGTGTTTGCAGTAAATGATTCTTAGGCTATGTCAGATGCAAAGCTTTGGCATGCACGCTTTGGTCATCTGAATTTTGCTAGTTTGATAAGCCTGCAGAAATATGAAATGGTGTCCTCTTTGCCCAAACTTGAGGCACCCGGAAAACATGTTTGTGAAGGCTCTATTTTGGGCAAAATTCAGCATTAGTCCTTTCCAAAAGATGGTTGAGTTCGGGCTACTTAGAAATTGCATCTTGTACATAGCGATGTTTGTGGTCCTATGCAGACACCTTCTTTTGGGAATTATCTTTACTTCGTGACTTTCATCCATGATTTTCCTAGGCATGCATGGGTATATCCATTGAAGGCAAAGTTCGAAGTATTCATGTGCTTTCAAACAGTTTTTGGTTTTGGTTGAAAATCTGTCAGGATGTAAAATGGGCACCCTCCGTTCTAATCAAGGGGGGGTTACACCTCAACAGAATGGAGTTGCTAAACGAAAGAACAGGTCACTCATGGAGATGGAAAGGTGTATGGTCAAGAGTCAGGCTTTACCACATAGTTTCTAGCTTGAGGTTGTCATGTGTGCAACATATGTACTTAATAGGTTTCCCACCAAAGCACTGCAGTCTATCACTCCATATGAGGCTTGGCATGATCGCAAGCCATCTATTGCTCATCTGCGTGTTTTTGGTTGTTTGGCATATGCCTTAGTGCCTGAACAACATCGCAGAAAATTGGATGATAAAGCAGTAAAATGTATTTTTGTTGGGTATAGTTCTGAAAGTAAAGGCTATCGTCTGTATCATCCACAGACTAAATGCATTCTGGTTATCCATGATGTTGTTTTTGTTGAGGATGCTATTCAGCCATTGCTTTCATGTACTAAGGAGACATATGTTAGCTCCAAAGACATGTATGATACTTTGCTGCCTCTTTTTACAGGTGGACAGTCTAGTGCTGGTCCTAATGAGGCAACTTCTCAACCTTTGCAGGTTTCATGTGATGATATAGATCATTTCATTTCTGATGCAGATTTACATGATGCACTTATGATGAGAGAGCTGATATTGAGCAGGCAAGAACTATGCCAAAATGGCTGGTGCAAACCTTGCGTGATAACAAATTAGATGCACCTTTGTCATATCGTACTCGATCAAGCCCTCATTGTGCCTCTTTTGCGTCAGATTGCTATGCTATGGCTGCATCTAGTCTATGTGATGAGACTGAGCCTGTTTTGTTTTATGAAGCACAAAATTCAGAAAATTGGATGGCTACTATGCAATCTGAATATGATGCAATAATGAAGAATGGTACTTGGTCTTTATGTGACTTGCCTCCTGGCAAGAAGGTCATTGGCACTAAGTGGGTATACAAGCTGAAGCATAAACTTGATGGTACAGTTGATAGGTATAAGGCTAGGCTTGTTGCAAAGGGTTATGCAGAGGAAAGAGGCATTGATTTTGATGAGACCTTTGCACCTACATGCAGTATGACTACTGTTTGGAGCATCTGTGCACTTGCAGCCCATCATGGTTGGAATGTACATCAGTTGGACATAAAAACAGCGTTTCTGAATGGTGACTTGCATGAAGAAGTGTATGTATTTCAGCCCCGTGGCTTTGTGCAGAAAGGGCATGAAAACTAGGTGTGAAGGTTAAAGATGGCATTATATGGTTTAAAGCAAGCATCACATGCTTGGTATGAGAAGATACATGCCTATCTTATTGCACATGGTTTTGAGAACAATCCAACTGAAAGCACATTATATGTTAAGTGTGCTAATGATGTGCTTCTGATCATTGTTGTCTATGTTGATGACATGCTGCTCACTGGTCCTATTGAGAAACGTATTGCTGATTTTAAGGCTGATTTGCATGCCTCATTTTAGATGTCTGATTTGGGGCATTTGCATCATTATTTGGGCATTCAGTTTATGCACGTTGATGGTGGAATGGCTTTGTGTCAAACGAAATATATTGACACATTATTGCAGTGTTTTGGCCTTGAAGATAGTAAGCCTATTGCCACTCCTATGGAGACAAGTTTACGATTGAGTCTTCATGATGTTGGAGATGCATTTGATGTTGTTCTCTATCAGCAGGCTGTTGGATGCTTGATTTACTTATGCATTACTCGGCCAGATATTCAGTTTGTTGTCTCGCAGATGAGCAGGTTTATGCATTGCCCAGGAGTCAAGCATTGGCAGGCGGTTAAGCGTATCTTTCGCTACTTGAGTGGTACTCGGCTACTTGGGTTGTTTTATCCCAAGGGGGGATCACTACCACCAGATTTGCATGCTTTTTCTAACTCTAATTGGGTTGGTTGCTATGACACTCGTGTGTCCACTAGTGGCTTTTGCTTCATGCTTAGTAGCTAATGTATATCTTGGTTGAGCAAGAAGCGGCCTACTGAGTCAGAGCGCATTGGTAGTTGCGAGGAACCCTGTGTTCCATGCTCGCACTAAGCACATTGAGGTGCATTATCATTATGTCAGGGAGAGGTTCTCTGCTTGGGAGATCGGCTTGGTATATGTGCCCACGTAGGAGAACATTGCAGACCTTTTCACGAAGGCTCTGCCTAGGGAGAAGTTTGAAGCTTTCCGCAAAGCTTTGGGCTTACTTCCTTTTGTGGAGTGATTTCCACATAGCTTGGCACTTCCTTATACATGAGTGCCAGCTACTTGTTCATCGCATCACTCCCAAGGGGAATTTGTTGATATATTTAGGTAGTGATGTGTGTGAACACTCTAGGACCGCCGGGGCACTTTTTTCCCTCTTTAGGAGGTTTTTTTGTACATTCTAGTGGTAATACATTCAGTATTGTGTGTTGTGCTCCAAGATTCTTCTTCTTCCTTGTGTTCTTTGTGTGCTTCAGTAGACGTCTAACTCCAACAATTGGTATCAAAGCAGGTCGCCACTTCATCTAGGGCATCATCGACGCCCCTCTAATCATAGTCTTAGAATCACACAAAATCTAGTGAACATACTTAGGGTGATTAGAAGATCAAAACAGCTTCACTTTTTGGTGCCAAATTTGTGATATCAGTTCGTTTCAGCCTCTTAATGCACTATCACAGTGCTTGTGTAGGCTATTTTGTCTTTTTGTGCCAAAGATATATATAGGTTTTGGTTCGCCAGTATACCCATCTCCAAGTCTGTCACAGGTTCAGTAGAACTCGTCAGGGTAGTTCTGTTCAACTTTTTCATATACATTCATTTTTCTGCATCAGGTTATTTTAATCAATGGCCATCGCTGAAAGCAGTGATGTATTCCGTATGTTGGTTGTTGAGGATAAGTTGGATGGTATGAACTACCCATTGTGGGCTTATATAATGCGGCATGTATTGGTTGCAAAAGGAATATGGAACATTGTGCGAGGTGTTGAAAAATTTCCTATTACACCTGCAAATATAGGTATTGAAGCTGATGGAGATAGCTTTGAAGATGTTGATATTCTTTATATTCCTGTTTGTGTTGCAGTTTCAATTGCACCTAATGGAGAGCAAATTTGTTGGGATGGCAGAGATGTTGAGGCACATGCATTGATATCCTTGTCTATCAAACGTGCCATTATTCCTCACATTCACTCTTGCAGAACAACTAAGGATGCTTGGGATACTCTTACCACATTGTACCAGGCTAGGAATGAGGCTCGTGTTGCTTACCTCCGAAAACAGTTGGAGAGTGAGCATATGAATGAAGCTGATTCTATGGATAGTTTTCTAACAAAGATCAAAACACTTGAAGGAGTAGTTGATTTCCATTGATGAAGTTATACTAGATAGCTCACTTGTGCAAACCATTCTGAATGGTCTTCTTGATTCATATTAGAGTTTTGCTTTTACTCTTCATTTGATGATGAAATGCAATCCAAATGGCTTGTCATTTGAGGAGTAAGTCTCTATTTTGTTGCAGGAAGATTAGTCTAGACAGAATAGGTCCATTATGCATGTTGTAGATCAAGCTTTACTGTCTAGTCAGAAGGGTAAAGGTAAATGGAGCTCATCTACTAGTAAGCAAAAATCAACAAATGTTGCACACTCGAAGAAGGAAGACAAAGATGAGAAGAAATCCAAAAAGCACAAATTCTTTTGTAAGTACTGTAAAGAAAATGATCATGTTATAAATAACTGTCCAAATGTTGGCGATAGACGTCTGCGAAAGCACGTGAACAACACAAGGAAGAAGAAGAAGCTTGGAGCACAACACACAATATTAAATGTATTACTAGAGAATGTACAAAGATAAGTAGCCCATTAGGGCAATCGGCGTATATACAAGCCGGGGGAAAAAAAACCTCCTAAAGGGGGAAAAAAGTGCCCCGGCAGTCCTAGAGTGTTCACACACATCACTACCTAAATATATCAACAAACCCCCCTGGGAGTGATGCGGTGAACAAGTAGCTGGCACTCATGTATAAGGAAGTGGCAAGCTTTATGGAAATCACTCCACAAAAGGAAGTAAGCCCAAAGCTTTGCGGAAAGCTTCAAACTTCTCCCTGGGCAGAGCCTTCGTGAAAAGGTCTACAATGTTCTCCTGCGTGGGCACATATGCCAAGCTGATCTCCCCAGCAGAGAACCTCTCCTTGACATAATGATAATGCACCTCAATGTGCTTAGTGCGAGCATGGAACACAGGGTTCCTCGCAACTGCCGATGCGCTCTCCCTGTCAGTGAAGATGGTGGTGGCAGAAGACTCACCAACACCCAAATCAGCCATAAGGCATCGGAGCCACACACACTCAATAGTAGCTGTGAAAGCTTACCTATACTCAGCCTCACAACTGGAAGTGGCCACAGTAGGCTACTTCTTGCTCAACCAAGATATACATGAGCTACCAAGCATGAAGCAAACGCCACTAATGGACACACGAATGTCATAGCAACCAGTCCAATCAGAGTCAGAAAAAGCATGCAAATCTGGCGGTAGTGATCCCCCTTGGGATAAAACAACCCAAGTAGCTGAGTACCACTCAAGTAGCGAAAGATGCGCTTAACCGCCTGCCAATGCTTGACTCCTGGCCAATGCATAAATCTGCTCATCTGTGAGACAGCAAACTGAATATCTGGCCGAGTAATGCATAAGTAAATCAAGCATCCAACAGTCTGCTGATAGAGAACAGCATCAAATGCATCTCCAACATCATGAAGACTCAATCGTAAACCTGTCTCCATAGGAGTGGCAATAGGCTTAGAGTCTTCAAGGCCAAAATGCTACAATAATGTGTCAATATATTTCATTTGACACAAAGCCATTCCACAATCAACGTGCATAAACTGAATGCCCAAATAATGATGCAAATGCCCCAAATCAGACATCTCAAATGAGGCATGCAAATCAGCCTTAAAAGCAGCAATATGCCTCTCATGAGGACCAGTGAGCAGCATGTCATCAACATAAACCACAATGATTAGAAGTACATTATTAGCACGCTTAATATATAAGGTGCTTTTAGTTGGACTGTTCTCAAAACCATGTGCAATCAGATAGGCATGCATCTTCTCATACCAAGCACGTGGTGCTTGCTTTAAACCATATAATGTCTTCTTTAACCTGCACACCTGGTTTTTATGGCCTTTCTACACAAAGCCACGGGGCTGAAAAACATACACTTCTTCATGCAAGTCACCATTCATAAATGTTGTTTTAATGTTCAACTGATGTACATTCCAATCATGATGAGCTGCAAGTGCACAGATGCTCCGAACAGTAGTCATACAGCATGTAGGTGCAAAGGTCTCATCAAAATCAATGCCTCTTTCCTGTGCATAACCCTTTGCAACAAGCCTAGTCTTATACCTGTCAATTGTACCATCAGGTTTACGCTTCAGCTTGTATACCCACTTAGTGTCAATGGCCTTCTTGCCAGGAGGCAAGTCACATAAAACCAAGTACCATTCTTCATTATTGCATCATATACAGATTGCATAGCAACCATCCAATTTTCTGAATTTTGTGCTTCATCAAACGAAACAGGCTCAGTCTCATCATATAGACTGGATGCAGCCATAGCATAGCAATCTGATGCAAAAGAGGCACTATGAGAGCCTGATCAAGTACGATATGACAGAGGTGCATCTAATTTGCTATCACGCAAGGTCTACACCAGCCATTTTGGCATAGTTCTTGCCTCCTCAATATCAACTCTCTCATCAATAAGTGCATCATGTAAATCTGCATCAAAAATGGAATGATCTGCACCATCACATGAAACTTGCAAAGGCTGAGAAGTTGCCTCATTAGGACAAGCACTAGATTGTCCACCTGTGAAAAGAGGCAGCAAAGTATCATACATGTCTTTGAGCTAACAGATGTCTCCTTAGTACATGAAAGCAATGGCTGAATAGCATCCTCAACAAAAACAACATCATGGCTAATCAGAATGCGTTTAGTTTGTGGATGATACAGACGATAGCCTTTACTTTCAGAATTGTACCCAACAAAAATACATTTTACTACTTTATCATCCAATTTTTTGCGATCTTGTTCAGGCACTAATGCATATGCCAAACAACCAAAAACATGCAGATGAGCAACAGATGGCTTGCGATCATGCCAAGCCTCATATGGAGTGATAGACTGCAGCGCTTTAGTGGGACACCTGTTAAGTACATATGTTGCACACATGACAGCCTCAAGCCAGAAACTATGTGGCAAAGCCTGACTCTTGACCATACACCTTTCCATCTCCATAAGTGACCTGTTCTTTCGTTCAGCAACTCCATTCTGTTGAGGTGTATACAGCATTGTACACTAGTGTTTTATCTCACGTTCAGCCGAAAATGCATTAAAATCAGAAGACATATATTCCCCCCCTCGATCAGAACGGAGGGTGCCCATTTTACATGCTGACAGATTTTCAGCCAAAACCAAAAACTGTTTGAAGCATATGAACACTTCGGACTTTGCCTTCAATGGATATACCCATGCATGCTTGGAAAAATCATCGATGAAAAGTCACAAAGTAAAGGTAATTTCCAAAAGAAGGTGTCTACATAGGACCACAAACATCACTATGTACAAGCTGCAGTTTTAGAGTAGCCCGAACTAGACCATCTTTTGGAAAGGAAGAACGCTGCATTTTGCCCAAAATACAGCCTTCACAAACATGTTTTCTGGGTGCCTCAAGTTTGGGCAAAAAGGACACCATTTCAAATTTCTGCAGGCGTATCAAACTAGCAAAATTCAGATGACCAAAGCGTGCATGCCAAAGCTTTGCATCTGACATAGCATGAGAATCATGTACTGCACATGCCAAATCATTTACAGATCTTTCGTAATCTATGAGCTTATACAACCCACGACATAAAATGCCAGAAGCAATAATCACATCCCCATTTGACAGATCATGAATTGTACACTTGTTATCAACAAATTTCACAACCAAGCCAATCTTGGCTAATGTAGAAATTGATAACATGTTCTTCTTGATCCCTGGCATAAATAAAGCATCTGACAAAGTGAAAGACCTACCATCAGCAGTAGTCAAAATGATCTTACAAACTCCCATTACAAGATAAGAGGAGTTGTTGGTGCATGTAACAGTATTCCCTGGAGGGGCAGGCTCGAGTGAAGAGAAGAAACTGCGCTGCGGGGTAATATGTTTGGTTGTCCCACTATCAAAATACCAAACATTTGAGTCTTTTGCAGACATGCACTGCTCATGAGAAAATGGGTCAAAATTGTAGACAGTAGTAAATACCCATTCTTCTTCATGCACAAGATTAGCAGACTCTGTTTTTGGTGTAGAGGCCTCTGCAACAACCATTCTAGCCTCTTTCTTCTTTGCCTCTTTAGCAGCAAGTTTTGGACAGTTCTTTATGATATGATCATTCCCTTTACAGTACTTACAAAACAATTTTTGCTTTTCTGATTTCTTCTCGTCTTTATCTTCCTTCTTCGAATATGCAGAATTAACATATTTTTGCTTACTAGTTGAAGAGCTCCATTTTCCTTTGCCCTTCTGACTAGCCAGGAAAGCTTGATCTGCAACTCACATAATGGACCTGTTATGTCTGGACTAATCTTCTTGCAACAGAGCAGAGACTAACTCCTCAAATGATAAGGCATTCGGATTGCCTTTCATCATCATTCGAAGAGTAGAAGCAAAACTCTGATATGAATCAAGAAGACCATTCAGAACGGTCTGCACAAGTGAGCTATCTGGTATAACCTCATCAGCAAAAATCAATTGTTCCTTCAAGTCTTTGATCTTCGTTAGGAAACTGTCCATAGAATTACCTTCATTCATGTGCTCACTCTCCAACTATTTTCGGAGGTAAGCAACACGAGCCTCATTCCTAGCTTGGTATAATGTGGTAAGTGTATCCCAAGCATCCTTAGCTCTTCTGCAAGAGTGAATGTGAGGAATAATGGCACGTTTGACAGACAAAGCTATCAATGCATGTGTCTGGGCATCTCTGCCATCCCAACGAATCTGCTCTACAGTAGGTGCATCAGAAACCGCAACACGAATAGGAATATGCAGAATATCATCATCTTTGACACCTTCTGCATCAGCTTCAGTACCTGCAGTTGTAACAGTTGCAGGTGTGATAGGACGTTTTTCGACACCCTGCACAATGTTCCATGGTCCTTTTGCAACCAACACATGTCGCATCATATAAGCCTATAATGGGTAGTTGGTACCATCCAACTTATCCTCAATAGCAAACATACGAAATACATCACTGCTTTCATCCATGGCCCGTGACTAAAATACCTTGATGCAGAAAATTGACTATATCTCAAAAAGTTGAACAGAACTACCCAGACGAATTCCGCTAGACCTCTAGCAGATTTCTATTGATATATTTAGGTGGTGATGTGTGTGAACACTCTAGGACCACCGGGGCACTTTTTTCCCTCTTTAGGAGGTTTTTTTCCCCCGGCTTGTATATACGCCTATTGCCCTAATGGGCTACTTATCTTTGTACATTCTCTAGTAATACATTCAGTCTTGTGTGTTGTGCTCCAAGCTTCTTCTTCTTCCTTGTGTTGTTCACGTGCTTCCGCAGACGTCTAACTCCAACAATTGGTATCAGAGCAGGTCGCCGCTTCATCTAGGGCATCATCGACACTCCTCCAATTGCAGTCTCAGATTGGCACGAAGTTTGGTGAGCATACTCAAGGTGTTTGAGAGATCAAAACGGCTTCGCTCTATGGTGCCAAAATCGCGATCTCAGCTTGTTTTGGCCTCTGAACGCACTATCGTAGCGCTTGTGCAGGCTATTTCTTCTTGTTGTGCCAAAGGTATATACCTGTTTCGATTCGCCAGTATAACCGTCCTGAAGTTTGCTACAGGTTTAGTAGAACTCATTTGGGCAGTTCCGTTCAACTTTTTGAGATACAATCAATTTTTTGCATCAAGGTATTTTAGTCACCGGCCATGGCTGAAAGCAGTGACGTATTCCGTATGTTGGTTGTTGAGGATAAGTTGGATGGTACCAACTACCCATTATGGGATTATATGATGCGACATGTATTGGTTGCAAAAGGAATGTGGAACCTTGTGCAGGGTGTTGAAAGATGTCCTGTTAGACCTGCGACTACAGGTACTACAAATACACGTGCTGAAGCTGATGGAGATGGTGTCGAAGATGATATTCTGTAGATTACTATTCGTGTTGTTGTTTCTTGTTGATATATTTAGGTAGTGATGTGTGTGAACACTCTAGGACCGCCGGGGCACTTTTTTCCCTCTTTAGGAGGTTTTTTTCCCCCGGCTTGTATATACGCCTATTGCCCTAATGGGCTACTTATCTTTGTACATTCTCTAGTAATACATTCAGTCTTGTGTGTTGTGCTCCAAGCTTCTTCTTCTTCCTTGTGCTGTTCACGTGCTTCCGCAGACGTCTAACTCCAACAATTGGTATCAGAGCAGGTCGTTGCTTCTTCTAGGGCGCCGTCGACACTCCTCCGTTTGCAGTCTCAAATTCGCACAAAATTTGGTGAGCATACTCAGGGTGTTTCCGAGATCAAAACAGCTTTGCTGTGTGGTGCCGAAATCGCGATCTGAGCTCGTTTCGGCCTCCGAACGCACTATCGCAGTGCTTGTGCAGGCTATTTCGTCCTTTTGTGCCAAAGGTATATACCAGTTTCTGTTCGCCAGTTTAAGCGTCTCGAAGTCTGCTACAGGTCTAGCAGAACTCGTCTGGGCAGTTCTGTTCAACTTTTTGAGATATAGTCAATTTTCTACATCAAGGTATTTTAGTCACCGGCCATGGCTGAAAGCAGTGATGTATTCCGTATGTTGGCTGTTGAGGATAAGTTGGATGGTACCAACTACCCATTATGGGCTTATATGATGCGACATGTACTGGTTGCAAAAGGATTGTGGAACATTGTACAGGGTGTTGAAAGACGTCATGTTACACCTGTAACGAGAAGTACTGCAAATACAGGTGTTGGAGCTGATGAAGATGGTGTCGAAGATGATATTCCGCAGATTCCTGTTCGTGCTGCTGTTTCTGTTGCACCTACTGCAGAGCAGATTCGTTGGGATGGCAGAGATGCCCAGGCACATGCATTGATAGCTTTGTCTGTCAAACGTGCCATTATTCCTCACATTCGCTCTTGCAGAACAGCAAAGGATGCTTGGGATACACTTACCACTTTGTACCAGGCTAGGAATGAGGCTCGTGTTGCTTACCTCCGAAAACAGTTGGAGAGTGAGCACATGAATGAAGGTGATTCGATGGACAGTTTTCTTACAAAGATCAAAGACCTGAAGGAACAATTGATTTATGCTGATGAGGTTATACCAGATAGCTCACTTGTGCAGACCGTTCTGAATGGCCTTCCTGATTCATATCAGAGTTTTGCCTCTACTCTTCGAATAATGATGAAAGGCAATCCGAATGCCTTGTCATTTGAGGAATTAGTCTCTGTTCTGTTGCAAGAAGATCAGTCCAGGCAGAACAGGTCCATTATGCGTGTTGCAGATCAAGCTTTTCTGGCTAGTCAGAAGGGCAAAGGAAAATGGAGCTCTTCTACTAGTAAGCAGAAATCTGCAAATGCTGCACAATCGAAGAACCAGGATAAAGATGAGAAGAAATCAGAAAAGCAGAAATTGTTCTGCAAGTACTGTAAAGGAAATTATCATATTATAAAGAACTGTCCAAAACTGGCTGCTAAAGAGGCAAAGAAGAAAGAGGCTGGAATGGTTGTTGCAGAGGCCTCTACACCAAAAACAGAGTCTGCAAATCTTGTGCAGGAAGAAGAATGGGCGTTTACTACTGTCTGCAGTTTTGACCCATCTTCTCATGATCAGTGCATGTCTGCAGTAGACTCAGATGTTTGGTACTTTGACAGTGGGGCGACCAAACATATTACCTCGCAGTGCAGTTTCTTCTCTTCACTCGAGCCTGCCCCTACAGGGAATACTGTCACATGCGCCAATAACTCCTCTTATCCTGTTATGGGAGTTGGTAAGATCATTCTGACTACTGCTGATGGTAGTTCTTTCACTTTGTCAGATGCTTTATTTGTGCCAGGGATCAAAAAGAACTTGTTATCAGTTTCTGCATTAGCCAAGATTGGCTTGGTTGTGAAATTCGTTGATGACAGGTGTACAGTCCATGATCTCTCAAATGGCGATGTGATTATTGCTTCTGGCATTTTATGTCGTGGGTTGTATAAGCTCATAGACTATGAAAGATCTGTGAATGATTCGGCATGTGCAGTTCATGATTCTGAGGCTATGTCAGATGCAAAGCTTTGGCATGCACGCTTTGGTCATCTGAATTTTGCTAGTTTGTTACGCCTGCAGAAATCTGAAATGGTGTCCTCTTTGCCCAAACTTGAGGCACCTGGAAAACATGTTTGTGAAGGCTGTATTTTGGGCAAAATGCAGCGTTCTTCCTTTCCAAAAGATGGTTCAGTTCGGGCTATGCAGAAATTGCAGCTTGTACATAGTGATGTCTATGGTCCTATGCAGACACCCTCTTTTGGAAATTACCTTTACTTCGTGACTTTCATTGATGATTTTTCCAGGCATGCATGGGTATATCCACTCAAAGCAAAGTCCGAAGTGTTCATGTGCTTCAAACAGTTTTTGGTTTTGGCTGAAAATCTGTCAGCATGTAAAATGGGCACCCTCCGTTCTGATCGAGGGGGGGAATATATGTCTTCAGATTTTAATGCATTTCTGGTTGAACGTGGGATAAAACACTAGTGTACAGTGCCGTATACACCTCAACAGAATGGAGTTGCTGAACGAAAGAACAGGTCACTCATGGAGATGGCGAGGTGCATGGTCAAAAGTCAGGCTTTACCACATAGTTTCTGGCTTGAGGCTGTCATGTGTGCAGCATATGTACTGAACAGGTGTCCCACCAAAGCGTTGCAGTCTATCACTCCATATGAGGCTTGGCATGACCGCAAGCCATCTGTTGCTCATCTGCGTGTTTTTGGTTGTTTGGCATATGCATTAGTGCTTGAACAACATCGTAGAAAATTGGATGATAAGGCAGTAAAATGTATTTTTGTTGGGTGCAGTTCTGAAAGTAAAGGCTATCGTCTGTATCATCCACACACTAAACGCATTCTGGTTAGCCGTGATGTTGTCTTTGTGGAAGATGCTATTCAGCCATTGCTTTCATGTACTAAGGAGACATCTGTTAGCTCCAAAGACATGTATGATACTTTGATGCCTCTTTTTACAGGTGGACAGGCTAGCGCTGGTCCTAATGAGGCAACTTCTCAGCCTTTGCAGGTTTCATATGATGATGCAGATCATTCCATTTCTGATGCAGATTTACATGATGCACTTGTTGATGAGAGAGCTGATATTGAACAAGCAAAAACTATGCCAAAATGGCTGGTGCAGACTTTGCGTGACAGCAAATTAGATGCACCTTTGTCATATCGTACTCGTTCAGGCTCTCATAGTACCTCCTTTGCATCAGATTGCTATGCTATGGCTGCATCTAGTCTCTGTAATGAGAATGAGCCTGTTTCTTTTGATGAAGCACAAAATTCACAAAATTGGATGGCTGTTATGCAATCTGAATATGATGCTATAATGAAGAATGGTACATGGTCTTTATGTGACTTGCCTCCTGGCAAGAAGGCCATTGGCACTAAGTGGGTATACAAGCTGAAGCGTAAACCTGATGGTATAGTTGACAGGTATAAGGCTAGGCTTGTTGCAAAGGGTTATGCGCAGGAAAGAGGCATTGATTTTGATGAGACCTTTGCACCTACATGCCGTATGACTACTGTTCGGAGCATTTGTGCACTTGCAGCCAATCATGGTTGGAATGTACATCAGTTGGACATTAAAACAGCATTTCTGAATGGTGACTTGCATGAAGAAGTGTATGTTTTTCAGCCCCGTGGCTTTGTGCAGAAAGGGCATGAAAACCAGGTGTGCAGGTTAAAGAAGGCATTATATGGTTTAAAGCAAGCACCACGTGCTTGGTATGAGAAAATACATGCCTATCTGATTGCACATGGTTTTGAGAACAGTCCAACTGAAAGCACCTTATATGTTAAGCGTGCTAATGATGTGCTTTTGATCATTGTTGTCTATGTAGACGACATGCTGCTCACTGGTCCTCTTGAGAAGCATATTGCTGATTTCAAGGCTGATTTGCATGCCTCATTTGAGATGTCTGATTTGGGGCATTTGCATCACTATTTGGGCATTCAGTTTATGCAAGTTGATGGTGGAATGGCTTTGTGTCAAACGAAATATATTGAGTGGTACTCGGCTACTTGGGTTGTTTTATCCCAAGGGGGGATCACTACCGCTAGATTTGCATGCTTTTTCTGACTCAGATTGGGCTGGTTGCTATGACACTCGTGTGTCCACCAGTGGTTTTTGCTTCATGCTTGGTAGCTCATGTATATCTTGGTTGAGCAAGAAGCAGCCTACTGTGGCCACTTCCAGTTGTGAGGCTGAGTATAGGGAAGCTTTCACAGCGACTATTGAGTGTGTGTGGCTCAGACGCCTTATGGCTGATTTGGGTGTTGGCCAGTCTTGTGCCACCACCATCTTCACTAACAGTCAGAGCGCATTGGCAGTTGCGAGGAACCCCGTGTTCCATGCTCGCACTAAGCACATTGAGGTGCATTATCACTATGTCAGGGAGAGGTTCTCTACTGGGGAGATCAGCTTGGCATATGTGCCCACGCAGGAGAACATTGCAGTCCTTTTCATGAAGGCTCTGCCTAGGGAGAAGTTTGAAGCTTTCTGCAAAGCTTTGGGCTTACTTCCTTTTGTGGAGTGATTTCCACATAGCTCGGCACTTCCTTATACATGAGTGCCAGCTCCTTGTTCACCGCATCACTCCCAGGGGGGATTTGTTGATATATTTAGGTAGTGATGTGTGTGAACACTCTAGGACCGCCGGGGCACTTTTTTCCCTCTTTAGGAGGTTTTTTTCCCCCGGCTTGTATATACGCCTATTGCCCTAATGGGCTACTTATCTTTGTACATTCTCTAGTAATACATTCAGTCTTGTGTGTTGTGCTCCAAGCTTCTTCTTCTTCCTTGTGCTGTTCACGTGCTTCCGCAGACGTCTAACTCCAACATTTCTGTTGCACCTACTGCAGAGCAAATTCGTTGGGATAACAGAGATGCTCAAGCACATGCATTGATAGTTTTCTCTGTCAAACGTGCTATTGTTCCTCACATTCGCTCTTGTAGAACAGCTAAGGATGCTTGGGATATACTTACCACATTGTACCAGGCTAGGAATGAGGCTCATGTTGCTTACCTCCGAAAACAGTGAGCACATGAATGAGCACATGAATGAAGGTGATTCTGTGGACAGTTTTCTAACAAAGATCAAAGACTTGAAGGAACAGTTGATTTCTGTTGATGAGGTTATACCAGATAGCTCACTTGTGTTGAGCGTTCTGAATGGTTTTCTTGATTCATATCAGGATTTTCCTTCTACTCTTTGATTGATGATGAAAGGCAATCCAAATGCCTTGTCATTTGAGGAGTTAGTCTCTGTTCTATTATAGGAAGATCAGTCTAGATAGAATAGGTCCATTATGCACGTTGCAGATCAAGCTTTCCTGGTTGGTCAGAAGGGCAAAGGAAAATGGAGCTCTTATAGTAGTAAGCAAAAATCTGCAAATGTTGCACATTCGAAGAACCAGGATGAAGATGAGAAGAAATCAGAAAAGCAAAAATTGTTTTGCAAGTACTGTAAAGGGAATGATCATATCATAAAGAACTGTCCAAAACTGGTTGCAAAAGACGCAAAGAAAAAGGAGGCTGGAATGGTTGTTGCAGAAGCCTATACACCAAAAATACAGTCTGCTAATCTTGTGCAGGAAGAAGAATGGGCGTTTAATATTGTTTGCAGTTTTGACCCATCTTCTCATGAGCAGTGCATGTCTGCAGTGGACTTAGATGTTTGGTACTTTGATAGTGGGGCGACCAAACATATTACCTCGCAGTGCAGTTTCTTCTCTTCACTCGAGCTTGCCCCTACAGGGAATACTGTCACATGTGCCAACAACTCCTCTTATCCTATTATGGGAGTTGGTAAGATCATTCTGACTACTGCTAATGGTAGTTCTTTCAGATTGTCAGATGCTTTATTTGTGCCAGGGATCAAGAAGAATCTGTTATCAGTTTCTGCATTAGCCAAGATTGGCTTGGTTGTGAAATTTGTTGATGACAGATGTATAGTTCATGATCTGTCAAATGGGGATGTTATTATTGCTTCTGGTATTTTATGTCGTGGGTTGTATAAGCTCATAGACTATGAAAGATCTATGAATGATTCGGCATGTGCAGTTCATGATTCTCTGGCTATGTCAGATGCAAAGCTTTGGCATGCACATTTTGGTCATCTGAATTTTGCTAGTTTGCTACACCTGCAAAAATCTAATATGGTGTCTTCTTTGCCCAAGCTTGAGGCACGTGGAAAACATGTAGGTGAAAGCTGTATTTTGGGCAAAATGCAGCGTTCCTCCTTTCCAAAAGATGGTTCAGTTCGGGCTACGCAGAAATTGTAGCTTGTACATAGTGATGTCTGTGGTCCTATGCAAACACCTTCTTTTGGAAACTATCTTTACTTCGTGACTTTCATTGATGATTTCTCTAGGCATGCATGGGTTATCCATTGAAGGCAAAGTCCGAAGTGTTTTTGTGCTTCAAACAATTTTTGGTTTTGGCTGAAATTTATCAGGATGTAAAATGGGCACCCTCCGTTCTGATCGAGGGGGGGAATATATGTCTTCTGATTTTAATGCATTTTTGGTTGAACGTGGGATAAAACACCAGTGTACAGTGCCGTATACACCTCAATAGAATGGAGTTGCTGAACGGAAGAACAGGTCACTCATGGAGATGGCGAGGTGCATGGTCAAGAGTCAGGCTTTACCACATAGTTTCTAGCTTGAGGCTGTCATGTGTGCAGCATATGTACTTAATAGGTGTCCCACTAAAGCACTGCAGTCTATCACTCCATATGAGGTTTGGCATGATTGCAAGCCATCTGTTGCTCATCTACGAGTTTTTGGTTGTTTGGCATATGGACTAGTGCCTGAACAACATCACAGAAAATTGGATGATAAGGCAGTAAAATGTATTTTTGTTGGGTACAGTTCTGAAAGTAAAGGCTATCGTTTGTATCATCAACAGACTAAACGCATACTGGTTAGCCGTGATGTTGTTTTTGTGGAAGATGTTATTCAGATATTGCTTTCATATACTAAGGAGACATTTGTTAGCTCCAAAGACATGTATGATACTTTGATGCCTCTTTTCACAGGTGGACAATCTACTGCTGGTCTTAATGAGGCAACTTCTCAGCCTTTGCAGGTTTCATGTAATGATGCAGATCATCCCATTTCTGATGCAGATTTACATGATGCACTTTTTGATGAGAGAGCTGATATTGAGGAGGCAAAAACTATGCCAAAATGGTTGGTGCAGAATTTACGTGACAGCAAATTAGATGCACCTTTGTCATACCGTACTCATTCAGGCTCTCATAGTGCCTCCTTTGCATCAGATTGCTATGTTATGGCTGCATCTAGTCTCTGTGATGAGAATGAGCCTGTTTCTTTTGATGAAGCACAAAATTCAAAAAGTTGGATGGCTTCTATGCAATCTGAATATGATGCTATAATGAAGAATGGTACTTGTTCTTTATGTCACTTGCCTCCTCGCAAGAAAGCCATTGGTACTAAGTAGGTATACAAGCTGAAGCGTAAACCTGATGGTACAATTGACAGGTATAAGGCTAAGCTTGTTGCAAAGGGTTATGCACAGGAAAGAGGCATTGATTTTGATGAAACCTTTGCACCCACATGTCGTATGACTACTGTTCGGAGCATCTGTGCACTTGCAGCCCATCATGGTTGGAATGTACATCAGTTGGACATTAAAACTGCATTTCTGAATGGTGACTAGCATGAAGAAGTGTATGTTTTTCAGCCCCGTGGTTTTGTGCAGAAAGGGCATGAAAACCAGGTGTGCAGGTTAAAGAAGGCATTATATGGTTTAAAGCAAGCACCCCATGCTTGGTATGAGAAGATACATGCCTATCTGATTGCACATGGTTTTGTGAACAGTCCAACTGAGAGCACCTTATATGTTAAGCGTGTTAATGATGTGCTTCTGATCATTGTTGTCTATGTTGATGACATGTTGCTCACTGGTTCTATTGAGAAGCATATTGCTGATTTTAAGGCTGATTTGCATGCCTCATTTGAGATGTCTGATTTGGGGCATCTGCATCACTATTTGGCATTCCGTTTATGCAAGTTCATGGTGGATTGGCTTTGTGTCAAACGAAATACATTAACACATTATTGCTGCATTTTGACCTTGAAGACTGTAAGCCTATTGCCACTCCTATGGAGACAGGTTTACAATTGAGTCTTCAAGATGCTGGAGATGCATTTGATGTTGTCCTCTATCAGCAAGTTGTTGGATGCCTGCTTTACTTATGCATTACTCGGGCAGATATTGAGTTTGCTGTCTGCGAGATGAGCAGGTTTATGCATTGCCCAGGTGTCAAGCATTGGAAGTCGGTTAAGTGCATCTTTCGCTACTTGAGTGGTACTCGGCTACTTAGGTTGTTTTATCCCAAGGGGGGATCACTACCGCCAGATTTGCATGCTTTTTTTGACTCAGACTGGGCTGGTTGCTATGACACTCGTGTGTCCAGTAGCGGCTTTTGCTTCATGCTTGGTAGCTCATGTATATCTTGGTTGAGTAAGAAGCAGCCTACTGTGGCCACTTCTAGTTGTGAGGCTGAGTATAGGGCATCTTTCACAGCTACTGTTGAGTGTGTGTGGCTCAGATGCCTTATGGCTGATTTGGGTGTTGGTTAGTCCTCTGCCACCACCATCTTCACTGACAGTCAGAGTGCATTGGCAATTGCGAGGGACCCTCTGTTCCATGCTCGCACTAAGCACATTGAGGTGCATTATCATTATGTCAGGGGGAGGTTCTCTGCTAGGGAGATCAACTTGGCATATGTGCCCACGCAGGAGAACATTGCAGACCTTTTCACGAAGGCTCTGCCTAGGGAGACGTTTGAAGCTTTCCGCAAAGCTTTGGGCTTACTTCCTTTCGTGGAGTGATTTCCACATAGCTTGGCACTTCCTTATACACCTATTGCCCTAATGGGCTACTTATCTTTGTACATTCTCTAGTAATACATTCAGTCTTGTGTGTTGTGCTCCAAGCTTCTTCTTCTTCCTTGTGTTGTTCGCGTGCTTCCGCAGATGTCTAACTCCAACAAGTTGGAGGCATTTATAGTGGCAAATAGAAACTGGTATATACCTTTGGCACAAAAAGATGAAATAGCCTGCACAAGTGTTGCGATAGTGCGTTCTGAGGCCGAAACAAGCTCAGATCACGATTTTAGCACCACATAACGAAGTTGTTTTGATCTCGGAAACACACTGAGTATGCTCACCAAAATTCGTGTGATTTTGAGACTGCAGACGGAGGAGTGTCAACGGCACCCTAGATGAAGCCACGACCTGCTCTGATACCAATTGTTGGAGATAGATGTCTGCGAAAGCACGCGAACAGCACAAGGAAGAAGAAGAAGCTTGGAACACACATAATACTAAATGTATTACTAGAGAATGTACAAAGATAAGTAGCCCATTAGGGCAATAGGCGTATATACAAGCCGAGGGAAAAAAACCTCCTAAAGAGGGAAAAAAGTGCCCCGGCGGTCCTAGAGTGTTCACACACATCACTACCTAAATATATCAACACCAAAACTGGTTGCAAAAGAGGCAAAGAAAAAGAAGCCTGGAATGGTTGTTGCAGAGTCCTCTACACCAAAATAGAGTCTGCTAATCTTTTGTAGAATGAAGAATGGGCATTTACTACTCTTTGTAGTTTTGAGCCACCTTTGCATGAACAGTGTATGTCTGCAGTAGACTCAGATGTTTGGTACTTTGATAGTGGGGCAACCAAGCATATTACCTCACAACATAGTTTCTTCACTTCACTCGAGCCTACCCCTACACAGAATACTATCACATGCACCAACAACTCCTCTTATCCTGTCATGGAAGTTGGTAAGATCATTGTGACTACCACTCATGGTGGTTCTTTCACTTTTTTGGATGCTTTATTTGTGCCAAGGATCAAGGAAAATCTGGTATCAGTTTCAGCATTAGCCAAGATTGGCTTGGTTGTGAAATTTGTTGATGATAGATTTACAGTTCATGATCTATCAAATGGAGACATGATTATCGCTTCTGGCATTTTATGTGGTGGGATGTATAAGTTCATAGACTACGAAAAATCTATGAATGATTCAGCATGTGTAGTACATGATTCTTTGGCTATGTCAGATGCAAAGCCTTGGCATGCACGCTTTGGTCATCTAAATTTTTCTAGTTTGCTACACCTGTAGAAATCTCAAATGGTGTCCTCTTTGCCCAAAGTCGAGGCACCTGGAAAACATGTCTGTGAAGGTTTTATTTTGGGAAAAATGCATCGTTCCTCCTTTCCAAAAGATGGTTCAGTTTGAGCTACTTAGAAATTATAGCTTGTTCACAGTGATGTCTCTGGTCTTATGCAGACACCCTCTTTTGGAAACTATCTTTTCATGACTTTCATTGATGATTTTTCAAGGCATGCATGGGTATATCCATTGTAAGCAAAGTCCGAAATGTTCATGTGCTTCAAACAGTTTTTGGTTTTGGCTAAAAATATGTTAGCATTTAAAATTGGCACCCTTCATTCTGATTGAGGGGGGGATATATGTCTTCTGACTTTAATGCATTTCTCATTGAACATGGGATAAAACATTAGTGTACAATTCCATATACACCTCCATAGAATGGAGTTGCTGAACGGAAGAACAGGCTACTCATGGAGATTGCAAGGTGTATGGTCAAGAGTCAAGCCTTACCACATAATTTCTCACTTGATGTTGTCATGTGTGCAGCATATATACTTAACAAGTGTCCCATTAAAGCATTGTATTCTATCACTCCATATGAGTCTTGGCATGGTCGCAAGCCATCTATTGCTCACTTGCGTGCTTTTGGTTGTTTGGCATATGCATTAGTGCCTAAACAACATCACAAGAAATTGGATGATAAAGAAGTAAAATGTATTTTTGTTAGGTATAGTTTTGAAAGCAAAGGCTATTGTATGTATCATCCACAGACTAAACACATTTTGGTTAGCCGTGCTGTTGTTTTTGTGGAGGGTGACATTCAGCCTTTACTTTCATGTACAAAGGAGACATCTGTTAGCTCCAACGACATGTATGATACTTTGTTGCCTCTTTTTGCAGGTGGACAATCTAGTGCTTATGCTAATGAGGCAACTTAGAATCTGCAGGTTTTAGGTGATGATGCAGATCATTCCATTTCTGATGTAGATTTACATGATGCACTTTTTGATGAGAGAGCTGATATTGAGGAGGCAAAAACTATGCAAAAATGGTTGATGCAAAGTTTGTGTGATAGTAAATTAGATGCACCTCTATTATACCATACTCATTCAGCTCTCATAGTGACTCCTTTGCATCAGATTGCTATGCTATGGCTGCCTCTAGTCTCTGTGATGAGATTGAGCCTATTTCATTTGATGAAGTGCAAAATTGTAAACATTGGATGGTTGCAATGCAATCTGAATATGATGTTATCATGAAAAATGGTACCTCGTCTTTATGTGAATTGCCTCTTGGCAAGAAGCCCAGTGGCACTAAGTGGGTATACAAGGTGAAGCGTAAACCTGATGGAACAGTTGACAGGTATAAGGATAGGCTTGTTGCAAAGGTTTATGCACAACAAAGAGGCATTGATTTTGATGAAACCTTTGCACCTACATGTTGAGATACTATTGTTCATGGCATCTGTGCACTTGCAGCTCATCATGGTTGGAATGTACATCAGTTGGACATTAAAACAACATTTCTAGATGGTGACTTGCATGAATAAGTGTATATTTCTCAGCCACATGGCTTTGTGCAGAAAGGGCATGAAAACCACGTGTGCAAGTTAAAGAAGGCATTATATGGTTTAAAGCAAGCACCACGTGCTTGGTATGAAAAGATACATGCCTATCTGATTGCACATGGTTTTGAGAACAGTCCAACTAAAAGCACCTTATATGTTAAGCATGCATATGATGTAATTCTAATCATTGTTGTGTTTGTTGATGACATTATGCTCACTGGTCCTCATGAGAAGCATATTCCTGATTTCAAGGCTGATTTGCATGCCGCATTTGAGATGTCTGATTTGGGGCACTTGCATCATTATTTGGGCATTCAATTTATGCATGTTGATGGTGGAATGGCTTTGTGTCAAATGAAATATATTGTCACATTATTGCAGGGTTTTGGCCTTGAAGACTGTAAATATATTGCCACTCCTATGGAGACATGTTTAGGAATGATTCTTCATGATGTTGAAGATGCATTTGATTTTGTTCTCTATCAGCACGTTGTTGGATGCTTGATTTACTTATGCATTACCCGGCCAGATATTCAGTTTGATGTCTCATTGATGAGCAGGTTTATGCATTGCCTAGGTGTCAAGCATTGGCAAGCAGTTAAGCACATCTTTCGTTACTTGAGTGGTACTCAGCTACTTGGGTTGTTTTATCCGAAGATAGGATCACTATCGCCAGATTCTCATGCTTTTCTTGACTCTGACTAGGCTGATTGCTATGACACTCGTGTGCCCAGTAGTGGTTTTTGCTTCATGCTTGGTAGCTCATGCATATCTTGGTTCACGAAGGGTCTGCCTAAGGAGAAGTTTGAAGCTTTCCACAAAGCTTTGGGCTTACTTCCTTTTGTGGATTGATTCCACATAGCTTGGCACTTCCTTATACATGAGTGCCAGCTCGTTGTTCACCACATGACTCCTAGGGGGGATTTGTTGATAAATTTAGGTAGTGATGTGTGTGAACACACTAGGATCCTCAGGGTGGTTTTTTACCTCTTTTGGAGGTTTTTTTCCCCTGGCTTGTATATATGCATATAGCTTTAACAGGTTACTTATCTTTGTACATTCTAGTGGTAATACATTCAGTATTGTGTTTTGTGCTCCAAGATTCTTTTTCTTCCTTGTGTTGTTCATGTGCTTTCGCAAACGTCTAGCTCCAATAGTATGCCCATTGAATGAGGTAGGTAGACATGTATTGCCCTCATCTTCTTAATTATATTCCCCTATCTTTTCTATTGGCACTTGCTTCATGCTCCAGATATCTATGAATGGTTTGGTCTCTAAAGTCTGAACTTGAGTAGTGTTTGGGTTCACATGTTTGAACATTCTTGGCCATAAGTGTGGCTTTGCATGCAAAAGTTCTTCTACCATTAAGGAGCATTCATTTGAGTGCTCTTTAAGAGCTCAAATTTGGTTGCACTTTGTTGTTTTTAGACCACTAGAAATCTAATTAAAGTTTTCTTTTTTATGATAAACTCTCTTTATACTTGCATTGTATTGTTGCAACTCATGTATCTCTTTACTTCATTTTCCAACAAATCTATCCATGAAGCACTTCCACTTATAGGATTGTCAAAAAATTAAGAATACCCATTGTCTTGGATTTCTTGCATAGGAGCTTGTTAATCATTATTGCATTCTTTCTTCCATTTAGCCTCCTAAAACTTGGTTCCACAAGTCTTCTGACCACTTATCCTCTACCTTAGGTATGACAGAGCTAATTTCTACCTGAGCCCCAATGGTTTCTTCCTTTTATGCACCCTCTTGGCTAGGCTATGAATTAGATTATTGTAATTTTGGGTCCATTGAAGTGAGAATGGATTTTTGAATTCCAGCACGTTGTGTTGATTATCTAACTAGGCTATCTTCCTCTAGAATTTTATAAGATAATTTTATTAGTTGCTTGTACATGCTAAGACTCCTTTTTCCACTTGAACATAGGTCAACATTGGTGGTGTGTTTCTACACTTAGACCACTTTTTACATGAGCTTCATAGGCTTCAAATAGCATTCTAGGTCTTTGAGGAGAGGGTTTGCTAACATAGAACCTGTCCTTTTCTTCCTAAAAGTTTTATTGTAGGTTCTTGGGATGGTTAGGGGTCTGTAAACAGAGGCCCTGTTTGTATTTTCCCAAATCTACAGATTCATTATATCCGACTTCACAAACTTTCATGCATTAACTATTTTGAATATGTTTACAGAACACCTCAATACTACCGCACAGTTAACTATATAACTTCTTCACGTATCGCATTAATGCATCAATCCTTAATACTTCATTAAGACTTAATTAATTATTAAGCTTAATCAATAGAATTGACAAGTACTCATATTACACAAGAATTTGGCAAATTGTGCTTCACTTCCAGCTATCGCCCAGACGAACAGTCCGGCGACACGACGCCTTGTGCTTCACGCAACTCCCCTTTCATTAATGAGTAAAATGTTACAACTTTTGCGCTACGCCTTTTCAGTATGCGTGCGACTTTTCATGGTATATATTACAAAAAATATGAGTTCCTTTCCGGCGGCTCACATTGGCATGCACGATGGACTCGAACCCAAAAATGGTAATTACACAATCAAGGTTCATCTATGATGCCCTGTACATACATAGAGCGAGCTAATTTGAAGGTACGGGTAATCTTTTGCTTTAGGGAATCTAACATATCCTTCAAAATTGCAGGTTCAATCGGTTGTGCATCAATTCTAACTGAAATGGCAGATATGACCTAGCTTATTAGTGATTTCGTTTGCGTTTGCAAAAATGATTCCTGGAGATAAAACTCATTGGCAATAGCAGCATCTCGTTGAAGCTTCATTTCTGCTACTTGTGCATCAATGCGCGAGAGCCTATCCGCCTGAACTCCCAATTGCTTTTCTCTTCGCTCAAGTTCCTGAGCTTGAAACTGCATCATTTTGTAGAAACCTTCTCTCTCCTTTTGCACAGCTGCAAGTTCCTTCTTCAACTTGATAGTCTTGGCAATTTCAGCAAATAATTCTTGATCTTTCTGGAACAACTGCTCAGTGACCTTATGCAATTCAGCTTCTGCTTTAAGTACATTAGCAGCAAGTGACTGGGAAGCTTCTTCTAAAATACTGAGTGTATTCTGCGTATTATGAAGCTCATTGCCTACTGCAGTCATAGCGTCTGTCTTATTTGCAACTTCTTGCTTCATTCCTTTGATTTTTGTGTCATGTTGAGCAATGATACTGTCTTTTTCTGTTAATTGTTCTTGGAGTCGCTGGATTTGAGTATGCAATGAATGAATATCAGTTTTTGCTTCAAGCAATTCTTCTTGGAGGGGAGCAATGTCCGCTTCTAAAAGATCAACTTTGTTCTACAGCTCCTGTCGAAGAGATTGTTGGGTTGTCTTCATCTGCAGAGGCAACTGCTGGGAGAATTGAATGAGTAATTGGCCCATGGATGCCAATTCGGTGAACATAACCGCTGGAGGAAGAGAAGAAGGAAGCTGCGATGGTGGGGCAGAAAGCAAGTGAGGTGACGATGGTGGAGAGTAGTCGGGAGAGGATAGGAGATTGGTCGATGCCTCACGAATGGCAGTTGAAGGCGTAGAGGGAGGAACTTCAGCATCAGCAAGAATGGTGATTGGAGGAGGAAGGGGAATACGAGAGGTCGAAACTAAGACAATTCCATTTTGGGGCACCGACAGAATGACTTCGGTAACCGCTTCTTCATTATCGATCGATTGCTTGGCTATGTCTGCTTGATCGTCTGCGATTGGTGGAGAAGGAGGATGGCATTCACTGATAGCGGTATCTTCCACTGTCTCCTTCAGAGACTCAACATCCAATTCCTTTGGTTCATCCTGCGGTTGGACTTCAACGACATCGTCCATGATTACATCTGGCTCCTATTGCTTGCTAGGAGAAGAGTGTGCCGATGTGCCCTGTAAAGTCATGGCTGTATCATGGAAGATTTCAACCTCGTGGGCTGCGGTTGAATCTTGCACTTGGCTTTGCGATGGGCTAATATGTCTGTGTTTGCGCTGGAAGAAGTGTGGTAGGTCTTCATCATCATCCTCCTCCAGGATCTGTGTAGATTCCTCATGTAAAAGCACGGTATTCATTGGAGGGGGTTGCGCTGTTTGTATCATCGGAAGAAGAAGGGTGAGAAGGTGCGACAATCGGGTACGAGGAATCTCATGCTTGGCGAGTTGTTTGGTAACTGCTAGGCATTCGCAGTGAATGTGCCGAAAGAAAAAGGACGTGAAATTGAGGTTTCTTGGGAGGCAGTGTCTATCATGGAATAGAACGGACGGGAGATACCGTAAGTTCATTTCTGAAGATTTAAGGCTGCTACAAGAAATTGAAGCGCGGTGTGCTTGAGTTCAGGACGACAGAGAATGGCAAACTCATTAGATGAGTGCCGAGGAAAAAGTTCTTTCATGGTCGCTAGGGGAACGAGCGGTGCATCGACCAACCCCTCCTGAGGTAGACGAAAACCCTCAGCGATAGTGCTGAGCGTAACAACGACATGGGGGTTTAAGCATGTTAATGGCTAGCATTGCTCGGTAGTAGGCATGGCGGCTATAGCAGATATAATCTGCACACGGAAGGGATGACACTCCACTGAATGCCAAGGCAATTCAGCGAAGGTCAAGAGCCCTCGAGCACGCAGGAACTCACTCACATCCGGAGTGAGACCCGCATGGAAGGTCACGATATTCGCAAGAGCTTCCATGGCGCACTCAGAAACAGACGATAACACAAAGCACACAAGGGTCGCAAACACACAAAGACACAATAGCGACTAACAGCGGGAAGAAGAGGATTAAGTAGAAACATTGGAAAAATCAGGCGGTAAGAACCCTAATCATAATGCAGTATTGGAAATATACCAACATAATGACGACATGCGCACAATAACATAATCAAAGATGCAGAAGGCGGCCACTAATCATGATTAGGTAGGAAAATGCAACTATTACGGTAAGTCGGTCAACCAAAACACGGAGATAAGAAAAGAAAGTTGAGTGAGAAAAATGGCAAAAGGAAAAGAATAAAATACCGATGACACATCATGAGGACATAGATAGTGAATAATAGGGACAAAGCTTCGAGCCATTAATCGCTTTAGGAAGAAGGTGTTGGGTTGTAGGGTATGCACACACCTACAATTATGCATAGGAACCCTCCCTAGACCAAAATAATATCTCTTTTTGTATCTACTTGGGATTTCACATAAAAACCTCCCCTTAGACACTTTTTAATATTTCTCCTAAAAGTAAAGCTTTTGGAGCTTTGTAAATGCTCACATTTTTGAAGACGCTTAGAAAAATCCCCACGTGCACGTATTCTCCTTTCTTTTGAGATTTGGAATATATGAAAAGATCTTCTTGAGATATGACAGTTAGGCATGTGCTCCTTTTTTACTAGTCAAAAGGAGCACATGGGGGAATTGTGCTGAGCCTATAAATAGAGGCTATTTCTTGTAAAGGGAGGTCCCTTGGCCATGGCCTAAGCCTCCATGCTAATGGAATGAAGGTTCATTTGGCTTCCACATTTCTCTTTGTGTGCTAGGCGTTGATCCATGTGTGTGGGTTTGGCACTTGGGGTTGTCTTGTGTGTGAGCATTGCCCTCCCTTGCTCCTTTTGACATTGGCCATGATGCCATTGTTTGTGGACGTGGGTGTTTGTGCGTTGCTTACACTTCTTGCAACTCCTCTTGGAAGAGCCTCTCACTTCCATGTGAGGCGGTTTGGGTTTGTTACTCCCCATACTTCAACAAAATTTGGCGCCGTTACTGGGGATGACCGACCTTCAACCGTTGGGTTTTTTCAAGCTTGCCGTGCCTACACTTGGTGGATGCACCTCATGCTTGGATTGAGTTGTGGATTCGTGTGGCCTTCGGTTGGCCTAGGGTACCTCTTGTCTTTGAATTTTTGAATAGTTTTAGTTCAAGTTTGGTTGATGCACAAAAAAACACCCCCTTACCCCCTTCTCTCATCCTCTCTCTCTCACATACACACACATTTGGGCATCAACCCCATCTCTGTCATTTCTTGGTGTTGATGTTTTCCTTGGAAAGAGGGATGGGTACCTCTTTTTTTTTCCCTCCCTCTCTTCATTCTGGACAAAAATTAAAAAAAAAAGGGGGTTGAGTTCGTTCTATTTTCCACTCATTGGATACCTGTCTTCCTTGTTGAATGTCCATAAAGGTTCGAACGCAAATCCGTGCAACTGTGTATGGGGGAAAGTAAATCCTCCCTCTCTCTCTCTCTCTTCATAACTCTAATGCATGTGACTGTTCGCTCTTTCCCCCTTTTTGGGGTCGGTATTTTCTGAGTCGCCTCTGCTCATCTACGCCGCTCAAGGCTATGGCGGGGTCGAGCTCCACAGAGCTCCCCCTCTGATCCTTCCTCTGGGGTTAGTTTTGTTGTTGCTCTGTGTGACTGTCGAGTGAGGTTCCTTCCTCCACAAGTGCACTGTACTCAACTTGGGGTCCATCGTCTTCCCATCTTCACACTCAGACGGATCAGTGTTGCGTGCTGCATCTTTTCTCACTGCTCAGTAGTTGTACAGAGCCCTTGGATCAACCTCTCCTAGGATTCAAGCTTCTTCATGGTGGTGATTTCATTGAGCTACGCAATCCTCTGCTCGGTAAAAAGGTGGATTTGCGCTCACGGTGGATTTTGCTATAGCTCCCATTGGACCCAGGCTCGACTGTGTGAGTTTGAGTCTTTCTTTCACTATTCTGTGGGGTTTGATCACCAGTTTTGCTTGCCTCTTCTGCTCTTTCAAGACCTATTCTGGTGTGATGTGTAAGCGGAGCTATGGCGCTCTCCAAATCTTCACCAGCAACCTGAGGCTTTTGGTTGTGCTTATCTCCCCTGCCTCCGTAAGCTTTTGGTGGAGCTATTGCCACAGGTGCTCTTGGCAGATCGAGCACTAGCACTTATGCTTGCCTCCTCTACACGATGGATCGAAGGTCTGTGCTTCTCCATGCTCAAAAGTGAACTCTGCTCCCTCGGCTTTTGTTGGCACTACTGTCTAGCTCCCCTGCTCCCTCATCTTCTTCTTTTGTGCGAATCTGAGCCATTGGCCCCGATATGCACGACCATATTCAGCCTTGGCTCCCCCAATCGATCCGTAGCTATACTTCTCCTGTTCATCTCCCTCCTGTGGACCTTGGGTGGTTTGAGGGTTGCATCTAGAGTTCCCTGAAATTCCGTTGTCAAGCTCATCTGGATGGGCACTCATGTGCCAAAGCCTTTGCGATTCCTGCTCCTTTGATTTGCCATCTGACTCAAAGGAGTTGTGTTGTTTCGGAATCTTCTTTTTTGATGAATGATCAACCTATGTTTGAGCAAGGCTCACCATTTTTTGGCCCGGCTATGTTTAACCTCTTTATTACTACATCAGATATTAGAGGCCTATTGTACCTACTTATTTGCATACCACAGGCTATGATTTGGTTATGCAGATCCCTGCGGGTTTGATGATGAAGGACTTCTCTGGGCAAAAGATCAATATTTCCACAGACATGGCGGTTACCATCATAGTTGGCCTCACCTTTTGTTGTGGGGGATGGTTCAGTAGTAGTCATTCTTAGTATGGTATCGATCTACCACTTCTAAGTCACACCTTTCTGGATGTCATCATGTTTCTTGTTTAAATGCTTCAGCACTTCATCTGCGGAAATGGAGGCATTTCCATTACAATCATCGGCCGCCCTCTCCAGCCATCCTCGCCATCATGGGGGTTGTTAACATCAAACTAAGGATATGGGCTTCTTCCCCTGGTACATTTGTCGGCACTTGTTTCTGCCTAAACTCCAAGGAGTAATGTTCGAAGACCCCAAACCCATCAAACTTAATATGGATGGAGCATTTCTTGTAGGTCTTTTACTATCGTTGTAGTGAGCAGTTGGTATGACTGAATCAGGCAAACGCATGTTCTCCCAAGGATCTTCTTTGAATGGATTTCCCCCAAGGCAACTCGATTTTTATATATTTATAAGTCACCTGAAAGCCTTAAAATGTATGCTCGTTGTTAGACATGCCTGTTAAGAATGTCTTGAATGGATGTCTCACTAGACACAACAGTGTTCAATACAGTGCTTATGTCTCGGTTGCCATTGATTGAGTTGTCCAAGCCAACTGTTGTATTGAAGTCTTCACTATGTATGCCAAAGATGCTAAGCTGGTGAGTGTTTGAAATGTGTGATGCCAAGATTTGTATCTTTGGCTATATTGTACAAGCTTGGCCATCTTAGGTCTTGGAGATGTAAGATCATGAGGATTCTTAAGGGTCACGTGTTCCTTGTGCATAGCTCTATGCAGGATAACACATAGGTTAATAATCTGGGAGGTCAATGTGTCCCTGTTGCAGTTGGCTTAGTGCGACAGTTTGATAAGCTATCCGTTGGGTCTATTAATAAAGCTGATATACCTTTCTCCTCTCTTGGATTTTCACAATAGAATGCATGAAGATACATTTTCTGATGGAACTTTTTTATGCCTGTTATATGAAGATTAAAATGCTTGGAATTATGATTGTGAATATGGGAGGGATAGCCGATATGGATGAAAGACCTTGATATGGTAAGAATTGGGATGGAGACCAAAATCTGTAACTACAGATACATTGGTTTGTACAATTTTTTATGAATTCTAAAGTTACCATGGTCCTTATCTATATGTTGCTCTATTCAAGTCATGTGTATTTGTTCATTCAGACACATCTTGTAACTTGCATTAGGAAACTTGTTTAGGGGTTTAGCTTTGCAGGAGTCAACACTGAGTAGAAATTGAATGCTTCCATAAGTAACCTCCAGAATTAAAGCTCTTAGTACTAATTATGGGTGTGCGGTGGGTGACATCCTTATTTTTGGGTTATGACTGCTTCATTCTGAAAGGCTCTTAGTGTATATTCTATAATGACTTTAGCTTCTTAGGAAGGGTACTCACTGGTGAGCATTGCCTCTTTAGATATCTAAATCCATTTTTTGTCTGATGACTCCCCCAGAAGAATTGATGCAGAGTTTTATATGGTTGCTTGAACCTTGCTGACCAGAAGGATGGGTCTCCTAATGTTGCAAGTGCGATTGTGGACACGGCTCCTTACCAAAGGACACATGTCTAGTTAAGGAAGGATTACGTCAGAAGAGTGATTTTGTGCGAGACCAAATTTGACACTTATTGCTTGAAGATGCTACCTACTAGACAATGATCGAAATGCATGGATATTTTGGTTCCATAGGTGCCCAGTGTGAACTCATATTCATTGCCTTCTTTGAATGTTGCTACAACAGTTTCATAATTGTGATTATGAATCCATCATCTTCTTTAGGAAGGCTAATTTTTAATTGATGATTGTGACAATATCTAGCATGAGTTGTTACGTTGCATTTATGGAATGGAGCACTGCAGGCATTAATGATAATTGAAGACATACCTCCACATATGTACTAATAGTTTGTTCATGGAAAGTCTTGATTTCTCTATTTAGATTTCTTTAGAGCTATTGATATTCTCATTGGTTGGCATGACTCTTTCAGGAAACACCAAAGTTTTGAGGACTGGACCAAGTCCTAGCCCTGGAATAACTCTCTTTACCGTGCTTCGTGATATGTTTTGCTGACTTAGCATAATGAACAAGGATTATAAATGTTGGATGAATGTGAGCTGTGCAAGAACCTGCATAAAAGATTTATGTCCAGGATTGTGGCATTCCATCACTTCTTGCTGACTCAAAAAATTCATGATAAATATGAGCATTCTTGAAGGATTTCAGGAGAAGGTCTTGAGGATATCTTGTTCCTGTAAAACCAAGGAGAGACTGGGTGGATTCAGACCTATTTTGAACTTAATTAGGCATGAATTCACAAAAGATTGAGTAATTGTCTTTTGCCAGGGAAGAAATTCTCTAGTTTTACAATGCTCACTTCACGCAGTATATGCCAACACACACAGAACTTAGCTTTGATTCATTTGGACTACTATAGATGCTCTCTTGTGAGTGATGTGTTTCTTTAATACTCATAGGCTAATTACTCAGTGCATCTCTTTACAAAGAAATGGCTTGCATATAACAAAACATTCCAGGCACTAGAAACATCGGAAATAGCTCACCCCAGATGTTCTCTATGGAGGCATTCGAAACTTGTTAGCATGACTGATTGCAACATATATTATATCTTCAACATAGAAATATGTGCATCATAACTTGCCTATTCTCTCGATCTGCTAATGCTGCTAACTGCTTCAAAAAACTTGGCCCTGTCTATTTGTGATCTATGAATGTGTGCAGCTCTTGGTTACTCTGTTTCCATGCAGGATCATCAGATATGATGAGGAACTATGATGACCAGGGTGATGTGAGATCTTGATGTCTAACCTATGTGGTATTATGACCAAGTCTGCATAATGGTTGGGAACCTTGATTTTCAGGCGGACTTCTCTTTAGCAGAAAAGTCTTGTAGAAGAGGATGCCCCTGAAGTGATAACACATTTAGGGATTATGGCATGGCAAACATATAAAACATGAAAATCTACAAGCTCCTATTGCTCATGGACTCTTAACCCTTTCAGCTTTATTCTTGTGAAATTGCAGGAAAATGCCAGCTCTTCATGAGAATATCATGAATGATTCGATGCTTCCTTGAAGTGGAAACTAAAAAATTAAACTAAATGCTATTATCTATTTCTTTTTAGAAACAGTATACTTGTTGTGTATGTTTAATTTCAGGTTGGGGCGGCTGCCTGAGACGGCATTTCCAGCCTTACCAAAGATTGTATGATGGGCTGACTGCCCCCCAAGGGGATTGTGTCGCCCAGCTGTAAAGACTAAAGATTTGCAGATTGAAGGATGGACTGAGGGCTTGCAGTATTGCAGATTTGAAAGATTGAAGATTGGTGTGTTGCAGGTTCAAAGATCAATGAAGAGTATGGAGACCTGAAGACTGTAAACTGTAGAATGGAAGATCTTGCAGACTTGGAGCTTCTTAGAATTAAAGACTCAAGCTTGAGCCAGTTCAGTTGTGTATGATCCTTTCCTCTTAGCTTTGTCAAGGACGACAAAGTCTAGGGGGGGAAGAGTGTTGGGTTGTAGGGTATGCACACACCTACAATTATGCATAGGAACCCTCCCTAGACCAAAATAATATCTCTTTTTGTATCTACTTGGGATTTCACATAAAAACCTCCCCTTAGAAACTTTTTAATATTTCTCCTAAAAGTAAAGCTTTTGGAGCTTTGTAAATGCTCACATTTTTAAGAAGCTTAGAAAAATCCCCACGCGCACGTATTCTCCTTTCTTTGAGATTTGGAATATATGAAAAGATCTTCTTGAGATATGACAGTTAGGCATGTGCTCCTTTTTTACTAGTCAAAAGAAGCACATGGGGGAATTGTGCTGAGCCTATAAATAGAGGCTATTTCTTGTAAAGGGAGGTCCCTTGGCCATGGCCTAGGTCTCCATGCTAATGGAATGAAGGTTCATTTGGCTTCCACATTTCTCTTTGTGTGCTAGGCGTTGATCCATGTGTGTGGGTTTGGCACTTGGGGTTGTCTTGTGTGTGAGCATTGCCCTCCCTTGCTCCTTTTGACGTTGGCCATGATGCCATTGTTTGTGGATGTGGGTGTTTGTGCGTTGCTTACACTTCTTGCAACTCCTCTTGGAAGAGCCTCTCACTTCCATGTGAGGCGGTTTGGGTTGGTTACTCCCCATACTTCAACAGAAGGGTACTAGTTAGGGTGGATAACTAAAAAGTTGCAGGTCCCACTTGTTTGGCAATGCGGTAGGGACCGAACCAGCGCAATTTGAATTTTCTGGCAGATCTATTAGACTTAGCATTATAAAAGAGTACTAATTGGTTTACCATAAACACGGGGGTTTCGAGGAAACGATCGTGTGTTTTGGCTTGTCTAAGCTAAACTTCCTGCAGCACTAGGAAACTTTCAAGATGCTTTTCATCCAGAGACCGTAAAGCCTCCAATAGAAAGGGAAAAGATTCTTCCGGTAATAGCTTCTGTTTGAGGGCCACACACAGAATAGGAACCACCAGTTCCATCAGAGCAATTGATTCCAATCCATACGCTAACTTGAAAGGATTTGTTCCGATCATTACTTTATATGTAGTGCGATAAGCCGATAATACAGCAGGTAGAAATTGGTCCCATCTCTCTGGGCAATCCAATACCAGTTTCTTTAAGATGTTCAGCAGAGATTTGTTGGTGCTCTCAGCGAGTCCATTCGCTCATGAATAATAGGGAGAACTGAACTTATGCACAATCTGGAAGGTTTTAGTAAGCACTTGCATTAATGTATTTGCAAAGTGCGTACCTTGATCAGTTACTATCTCCAAGGGTAACCCATAGCGTGAAAAAATATCCTTCATCAAACATTTAACAACTAACAACAGTTGTGGTTGATCATAGAGCCCATGCTTCGGCCCATCTAGTTGCGTAATTTGTGCATGTAAGAATATATATGTTGTTGGTCACCATCGCAGGAGGAGTAATGGGGCCAATAAAATCCAAACCCCATTTTTGAAAGGGTTCAAGAGGCACAACTGGTTGGAGGGGAAAGAGATGTCGTTGTAAGGGCTGACCGGAACGCTGACACTCATCGCATTGTTGTACATACTTGGTCATGTCACAATACATAGTGGGCCACCATAATCCACTCTACAGGATCTTTCGGTGAGTCAGGTCAACCATAAAATGTCCTCCGGTTGGGGCTGTGAAGAGAGATGGTGGATGCAATCCAAAGATGAGTAGGTGCCGCTACAACCAGCTTCACACCAGCCAACTGAGACTTCAGAGTTGATTAGTAGACCCTTTGAGCTTCCTAAATCCACCAAAATATCAGCCAAGTACTTTGGAACATGTATCCCAAAAGTTTAAGTCAAGACAGGCTAGTTGCGAAATGACTAGCTCCCAAAACTTGCTATTTTTGGACATACACCTGCTGGAAAAAATGAACAGTGCTCTCAACCTGGAAGGAATTAGAAAAATTCCTTTTGGGCATAGCAAATAGACTTAGCAAGCTTCCTATTCCAAGTTAAAACACTTCAAATGATGGACTGAGCACTGAGAACAAGTTTCATCAAGTTCTGGAACATTCCCACAATTCTCGGGGCTTTGCAGAGATAGACCAGTAAGCAGTAAAATGCAGATATCTCCAAAAGTATAAATCCAATGACCTTGAAAATTTATAGGTAGAAACTAGACAGTGAGAGCTATCCAACGCACTTTAAAAAACTGAAAAAGGTTCAGTAAAACTCGAGATATGACCTTCTGAAGTTACTGCTCTGAGTGAGTATAGCAGAGAACAAAATAGAGAAGTAGATGATAGTAAATGTATAGATTCACATATGATTACAACCACATTGGCAATGAATCTTTGCACAATGGGAGTAGAATGATAGAGCTATGGAGTAAGCTCTTCAATCTCTACAAAATGACATGAAGTGGTCACGTACAAGGCTTACTAATCGCCTCTTCCTTCTTGCTCCTTTTATAGCAATTCTTGGAGGGAGTTTTGAATTCGAATTCGAATGGCTCCACCTAAAAGTGATCCCCAAAGTTAGGAGAGATTCCCTCAGCTCAAAAATTCGTGATTTTGGTAGTTGGAGCCACGAATTTGCTTTTACATCATGGATGAGGTAAGCCATCCTTTTACTTTTTTCTTTTTCCATTTACAAGAGATAAAATGTACTCTTTTACAAGAGGTGTTCACATGACTACTCATGTGACTTACAAATGAGGATAATATCAAGCATATCAAGCATGTAGGCTTGGGCAAAATGCACCAACAGCTCCCCCTCAAGCCTAACATGCTTGGCCTCCAAATAAGTCTTCAATTGTCCTTGATTTCCTGCAAACCAATCATCAACTTGAATCTACTTAATTTCGTACCATCAAGAGCTTTCGTCAACATGTCTGCACATTGCATATCTGTAGAGACGTAGGATAGTTGAATATCCTTGCTCATTAGCTTCTCCCTTACATAATGGTAGTGGACTTCAATATGCTTGGTTCTAGCATGGTATACCGGATTAGCTGCTAGATGTAGTGAGCTTGTGTTGTCACCAAAAATGTGAGGTGTTGAAGAATGAAGTCCAAGATCTGTGTACAAAGATTTTAACCACATGATTTCTTGAGTTGCATTAGCCAAACCTCTATATTCAGCTTCAGTAGAAGATAATGCCACGGTTGGTTGCTTCTTCGATGACCAAGAAATGATTTTTGAACCTGCAAATGATATATACCCTGATGTGCTTCTTCTATCATCTTTAGATCCGGCCCAATCTGCATCTGAGTAGACCTTTAGCTCAATATCTGAAGTATATGAATAGAACAAACCTTCATTCATGGTCCCCTTTAGGTACTTGAGGACTCGCTTGGCCGCTTCCATATGTGGTCTTCTCGGCTTATGCATAAACTGACTCAATATGCTAACACTATAGCATATATCCACCCTTGTGAGTGTTGCATAGTTCAAACTTCCAACCAAGCTTTGATAGCTTGTGATGTCTTCAATTGGCTCTCCTTCATAAGCACTAAGCTTATGATTTTGCTCCATAGGTGTACCTGCACACTTGGTATTTTCCATCTTGAACTTGACGAGCATGTCATGGACATACTTCCTTTGTGTGATGTATATACCTGAATCTGTGTAGATCAACTCCAATCCAAGAAAATAAGTGAGTGGTCCGAGGTCACTTATTTTGAACTCCTCCTTCATTTGACTCTTTACCTGTTTGATTCCTTCAAGATCATTGCCTGTGATAATAATATCATCAACATACACACATAAATAGATCACTTCAGATCCATTCCTCTTTATGAACAAAGAGGTATCCGCCTTGCTAGCTTTGAATCCTTGGTCCTGCAAATAAGTAACCAATCTGAAATTCCAAGCTCTTGGAGCTTGCTTCAATCCATACAAAGCTTTCTTTAGTTTGCATACATAGTTAGGATGATGTGCATCCTCATATCCAGGAGGTTGTGCCATATACACTTCCTCAGAAATCCATCCATTCAAGAAAGCATTCTTTACATCAAGTTGATAAAGATTCCAATTTCTAGATGCAGCAAGACTAATGAGAACCCTAATTGTAGGCATTTTTGCAACAGGAGAGAAAGTCTCCTCATAATCAATACCATGGGTTTGAGCAAACCCTTTAGCAACTAACCTTGCTTTGTGTCTATTTATACTTCCATCTGGATTCTTCTTGATTTTGTATATCCATCGAGATCCGATTATCTTCATAGATGGCTTGTTAGGTACAAGCTCCCAAGTGTCATTCTCCTTCAAGGCTTCCATTTCTTCATCCATTGCATCTCTCCAAGCTTTCTTGCTTTGTGCTTCTTCGAATGTGGTAGGTTCTTCATTGGTTGAATCCTTTGCAATGTAGATTGAGTGCTTGGTGACCAAAGAAGTATCATAACCAAACCTCTCTGGTTTCTTCTTCTCCCTCGAAGACCTTCTAAGTGGTTGATGTGAGCTCTCGGGTCCATATGTAGCATCCTGCATCTTTGCTTTACCTTTGTTCTTCCAAAGCTTTAGTCTTTCCAAGTCTTCTAGGTCAATCTCCGAATCACTTTCTTCAATCTGCTTTGGCTCCTTTGGTTGAAGTGATGGAAAATCTTCATCCAAGTCATATGGCAGCTTCACTTTCCTGTCATCATCAAACCATGATTTGTTTTCATCAAAAATTACATCTCTACTCACAGAAAATCCTTTATTGGTTGGATTGTACAATCTATATCCTTTTTGGTTTTGATCATAACCAATGAATACACACTTCTCTGCCTTGGGATCCAATTTCCCTCTTACTTGAGAAGGAATGTGAGCATAGGCTAAGCATCCAAAGATTTTACAATGCTCTAGACTAGGTCTTCTTCCATTCCACACTTCATATGGAGTGGTTCCATCTAGTGACTTAGATGGAAGTCTATTTATGAGATATGTGGCTGTCGACACAGCCTCTGCCCATAGGTAGTTCGGCAATCCCTTTTCATTGAGCATGGACCTTGCAGCTTCGACAATAGCTCTGTTCCTCCTCTCTGCTACACCATTGAGTTCGGGTGTATACCTTGTAGTGACTTCCCTTTTAATGCCTCTTTCATGCAAGAAGGCATCAAATTCAGAAGAGAAGTATTCTCCTCCACCATCTGATCTGAGTCGTTTCAAAGTCCTACCTGTTTGGTTTTCAACAAGAGCAATATACTTCTTAAAGCAATTAAACACTTCATCCTTGTGCTTCATGAAAAACAGAATGGTCCACCTGCTACAATCATCTATGAAAGACACATAATATCTTGAGCCTGATATAGATGGCTCCTTACTTGGACCCCACACATCCGTGTGCACTAGATCCAAAGGATTTTGATACATATATCCTTTCTTATTGAAAGGTTGTCTATGAGCCTTGCCGAGTTGACAAGCTTCACACTTATAAATCATGTGTTGCCTTGTGATATTAGGCAAACCAAGTACACTTTGGTCCCTGCAAATCTGTTTGAGTGTCCTCTCACCAATGTGAGCAAGCCTTTTGTGCCATATCTCCAACTCTGTTAGAGTTTGAGATCCATAGCTAAACAAAGCTATGTTCTTTGTATCTTCCACTTCAAAAGTGAAAAGCCTTCCTGTCTTTTCTCCTTTGGCAATCCTTCGAAAGCCTTGCCTTGGGTCTTCAACATATGCTCCAAATCGATTGAATCTAACCTGCAATCCTTTTTCAACAATCTGTCCAACACTTATTAAATTTTTGGTAATTGTAGGGACATACAAGACTTTGCTTAAGAGGTTCATATTCCCATCTGATGTCTTCACATTACCTATCTTCTCCACTGAGTGCTTTGTGTCATCTCCTGTCTGCACTTCATGCTTGTTATGAGGATCTTCCAAATCAGAAAGTAAAGCCACATTTCCTGCTACATGGTTCGAGCATCCCGAATCAATGTAAAATATGTGATCATCATCCTTACCCTTCTTCGTTGATAGATTCATAATCAATAATGAATCTTCTTGACTTTGGTCCTCTGCATAGTTATTGTAATCTCTTCTTCCTCTATGGCCACTTTGATAGTTGTTGTTGTTGTTGTAATTGTTGTTGTAGTAGTTGTTGTTGTAGCCTCCATTGTACCTGCCTCTATTTGATCCATAGCCACCTCTATTGAATCCTCTTCCTCTTGAGTTCCTCGGGTTCCTGAAACATTCTTCAGTAGTATGGTTAGATAAGCCACATATGTTGCAAGGTTGAGATGATTGGAATCTCCCCCTGCCTTGCTTTCCACTTCTGCCTCTTCCTCTAGCTCGTCCTCTACCTGCAAAGTTTGCTTGGAAAGAGCTTCCTTCATCTTCATTCTTTCTATTCTTTGACTTGTCCTTGACCTTAGCTTTATCAGAATATAAGGCAGAAGTTTGATTACCTCTTGAGGACTCACCACCTTTGCTAATCTTTGCTTCATGAGTGAAGAGTTGGCCCATGAGTGTGTTGAGGTCGGGTACATGCATATCCATGTATAAATCCATGGCTGTTGTGAATGACTCCCACTTGTCGTCTGCTTTGATTCCATTCATGATTTGTCTTATGATTTGCTCCTCTTCAATTACCTCTCCAATGCTTCCAAGTTGGTCGGAAATCTCCTTCATCTTTGTGACATAATCAGTCACATTTTGCTTCGGGCTTTTCTTCATTGAACTCCATCCACAATTGGTTCTTCCTTGCTCGAGTGTTGGAAGAGAAGAAAGAAGCAAGTGCATTCCAGGTTTCTCTTGATGTCTTGCATCCCTTGACATGAGGTAAAAGAAAATCAGAGATTGAGTTTAGAATATAGGACCTTGCAAGTGCATCCTTCGAACACCAATTCGAAAGTCCTTCCACTTCTTCATGTGATGGTTGCCCTTTGTTCCTCATGGTTGGCATTGCTTCATCTCCGGATATGAATCCATATAGATTCCTCCCTTGAAGGTAAGCCTCCATCCTTAGAGACCATGCCGGGTAGTTGTTTCGATCCAATTTGTCAATTGTTGATGGAAATCCATCTCCCATGTTGCTTGACTATGCTCTGATACCACTGTGAAGAGAGATGGTGGATGCAATCCAAAGATGAGTAGGTGCCGCTACAACCAGCTTCACACCAGCCAACTGAGACTTCAGAGTTGATTAGTAGACCCTTTGAGCTTCCTAAATCCACCAAAATATCAGCCAAGTACTTTGGAACATGTATCCCAAAAGTTTAAGTCAAGACAGGCTAGTTGCGAAATGACTAGCTCCCAAAACTTGTTATTTTTGGACATACACCTACTGGAAAAAATGAACAGTGCTCTCAACCTGGAAGGAATTAGAAAAATTCCTTTTGGTCATAGCAAATAGACTTAGCAAGATTCCTATTCCAAGTTAAAACACTTCAAATGATGGACTGAGCACTGAGAACAAGTTTCATCAAGTTCTGGAACATTCCCACAATTCTCGGGGCTTTGCAGAGATAGACCAGTAAGCAGTAAAATGCAGATATCTCCAAAAGTATAAATCCAATGACCTTGAAAATTTATAGGTAGAAACTAGACAGTGAGAGCTATCCAACGCACTTTAAAACACTGAAAAAGGTTCAGTAAAACCCGAGATATGACCTTCTGAAGTTACTGCTCTGAGTGAGTATAGCAGAGAACAAAACAGAGAAGTAGATGATAGTAAATGTATAGATTCACATATGATTACAACCACATTGGCAATGAATCTTTGCACAATGGGAGTAGAATGATAGAGCTATGGAGTAAGCTCTTCAATCTCTAGAAAATGACATGAAGTGGTCACGTACAAGGCTTACTAATCGCCTCTTCCTTCTTGCTCCTTTTATAGCAATTCTTGGAGGGAGTTTTGAATTCGAATTCGAATGGCTCCACCTAAAAGTGATCCCCAAAGTTAGGAGAGATTCCCTCAGCTCAAAAATTCGTGATTTTGGTAGTTGGAGCCACGAATTTGCTTTTACATCATGGATGAGGTAAGCCATCCTTTTACTTTTTTCTTTTTCCATTTACAAGAGATAAAATGTACTCTTTTACAAGAGGTGTTCACATGACTACTCATGTGACTTACAAATGAGGATAATATCAAGCATATCAAGCATGTAGGCTTGGGCAAAATGCACCAACAGGGGCAGCATGGGCCATGGTAATGACTAAAACAATTTCATGTGGGGGAACACATCTGAGTAGTACTCCTGAGTGATCCATGTAATATGACTACCCTACAATTAGCTGAAATCATCGACCATACATGGCTAGTCTTCGTCGAGCAGTTGAAGAGGTCGTACCAGGCGGACATCCACTGGTCAAGAACAGAAGCAAGGTGTCATAAAAAGAGGAGGGTACCCGCAATTCTTGTTGATCATCCTGTATTGTTTGTGCTGCATAGATAGTTGGTGTTGTATCATCAACTCCTTTCGGAAGTTCACCAGAATCCAACCGAGAGAGAAATTCAACAAGCATGTGTGTTGAACGTGGTCGATGTACGACAGAGTAATCAAACTCTTGAAGCAACAATACCCAACGGGCTAACCGGCCTCCCAGATGCTGTTGGCGCACAAGGTACACCAATGCTGCATGATCTACGTGGAAGGTGAAGCATCGTCCCAATAGATAATGTCGAAATTTCTTCACCGAATACACTAAGCCAAGGCATTCTCGTTCGGTAACTAAATAGTTGCGCTCTATTAGGGCCAATTTGCTGCTCCCATAATATACTGGACAAAATCATTTATCCGTCTGCTGCATCTGTACGCTACCAATGGCAATGTCGGAAGCATCCACAAAGACATGAAATGGTAATTCCCAATTTGGCACTTGTAGAATGGGAGCCTGCGTTAACAATGATTTCAGTCGATCGAAAGAGAGTTGACATGCTTTGGTCCATTCAAACAAGTGAGGGCTATTAGTTATCAATCGATTAAGTGGTGTGGCCAAATGAGCAAGCCAATGCAGATATCGCCCATGCCACCGGCTTTGGTCCAAAAACCGCATCACTTCTTTGGGTGTCTTAGGAGAAGGAGCTTCCAGTACGGCCTTCACTTTATCTGGATCAACTTGAACTCCCTGTTTTGAAATAATGTGTCCTAGTAACTTTCCATAGGATATCGGGAATACATATTTATTCGGATTCAAACACAAATGGTATTCTCAACACTTTGAAAAACAGCACCGTAAATGGTACAGATGCACCAAAGTATCACCGGATAAGGAGAAATCATCCAAGTAAACTCTCATGAATGTGGTGAGGTAAGGAGAGAAAATTTCCTGCATACAATGTTGAAACGTACTTGGAGCATTCCGCAGACCAAACCACATCACTGTACATGCATAAACGCCCCAATTAGTTATAAATGCTATCTTTGGAATATCATGTTCTGCCATTCGGACTTGATTATAACCACTATATCCATCTAAAAAGGAGTACATATCTCGCCCTGCCACATAGTCTAGCATTATGTCCAAAAACGGCAGAGGGAATGGATTGGGTACGGTAGTAGCATTCAATTTCTGGTAGTCTACACATATCCGTAATTGCTTAATCTTCTTAGGAACTATGACAATAGGAGAAATCCACTCCACATGCTCGATAGGGATAATAAACCCAACCTTCAGCAATCAATCAAGTTCTGCTTTGACCTGTGCCACATAGTGAGGATTCATTCTGTAACTGGGTTGTTTGATAGGCCGCGCATCTGGTTTCAGCACTACCCTGTGTTGATAAATCCGCGGGTCCAACCCCTTCATATCTCAGTAATCCCATGCGAATACATCAGAGAATTCTTGTAGCAACTGCAACAAGTTATCCTGGAAGGTCTCTGATAGTCCCGCCTTAATTTTTACTCGTCGTGGGTTGGTGTGATCACCTAAGTTGCAGGTAACCAATTGATCTTCTGGTACGTAGAACTACCGAGGCATCTCCAAATCATCTCCTGACTGAAGTAATTGTTGGAGCATCGTATCATCCAAGGTCTGTTTTGTACTTGACTCGTGCTCATCGATCAGTGATACCACCGTACAGGCTTTCGGACTCCAGTTATCAGCCACTGTTTGTAAATCTATAGTGCCAAGTGCCATAAGATCCTTATTGCGTGTAAGAAAAGCTTCCTCTTCATCATCGGAGAGACCATCCAACATGTGTACAGGCTCCGCTAGATATGGTCGTGCATGTAAGTCCCAAGGTTTCATATCATCGAGTGGAACAACATATTTCTGGTGGTTATTTTTAAAACCTAATTCATGTGTTGACCAGTTTTGCACTACCTTAGCTTGTTTTAGCCAGAGACGTCCAAAAAGCAGATTATAGTCCAAGCTAGATTCTGGTAAGTCAAGCACAATGAAGGTCATTTTGAAGACAGCACCTTGTAGAGTAATCGGAATGTCTCGCACCAAGCCCATCGAATGGACTCGAGATTGATTAGCCATGCGTACAAAGAATTGAACACGTTCAATTTGCATCCACCCCATCCGTTTGCAAAGTGTTGTTGTTGCTATGTTTACATCAGATCCACCATCAATTAAGACTTGTGTGATTTTATGGTTTTTGTACCATACCGTAATCAGTGGTACCGTATGGTCCACCATTGGGTCCAATTCCAGTTGGATTGTGGCTGTTGCGGGAGCACTCGGGGATCTTGGATTGACCTGTTGCTGAAACTGTTGACGCACTCCAGGGACCAAAGCCAATAGTTGGCCCAAGGGCAATGTAATTGATGCCTTGGACCGAACATCCCACACCGAATCAGTTTTGGCTGTTTTTGGTACCTCTTGATGGACCTACATTCCACTGAGCTTGTCCAAAATTATTTGACCGTCCTCCTCGATAATTACTGTATCCCTAGTACGAGGTATTCCTCATGTGTGGTGGTACATAATGGCTTGCCGGTTGCCCTTGTTCTTGAATGATGGCATTAACAGGTGCTCTGTTCTGTACCTTTGCATTATACGGACAAGTCTCCGTAGTGTGGTCTGTTGTATGGCGAATGGCACAATACATTTGATTCAGAGCACACGTTGAGCTGCTATGCCCTGGATTTTTGCATTTAGTACAATAAATTTGTTTAAGAGGATCCTCGTTGGATTGCCTCGATGCCTTCAGCCACTCTAGATCTTCAGTGAATCCACCCACCTTATTTTCTAATTGTAACGCCATAGCAATTACGGCATCCAAAGTCATTCCACCCACACACCGTATGATCATGATCTATTTCAATTGGGGCTTTAATCCGTTGATGAACCATTGAGTGATAACATCATCTAGTAAATTGGCATACAGGTGGTAACTACAGTAAATGAGTCCGAAATAGCGTGGCATAATCTTGTACATTTTGGTGTGGCTTATGCCTATTATTCTGTAGGTAATCAAAAATTTCTGCTCGGTTCTTCTTTAATCGGAATCATTGCAAAAATGCATCCTTCACATCATCGTACTACCAGAAGTGGTTCAAATCATATTCGGTTAGCCATCGTGCAGCTTCATTAACCAGAGTTGATTGGAACACAATAGCCTTATACGCAGGGTCTGCTGGGTAATTCAGAAGTGCATAATTAATCTCAAAGGTCCGCACATGCGCATGGGGATCATCCCTCGGAAAACCTCCAAATTTTGTATATGTGACTCCATCTGGCACCAGACACGGTGGAGCAATCTGTTGATGTTGTTGTTGTTGTTGTTGTTGTTGTTGTTGTTGTTGTTGTTGTTGTTGTTGTTGTTGTTGTTGTTGTTGTTGTTGTTGTTGTTGTTGTTGTTGTTGTTGCTGCTTTTGTTGTTGTTGTGAGCCACTCATGGTACTGTTGTTATTGGCATTGTTGTTGTTACCTGAATTTTGGGGAGATATCTCTTGATATTCCTGGACTGTATGGCCAACCTGCTCACTTTCCGGTCCTAAGATATCATTGAACCGATTGCTTAGCTCCAAATCTAACAGCCCTTCCTCAACTTTAGTGTTAAAGTTGGCTAAACTTGCACCAAAAAATGGTGAACGCAGTAACTTCCCACTGAACAGCATTGGAGTTTCATTGAAAAGCTTGGAATCGCCACCAAGTAATACCGAACTCTCACCGAAAATCACCGAATTCTCACCAGACCAGGTTGCACTGTCACCGGAAGCATTCTCATCGGATAACGCGAACCTATCATCGAAAGCGACCGAATTCTAACCGGATAATGCGGAATTATCTCCACACTGCATCGCTGTACAACCAGAAATCACCGTACTTTCTTTAGAAGGAACCGGACTCTCACTGGAACACACCGAATTCTCGCCATGCGCTACCAAACTACCACCGGAATTGTTGCTGGCTGGCTAGACTGAACCTTCTGCAACTGGACTTAATTGTCCAGCACTTCTACCACCAGGGGGTGTTCCTAATAAGTTCGGAACTGCCTAAGGATGTTGATCTCTATGATATTTGGGGTACGGTTCATCGGAACGTGTTACTGGCATACATCAAAGAATTCTTCATCATTCTTTAATCTTCTATGCAACTGACTACTCCATTTTCCACAGACGATACCAGTGTTAAACTTAGTATTAAGATTGTTAACTGTTTAGAGTTAAATTCAAATCTCGGTTCTTGGGATGGTTAGGGGTCTGTAAACAAAGGCCCTGTTTGTATTTTCCCATATCTACAGATTCATTATATCCGACTTCACATACTTTCACGCATTAACTGTTTTGAATATGTTACAGAACACCTCAATACTACCGCACAGTTAACTATATAACTTCTTCACGTATCACATTAATCCATCAATCCTTAATACTTCATTAAGACTTAATTAATTATTAAGCTTAATCAATAGAATTGACAAGTACTCAGATTACACAGGAATTTGGCAAATTGTGCTTCACTTTCGGCTATCGCCCGGACGAACAGTCTGGCCACACGACACCTTCTGCTTCAAGCGACTCCTCTTTCATTAATGAGTAAAAAGTTACAACTTTTGCGCTACGCCTTTTCAGTATGCGTGTGACTTTTCAGGGTATATATTACAAAAATTATGAGTTCCTTTCCGGCGGCTCACAAAGATGTCTGCATAGGACCACAAACATCACTATGTACAAGCTGTAATTTCTGAGTAGCCCGAATTGAACCATCTTTCGCAAAAGGAAGAATGCTACATTTTGCCCAAAATACAGCCTTCACAAACATGTTTACCGCATGCCCAAAGTTTGGGCAAAGAGGACACCATTTTAGATTTTTGCAGGAGTAGCAAACTAGCAAAACTCAGATGACCAAAGCGTGCATGCCAAAGCTTTGCATCTGACATAGCCTGAGAATCATGTACAGCACATACCAAATCATTTACAGATCTTTCATAGTCTATGAGCTTATATAGCCCACGACATAAAATGCCAGAAGCAATAATGACATCGCCATTTGACAGATCATGAACTATAAATTTGTCATCAACAGATTTCACGACCAAGCCAATCTTGGCTAATGCAGAAACTAATAACAAATTTTTCTTGATCCTTGGCACAAACAAAACATCTGACAAAGTGAAAGAACTGTCATCAGTAGTAGTCAAAATGATCTTCCCAACTCCCATAAGAGGATAGGAGGAGTTATTGGAACATGTAGCAGTATTCCCTATAGGGGTAGGCTCGACTGAAGAGAAGAAACTATGTTGCGAGGTAATATGTTTGGTCGCCCCATTATCAAAGTACCAAACATTTGAGTCTACTACAGACATGCATTGCTCATGAGAAGATGGTTCAAAACTGCAAACAGTAGTAAAAGCCCATTCTTCTTCCTGCACAAGATTAGGGGACTCTCTTTTCGGTGTAGAGGCCTCTACAACAACCATTCCGACCTCTTTCTTCTTTGCCTCTTTAGCAGCCAGTTTTGGATAGCTCTTTCTGATTTCTTCTCATCTTTGTCTTCCTTCTTCGAATGTGCAACATTTGCAGATTCTTGCTTACTAGTAGAAGAGCTCCATTTACCTTTTCCCTTCTAACTAGCCAGGAAAGCTTGATCTGCAACATGCATAATAGACCTATTCTGCCTAGACTAGTTTTCCTGCAACAAAACAGAGAATAACTCCTCAAATGACAAGGCATTTGGATTTCCTTTCATCATCAAATGAAGAGTAGAAACAAAACTCTTATATGAGTCACGAAGACCATTCAGAATGGTCTGCACAAGTGAGCTATCTGGTATAACTTCATCAGCAGAAATCAACTGTTCTTTCAAATCCTTGATCTTTGTGAGAAAATTTTCCATAGAATCACCTTCATTCATGTGCTCACTCTCCAATTTTTTTCAGAGGTAAGCAACACGTGCCTCATTTCTAGCCTCGTACAATGTGGTATGTGTATCCCAAGAATCCTTAGTTGTTCTGCAAGAGCGAATGTGAGGAATAATGGCACGTTTGATAGACAAAGCTATCAATGCACGTGCCTGAGCATCTCTGCCATACCAACAAATTTGCTTTATAATAGGTGCAACAAAAACAGCAGCACTATTGATATATTTAGGTAGTGATGTGTGTGAACATACTAGGATCGTTGGGGCACTTTTCTCCTTCTTTAGGAGGTTTTTTTTCCCCGGCTTATATATATGCCGATTGCCGTAATGGGTTACAGATCTTTATACATTCTCTAGTAATACATTCAGTATTGTGTGTTGTGCTCCAATCTTCTTCTCCTTCCTTGTGTTATTCGCGTGCTTCCCTAAACGTCCATCTCCAACAATTGGTATCAGAGCAGGTTATCGCTTCATCTGTGGTGTCGAAATCGCGATATGAGCTCGTTTCGGCCTTTGAACGCACTATCACAGCGCTTGTGTAGGCTATTTCATATTTTTGTGCCAAAGGTATATACCAGTTTTTGTTCGCCAGTATAAGTGTCTCGAAGTCTATTACAGGTCTAGCGGAATTCGTCTCATTAGTTCTGTTCAACTTATTGAGATACAGTTAATTTTTTGTATCAAGGTAGTTTAGTCACTGCCCATGGCTGAAAGCAGTGATGTATTCCGTATGTTGGCTGTTGAGGATAAGTTGGATGGTACCAATTACCCATTATGGGCTTATATGATGCAACATGTATTGGTTGCAAAAGGACTATGGAACATTGTGCAGGGTGTTGAAAAATGTCTTATCACACCTGCAACTGTTACAACTGTAGGTACAGAAGCTGAGGCAAAAGGTGTTGAAGATGATGATATTTTGCATATTCTTGTTTGTGCTACGGTTTTTGTTGCACATACTACAGAGCAGATTCGTTGGGATGCTAGAGATGCCCAGGCACATGCATTGATAGCTTTGTCTATCAAATGTGTCATTATTCCTCACATTCGCTCTTGTCGAACAGCGAAGGATGCTTAGGATACACTTACCACATTGTACCAAGCTAGGAATGAGGCTCATGTTGCTTACCTCTGAAAACAGTTGGAGTGAGCACGTGAATGAAGGTTATTCTATGGACAGTTTTTTAACAAAGATCAAAGCCTTGAAGGAACAGTTGATTTCTACTGATGAGGTTATACCAGATAGCTAACTTGTGCAGACCATTTTGAATGGTCTTCCTGATTCATATAAGAGTTTTGCTTCTACTCTTCGGTTGATGATGAAAGGAAATCCAAATGTCTTGTCATTTGAGGAGTTAGTCTGTGTTCTATTGCAAGAAGATCAGTCCAAGCAGATCAAGTCCATTATGCGTGTTGTAGATCAAGCTTTCCTGGCTAGTCAGAAGGGCAAAGGAAAATGGATCTCTTCTACTAGTAAGCAAAAATCTGCAAATGTTGCACATTCGAAGAACCAAGATAAAGATGAGAAAAAATCCGAAAAGCAGAAATTGTTTTGCAAGTACTGTAAAGGGAATAATCATATCATAAAGAACTATCCAAAAGTGGCTGCTAAAGAGGCTGGAATGGTTGTTGCAGAAGCCTCTACACCATAAACCGAGTATGCTAATCTTGTGCAGGAAGAAGAATGGGCATTTACTACTATTTGCAGTTTTGACCCATCTTCTAATGGGTAGTGCATGTCTGCAGTAGACTCAGATGCTTGGTACTTTGACAGTGGGGCGACCAAACATGTTACCTCGCTGTGTAGTTTCTTCTCTTCACTCGAGCCTGCCCCTACAGGGAATAGTGTTACATGCGCCAATAACTCCTCTTATCCTGTTATGGGAGTTGATAAGATCATTTTGACTACTGCTGATGGTAGTTCTTTCACTTTGTCAGATGCTTTTTTTGTGCCTGGGATGAAGAAAAATCTGTTATCAGTTTCTGCATTAGCCAAGATTGGCTTGGTTGTGAAATTTGTTGATGACAAATGTACAGTTCATGATCTGTCAAATGGCGACCTGATTATTGCTTATGTCATTCTATGTTGTGGGTTGTATAAGCTCATAGACTATGAAAGAAATGTAGATGATTTGGCAGGTGCAATACATGATTCTCAGGCTATGTCAGATGCAAAGCTTTGGCATGCACACTTTGGTCATCTCAATTTCGCTAGTTTGCTACACATGCAGAAATCTGAAATGGTGTCCTCTTTGCCCAAACTTGAGGCACTGGGAAAACATGTTTGTGAAGGCTATATTTTGGGCAAAATGAAGCGTTCTTCCCTTCCAAAAGATGGTTCAGTTCGGGCTACTCAGAAATTGTAGCTTATACATAGTGATGTCTATGGTCCTATGCAGACACCTTCTTTTGGAAATTATCTTTACTTCGTGACTTGCATCGATGATTTTTCCAGGCATGCATGGGTATATCCATTGAAGGCAAAGTCCCAAGTGTTCATGTGCTTCAAACAGTTTTTGGTTTTGGCTGAAAATCTGTCAGCATGTAGAATGGGCACCCTCCGTTCAGATCAAGTTGGGAAATATATGTCTTCTGATTTTAATGCATTTTTGGTTGAACGTGGGATAAAACACCAGTGTATAGTGTCGTATACACCTCAAACGAATGGAGTTGTTGAACAAAAGAACAGGTCACTCATGGAGATGGCGAGGTGTATGGTCAAGAGTCACGCTTTACCCCATAGTTTCAGGCTTGAGGTTGTCATGTGTACAACATATGTACTTAACAGGTGTCCCACTAAAGCACTACAATCTATCACTCCATATGAGGATTGGCATGGTCGCAAGCCATCTGTTGCACATCTGCGTGTTTTTGGTTGTTTGGCATATGCATTAGTGCCTGAACAACATCACAGAAAATTGGATGATAAAGCAATAAAATGTATTTTGTTGGGTACAATTATGAAAGTAAAGGCTATCGTTTGTATCATCCACAGACTAAATGCATTCTGGTTAGCCGTGATGTATTTTTTATGCAAGATGTTATTCAGCCATTGCTTTCATGTACTAAGGAGACATCTGTTAGCTCCAAAGATATGTATGATACTTTGTTGCCTCTTTTTATAGGTGGACAGTCTAGTGCTAGTCCTAATGAGGCAACTTCTCAGCCTTTGCAGGTTTCATGTGATGATGGAGATCATTCCATTTTTTATGCAGATTTACATGATGCACTAGTTGATGAGAGAGCTGGTATTGAGTAGTCAAGAACTATGCCAAAATGGCTGGTGCAAACTTTGTGTGACAGTAAATTGGATGCACCTTTGTCATATCGTACTCGTTCAGGCTCTCATAGTGTGTCGTTTGCATCACATTGATGTGCTATGGTTGCATCTAGTCTCTGTGATGAGAATGAGCCTATTTCATTTGATGAAGCACCAAATTCAAAAAATTGGATGGCTGCTATGCAATCTGAATATGATGCTATAATGAAGAATGGTACTTGGTCTTTATGTGACTTGCCTCCTTGCAAGAAGGCCATTGGCACTAAGTGGGTTTACAAGCTGAAGCGTAAGCCTAATGGAACAATTGACAGATACAAGGCTAGGCTTGTTGCAAAGGGTTATGCGTAGGAAAGAGGCATTGATTTTGATGAGACCTTTGCACCTACATGTCGTATGGCTAATGTTCAGAGCATCTATGCACTTGCAGCCCATCATGGTTGGAATGTACATCAGTTGGACATTAAAACAGCATTTTTGAATGGTGACTTGCATGAAGAAGTGTATGTTTTTCAGCCCCGTGGCTTTGTGCAGAAAGGGCATGAAAATTAGGTGTGCAGGTTAAAGAAGACATTATATGGTTTAAAGCAAGCACCATGTGCTTGGTATGAGAAGATACATGCCTATCTGATTGCACATGGTTTTGAGAACAGTCCAACTGAAAGCATCTTATATGTTAAGCATGCTAATGATGTGCTTCTTATCATTGTTGTCTATGTTGACGACATGTTGCTCACTGGTCCTATTGAGAAGCATATTGCTGATTTTAAGGCTGATTTGCATGCCTCATTTGAGATGTCTAATTTGGGGCATTTGCGTCACTATTTGGGCATTTAGTTTATGCAAATTGATGGTGGAATGGCTTTGTGTCAAACGAAATATATTGACACATTATTGCAGTGTTTTGGCCTTGAAGACTGTAAGCCTTTTGCCACTCCTATGGAGACAGGTTTACGATTGAGTCTTCATGATGCTGGAGATGCATTTGATGTTGTCCTCTATCAGCAAGTTGTTGGATGCCTGATTTACTTATGCATTACTCGGCTAGATATTCAGTTTGGTGTCTCACAGATGAGCAGGTTTATGTATTGCCCAAGTGTCAAGCATTGGCAGGTGGTTAAGCAGATCTTTCACTACTTGAGTGGTACTCGGCTACTTGGGTTGTTTTATCCCAAGGGGGGATCACTACCGCCAGATTTGCATGCTTTTTTTTACTCAGACTCGGCTGGTTGCTATGGCACTCGTGTGCCCACTAGTGGCTTTTGCTTAATGCTTAGTAGCTCATGTATATCTTGGTTGAGCAAGAAGCAGCCTACTGTGTCCACTTCCAGTTGTGAGGCTGAGTACAGGGTATCTTTCACAGCGACTGTTGAGTGTGTGTGGCTCAGACGCCTTATGGTTGATTTGGGTGTTGGTCAGCCTTCTGTCACCACCATCTTCACTGAGAGTCAGAGCGCATTGGCAGTTGCGAGGAACCCTATGTTCCATGCTCGCACTAAGCACATTGAGGTGCATTATCACTATGTCAGGGAGAGGTTCTCTACTGGGGAGATCAGCTTGGCATATGTGCCCATGTAGGAGAACATTGCAGACCTTTTCACAAAGGCTCTGCCTAGGGAGAAGTTTGAAGCTTTCCGCAAAGCTTTGGGCTTTCTTCCTTTTGTGGAGTGATTTCCACATAGCTTGGCACTTCCTTATACATGAGTGCCAGCTCCTTGTTCACCACATCACTCCCAGGGGGGATTTGTTGATATATTTAGGTAGTGATGTGTGTAAACACACTAAGATTGCTGGGGCAATTTTTTCCCTCTTTGGGACGTTTTTTTCCCCCGGCTTGTATATACGCCTATTGCCCTAATGGGCTACATATGTTTGTACATTCTCTAGTAATACATTCAGTATTGTGTGTTGTGCTCCAAGTTTCTTCTCCTTCCTTATGTTGTTCACATGCTTCCGTAGACGTCCATCTCCAACAAACACGAATAGGAATCTGCAGAATATCATCATCTTCGACACCATCTCCATCAGCTCTAGCACCTGTATTTGCAATACTTATATTTGCAGGTGTAACTAGACGTCTTTCAACACCCTGCACAATATTCCATAGTCCTTTTGTGACCAATACATGACACATCATATAACCCCACAATGGGTAGTTGGTACCATCCAACTTATCCTCAACAGCCAACATACGGAATACATCACTGCTTTCAGCCATGGTCGATGACTAAAATATCTTGATGTAGAAAATTGATTGTATCTCAAAAGGTTGAATAGAACTGGCCAGACAAATTCTGCTAAACCTGTAGGAGACTTTGAGATGCTTATATTCGCAAACTCAGACTGGTACATAGCTTTGGCACAAAAAGACGAAATAGCCTACACAAGAAGTACGATAGTGTGTTCGGAGGCCGAAACGAGCTCAGATCGTAATTTTGGCACCACATAGCGGAGCTGTTTTGATCTCTGAAATACCCTGAGTATGCTTACCAAATTTCATGCGATTATTAAACTACAACTGAAGAGGTGTAGACAATGCCCTAGATGAAGCGTGGACCTGCTCTGATACCAATTGTTGGAGTTAGATGTCTATGGACGCATGCGAAGAGCACAAGGAAGAAGAAGAAGTTTGGAGCACAATACACAATGCTGAATGTATTACCACTAGAATATACAAAGATAAGTAGCCTATTAGGGCAATAAGTGTATATACAAGCCGAGGGAAAAAAACCTCCTAAAGAGGGAAAAAAGTGCCCCCGTGGTCCTAGAGTGTTCACACACATCACTACCTAAATATATCAACACTTAGGACAGTCCGACCACTTTTTTCCCTCTTCAATTTTCCCTCTGCTTGTATATATGTTTATAACCCTAATGGGTCTCTCTTATCTTTGTAATTCACTTGGTAATACATTCAATATTGTGTTATTATACAGGCTTCTTCTTCTTCCTTGTGTTGTTTGTGTGCTTCCATAGACCTCGAGCTCCAACAATTGGTATCAAAGCATGTCTTCACTTTATCATTAGTACCCCTTTGGTCATAGTCTCACAATTGCATGAAAATTGGGTAGCATACTTGATGTGAGCATATCCACCTTCTCTTGAGCTCATTGTGGCCTCCAAATGCACTATCATAGTGAATGTGAAAGAAATTTTGTCCTTTTGTGCCAAGCATATATATAAGTTTTAGTTTGCCTACACAAGTGTCTCAAAGTCTGCCAAAGGTCCAACTGAGCTTGATTGGGTATTTCCACTCAACTTTTTGACATACAATCAATTTTCCTCATATTTAGTCACTCGCCATGGTTGAAAGCAAAAATGTATTTCGTATGTTGGTTGTTGAGGATAAATTGTATGGTACAAATTACCATTGTGAGCATACATGATATGTCATGTATTGGTAGGAAAAGGCTTGTGGAATATTGTTCAAGGTGTTGAAAATGTCCTACTACACCTACAAATACAATGATTGTGGGTGATGAAGATGGTGTTGAAGATGATGATCTTCAATTTCCTAGTCATGTTGCAGTTCTTGTTGCACGTACTATAGGTAGCTTGGTTGGGATGATAGAGATGCACAAGCCCATGCATTGATACCTTTGTCTATTGAACATGCCATTATCCCTCACATTCACTCTTGCAAAACAAAAAAAGATGCTTTGGATACCCTCATAACATTACACCACACAAGAAATGAGTCTCATGATTCTTACCTCTGAAAATAGTTGGAGAGTGAGCATATGAATGAAGGAGACCCAATGGAAAGTTTTTTGACAAAGATAAAATACTTGAAAGACTAGTTGATTTTTGTTGATGAAATCTTGTAGGATAGTTCACTTGTGCATACTATTCTTAATGATATTATAGAAACTTACCATAGTTTTAATTTTACTCTTTGGTTGATGATGAAAAACAATCCAAATTCCTTAACCTTTGAGGAGTTATTCTTTGTTTTGTTGCAGAAAGATCAGTCTAGGCAGAATATTTCAATTATGCATGTTCTAGATCTAGCTTTCTTAGCTAGTCAGAAGGGCAAAGGTAAATGGAGCTCATTTACTAGTAAGAAAACTTCTAATGATTCTACATTATCAAAGAAGGAAGAAAAATATGATAAGAAAACAAAAAAGTTGAAAGAATTTTGCAAGTATTGTAATGGAAATGATCATGTCTTAAAAAGTTATCTTAAACTAGTTGCAAATGATGCAAACAAGAAAGAGGCTTGAATGGTTGTTGTTGAGGCCTCTACACCTAAAATAGATTCTATTAATCTTGTTAAGAATGAAGAATAGGCATTTATTACTCATTTTAGCTATAAACCATCTTCTCATGAGCAATGTATGTAAGTAGTAGATTTAGGTGTTTGGTACTTTGATAGTGGTGCAACCAAAAATATTACCCTACAACATAGTTTCTTCACTTCACTTTAGCCAACTCCTACAGGGAATACTATCACATGTGCTAACAACTTTCCTTATCTTTTCATGGGAGTTGGAAAGATCATTGTGACTACTATATATATATATATATATATATATATATATATATATATATATATATATATATATATATATATATATATATATATATATATATATATATATATATATATATATATATATATATATATATATATATATATATATATATATATATATATATAATTCTTTCACATTGTTAGATGCCTTATATGTGCCATGGATCAAGAAAAATATATTATCAATTTTAGCACTGGATAGGATTGGCTTGGTTATGTACACTTCATGATCTTTTGAATGGTGATGTTATCATAGATTCTGTCATTTTATGTCATCGATTGCATAAGCTCATAGATTATGCAAAATTTGAGAGTGCTTCAGCATGTATAGCACATGATTCTTAGGCTATTTCATATGCAAATCTTTGGCATGCATGCTTTGTTCATCTATCTACCCAAACTTGAGGAACACTCTAAACATGTGTGAAGACTATATTTTGGGTAAAATGTAGCATTATTCCTTCCCAAAAGAAGGTTCAATTAGAGTTGCACATAAATTGTAAGTTGTTCATGGTGATGTTTGTGGTCCTATGTAGACACCTTCATTTGTGATTACTTATACTTTGTGCTTTCATTGATGACTTTGTTAGGCATGCATGGGTTTACCCATTGAAAGCAAAGTCTGATGTGTTTATGTGCTTTAACTAATTCTTGGTTATGGTTGAAAATATGTCAGCATGCAAAATGGGCACCCTTCATTCTGATCAAGGGGGGAGCATACGTCTTCTGATTTTAACTCATTTCTAGTTGAGTGTGGGATAAAACATCAATGTATAGTGTCATATACACCTTGAAAAAATGGAGTTGTTGAGAGGAAGAACATATCATGCATGGAAATGTTGGACGTCGTGTGGGCCTCAATAATAATAAATCATAGGTTTACAAGATCTTCGAACACATGAACCTTAACATACACACCTTAGGACTCAAAAGGAGATGAGTGGGAGATAGAGAGAGAATAAATAAGATCTTTCAAAGTGTATGGTAAGCTAGGATGATCACCTGCACTATCTTATATTCTCATGTCAAATTACAATGTGCAAATATGATACAAACTGACAAGATCCAAATCTAGGCAGAAATAGGAACTAGATACAAGAAATTGTGTGCAAAGTGTCTAAGAGGTATGAAGAGTGTGTGTGTGTGTGTGCATGTGTGAATATGGAGAATGTGAATAGTTTAGAGCTGTTTTAAAGAAAACCCTAATTTTAAAATTAGGTTCTTAGAAACCCCAAATTAAAAACTAGTGAATTAGCAAGTAAGGAAAGATATAGACTTATTACTCACATTATATCTGCAAGATAGCTAATGGCTGGCTGAACCTAACTCCTCCAAAATACCACCAAGTGTAGAGCACACCCCCTCCAAGAGTGTGGACCTCTTCCTCCGTAGAGCACCTCCAATATCTCCTCCAAAGCTTGTGTAGCACTTGTTAGAGCTTGAGAAGTTTATAACAATGATCCTCAAGGGTCTCAATACATAGAACAGTAACTCATCCGATGTATCTTCTAATAGCAATCGTAAAAGCTCACAAAAAGCATGATTTAGTGATCAGATTAAATCCATCACCAAAATTAGCAAAAGAAAAAAACGTCCACCAAAAATTGGCTTTTCGAATTCGCATTGCAACTGACAAGATTTGAACTTGGGTCGCACTTTTTGTGACTTTATCTAGACAATGCTTTGGTAAAATCTATGAAACATTCTAACTTTTAGGTATGTAGACTAGGTCAATGTGTTTCTTATATATTTGTTCCAAAATGTAGGTAATGTACCTCTATATGCTTTGTCCTAGCATGATGAACAGGCTTCTTTACAATAACAATAGCACTCTGACTATCTAAAAAGATATGAACTAGAATATGAACTTGAACATCAAGATAACTCAAAATCTTCTATAACCAAACTATTTCAAGTGTAACTGTAAAGGCAGTGCTATATTCTGCTTCACTTGAAGATGTAGCAATTGTAGGTTGTTTCTTGGAAAATCAAGAGATAAGACAATCCCCTGGATAGAAACAATAGCCACGTGCTTTTTCTTGTGTCTTTATCACCTTCCCAATCATAATCTAAAAAACTTCACGAAATGTGAAGGCTTCAAAAATACCATAACATAATTGGAAGTTCCTTCTCTTTACTAATTTCCAATGAATTTTTAGTGGACTGTGGTGAACCTAGTGGATACTTTAGAGATCTATCAAGCAACCAATTGCTTGACTATATAATGTAGCATCAAATGGTTTTCAATCTTCTTCTAGCTATAATGACACATTTGACATCCGTAGGTGTCTACATAGGCTTGGAATCTATCATCTCAAACCTTTCCAATAATTTCTCAATGTATTTATGTTGTGTCATGTAGATACACTCATCTCTGTACATGAATTCAATCCCAAGATAATAATGCAAAATACCTAAGTCATTTACATCAAATCTATGTTTAATCTCTGCTTTGAAATATTGAAGGTCTGAATCCTTGGAACTTGTCATGATCATATCATCAACATATATGATAATAATAATCAAAACATATGTTGGGTTGTAGGGTATGCACACACCTTCAATGGTGCATGGGAACCCTCCCTAGACCATAATAATAAGTCTTTTTGTATCTACTTAGAATTTCACATAAAAACATCCTCTTAGGACACTTTTTGATATTTCCCTTATACTAAGATAGTGAAGCCTTGTAATTAACCATCTCTCTTGCACACATATGAGAACACACGTGAAAATCCCATGCCTCCAATTCTTGGGATTTGGTTGTTAGAAAAGGAATATTTGCCAAGATATGTTAGTTAGAGAGACATCCACTTTTTGACTTTTCAAAGGAGCACATGGGGAATAGAGCTTGGCTTATAAATAGAAGCTCATTTTTGTAAAGCGGGAGCTTTTGGTCGACCTGCTCTCATGTAATATCTCTTATCAATGGAAGAAGACTCTCATTTACTCCAAGACTTGTTACATTTACATGTATTTATGTTTTTGTGAGTGTGAGAGAGTAGAGTGTGTGTGCCTATGCATGTCTCTCCTTTGTGTGAGTAGAGTAGTTGCATTTGCTTGTATTTTCCTCATGGACTATGATCCTTGACTCCCTATTCTCCTTGTTTTCAAGCATGTGGCATAGCATGGGGCTGATGCCAATGGCTTGAACATGTGGGAGGTAGGGGTGGACGAGAGGAGAGTCACTCTTGAGCTCTCCTTCTTGCTTCCATGCAAGGTGGTGAGGGTTTTTGGTTTCTTGCTACAACCTCAACACATTTTGGCACCGTTGCCGGGGATGGTTGGCCTTTCATCACTTGGAGAGCTCAAGAACATGTGGTAAAGTATTGTGTTGCAACTTTTTTTCTCAATTGCATAGGATTTGAGTTTTTGCTTGGCATTTTCACCCTTCCATTGGACCTCTTGCTCCCATTTTCTTGTTTTGAGTAGTGTAGTTTCAATTTATTTTGGTTGTTGCACAAAAACACCCCCTTACCTCCTTCTCTCTCTCACTTCTACAGATTCCCACCCACTCAATGTGGCATCACTATCCACCTCTGTCGCCTCTGTCTTAGTGTATGCCTTGGAAAGGGGGAGGGTGGTACCTTCTCTGCTCCCTTCTCTCTCTTCAAAATCACCACAAAAAGAAAAGAGTAAATCTCTCTGTAGACCGTGGAAATGTATGTGATGTTTCATACTCCACGAGTGAAAAAAAAAGGGGGGAGGGGGTATTCAAATTCTGCTCTTAAAGGCTCTTCCCCTTTTTGTTATTCTTTCACACTTGAAGTTGAAGCACATGAATTTTGTTTGGAGTTGAGGGAGAGTTAATTCTCCCACTCTCTTCTCTAGGTTAGTGTGTACACCTCTGCATGTGAGGAAGGTTTTAATGTCTATCTTATCTTGAGTCTGGGCTTCTCAAGGGGAGGATTTTCCTCTCCCTCCCTCTTCATTTCTCTACGGATCTTGGATTGATCTCTATACGAGCTTCCCTGCCTCATCAGAGCCGCCAAAGCAAGAAGAACTCCATCGCTGGGGGGGTGGAGCTATTGGGCTCCCTTTCCCTTCCTTCTTGCAGGTATTCAAGCAATACAAGCGGGCAGCTATCCCCCTTTGCCACATCTGCAATCTCCTCTCATACTGTGCATGATCATATGTGGAGTTTATGCATTGATAGCTTCCTCGAGCTTCTTCAAACCCCGATTGCACAGTATGCCCCTTGCGCTTGTCATTCTCTTCCCTGTTCGGTTGAAGTTCTCAAAATGGAGCATGCCATCTGGTTCCCTTCTCTGATAGGCCTTAGGGTCGAAATCTTGGTGCTTCTTCTTTATCTATTTCCACCTCCTGGCAAGATTGGAGTTTCCTCTCCCCTCCCTCTTTCCCTGCTTTCGTGATTAGGTTGTGTTCCATTTGTATGCTTCCCCCATGCGGTTGTAAGTATCAGTAAAGCTTCTGCTTACTCTAAGGAAGAGCTTTCACACTTACGTTGTGTTAGGCTTTTTTCCTCCCCGACATTTCATGGTGAGTGTAGAACCCTCTGATCAATCTCTTCATGGGGTAAACGATTCACTTATGCAGTGATCCCATTGTGGGTTGGGGCAACACAATCACCTGACGTTTCATTATTTTTCTATCGAGGACTACGCTATGACTCCCCATGCTCTTCTACGCCTTGGGAGAAGCTTTGTGCATGTTTGAATCGATTGACAGACCTGCTCCATGTGTACTCAGGATGGTGCTCATCTGAACGTAACCTTTGGTTTACTTTCTATTGCTCTGACTAAGCCTTGTAGGCTTCCATGATCAGGTCACCTATACCTTGGGCATGAATCTGCTGATATCGATGACCGTGTGCATGATCTTGGTGATGTTGTTGTCCTCGTATTCAGAGGAAATTGTGAATACAACTATTCTTTGTCAGATGTCGGCTGCCGGCTCTTATGCACCTGGAGTTGCGCGGGGACTCCTACGTTTCTCTTTACAGGTACTCCAACACCCAGTGGAAAAGAGATGAATAAAGGTGAAGCCACGCTTCGCACCTGCCCCAGAATTGTGAAAGATGGTGGCTGAGGATATGAAGCTAACATGGACCTATTACACGACTTCCTGTAATGTTTGCATGAGGCATATTTTGGGGAATTCTTTTTTGGTTAGCTATTTTATTGAAAGAATCATGGGTCCTGTTGTAATGGTAATATAATAGAAGAATGACTAAATCTTGGATTGTCTTGTTGATTTTGTCTCTGCCAAAAGTTCATGATCTAGTGACGTGGGCATGGAGGTTTCTATGACTTCATGGTTATTTTGTATGAAGGGGAATATAGGGGCAGCTTGTCTCTTCTCTTCCTTTTAAGAAACACGACTATGCTGGATTGAAGCAACACATGCTCTCCTGTGCTGCATTGTGATGTTACTTTTTTTTATGTATGCTTATTTGCTTAAGGAGCCAATGCATTCTTGATTTATGCATTAGTATAACTGCCCTGTTTAAAGGATAGTATTGACTTGGAATTCGGATGACTTCTCCTACCAACATTATGGAGGCTAAGATATGAAGTTTTGTTTTGACGGATATCATGCTATGAATGCACATGACTTTACAAGGATGTATTCTTGCAAGGTTTGTTGTTTCACAATCAATTGATGTCTAATGCAATTTCTTGCTATTCTATGTTTCTGACATATGGGGATGATATGCAAAATTTCATCCAGAATACCGACAGGAACTCTAGACTATTTGCATCTCATGAAATGCCTGGGGGATGATATGTTATTTGTTTTCCTTTCAGCTACTCCTACATTGTGATGGGGTACTTCATCTTAAGATACTTCAAAGATCTCGTTATGGTAATCGATTCTATGGCATTTTAATTTGATTGTGATTTTCTTTTGGTGAATGTGCGCTGGAATGATGTTCCATCTTCTCTTTGTATTGTTCATGATGCCCCTGAATTCATCATTCATAGCTAAGGAAGTCTAAGATGATTGCTAAACTTTTACAAACACTTTGTTGGTAAGAAGATGCTTGCTATACTTGCGAGAGTCGGTCACTTCCCTCTCCCATCAGGTTCTCAATTTCTAAGTGTACTACAGTGTTCCTTGGGATGATAGGGTATTGCAACCTCGGTGGAAAATCGGATGCAACGACCGTATAGGAGAATGATGTCCAAATAACATTCACGAAATTGAAACTTGAGTGGCCTGGATCAATATAGAAATAAGAACAGTAGCTAGGGCTTGCAGGGTTGTTGTTTGGGTGTGTAAAAAGTTTGTTGTGGTTATGTAGGTTGTTATGTATGTTTAGTAGAAAAAAAAAAAGATGATGGCATCATATGGGGATTTTTTCATGACCCATCACAACCAGAATGGACATATACTATTGCTTTTTGTTGTTTGATAGGGTTGTGTTCTTTGAAATACAGTCATATCCTATGTTTGGAAGTTGTTTCCAGGGCACGCAGTGGTCTACTTCCCTCACTTTTGAGTTGGGAGGAGTTGGGGTGATTCTAATGAGTTGTTCTCCTTGTTTCATCTCTTGACTCATGATTGGTCACACATTTATATTCTAAAGATCACTTGAAGATGTGTTGCAGGTGAGCGACTTCACGACGAAGAAGACTCCTGATAGGTTTGCTGAAAGTATGGTACTCTCTTTGGAGCACCAGAAGACCCAACTACTAAGGGGAGGAGAATGTTGAAACTAATTGTCACACCTCACTACAAAGCTGGTGAAGCTGGCACCTTATCCCACAATCCTACTAGCACCTTTTTATATGTCTTCTGCTTGAAAAAGTTTTTCAGGCACACTTCTTTGCTGCCTCATTTAGATATCTCATGTTATAAGTAAATGATTGATATGTGTTGATACTTTCTTCTACGACATACTTTGATAGCCCTCCTAGTGTGCCTCAAGAAAATTTTGTATTGCTGATGCCTAATATTGATGTTTGAAAGGTTCATTTTATGACCATTAGAGATGCATGGGGGGTAAAAGGATGCCCTGCTCCTTGCTCTTCTAGGCTTTGAGGGGGGGTGGTAACCAAAGCTACACCTAGCAGGAACTCTACTTCTTGGATAATTGTTTGCATTTTCGCACTAGTTATGCTCTCTGTGTTAAGAAGTTGACTGTCTTTTGCTTTACACACTGCCTGATCTATGTTTTAAACAAAAAGAATGTCTTGAGGTTATCTTGAAGCTGTTAATTAGAGGGAGATACTGTGTGGATTCAGACCTATTCTATAATTCACAAAGATCTGGGTGATTGTTTTTTGCTAGGGAAGTAACTCCCTAGTTTCACAATACTTACTTATGGTTTATTTTTCATGATACATTGCATGCCAACACACACAAAATTTAGCAGTGATCCTTCTTGACTTCTATAGATGATTTAATATTGTGCTTTGCAGGAATAGCTTTGGATAAAATTGTTTGCATTTCATGAATGCTTGAAGAATGAAAAAAAATGCTAGTTCCTTTACATCACTTTTATATGGTCACACCATTTTGGGCCCTTTGTTTGCCGGTTCCAATTATCCTTTGCATCAAACAGTTTCTGCTCACTATCATAGAAAAAGAATTGGAGAACAAAATTTTTTTGGAAGCCCTCTTGTGGTAGGGAATTTGGATCGAATCTATTCTCTCACTCACATTTCAGGCCTTAAGGACTTCAAACTCAGAACAGATTAAGTGTAGTAGTTTGTGAGATTAACCCAATACTGAGGCTTGCACTAAACATTTTAAATAGTCTAAATTAATGTTTTCTATGTGCTTATGCGTCCACCTTTCAATAACATTCTGGGTTGTTCATTTCACTTCCACACTCTTATGCACACTCCGTAGGAGTATTAAAAGAGCATTGTTTATCTTGTGTTCTTCAATGTTTCTTGTCACACGTGCTCGTGTGATAACACGTTTAGGCATGATGGCCATGGCATAGATATAAGACATGGAAATCTACAAGTTCTTGTTGCTCATGGACTTTTTAACCTTTTGAACTTTACCTTGTGAAATTGTAGGAAAAGGCAAGCTCTTCATGAGGACTTGCCTCTAGAAGAGCCAATCCTATAGGACTTAATGTCCCATGAAGTGGAAACTACCACTTGAACTAAATGTTATATTCTACCTCTTTTCAAAAACAGTCTACTTGTGTTTTGTATGTGTAATTTTAGGTTCTTGGGTGAGGCTCTATCAGTCCAACATGGGACTACACAATGGGATGCATGCTGGGCTGACTGCCCCCCCAAGGGGATTGTGTCGCCCAGCTCTGAAGACTGAAGATTTGTAGATTGAAGGAAGGACTAAAGGCTTAAAGATAGATGTGCTGCAGATTCAAAGATCATTGAAGACCTGAAGACTTGCTGCCTGAAGCTTTGTTGATTGTAGAAATTGCAGATCTGAAGACCTGAAGATTTTAACTTGGATCAACTTCAGCTATGTATGATCCTCTCATCTTAGCTTTGTCAGGACGACAAAGACTAGAGGGGGGAGAGTGTTGGATTCTAGGGTATGCACACACCTTCAATGGTGCATGGGAACCCTCCCTAGACCATAATAATAACTCTTTTTGTATCTACTTAGAATTTCACATAAAAACATCCTCTTAGGACACTTTTTGATATTTCCCTTATACTAAGGTCGTGAAGCCTTGTAATTAACCATCTCTCTTGCACACATATGAGAACACACGTGAAAATCCCACGCCTCCAATTCTTGGGATTTGGTTGTTACAAAAGGAATATTTGCCAAGATATGTTAGTTAGAGAGACATCCACTTTTTGACTTTTCAAAGGAGCACATGGGGAATAGAGCTTAGCTTATAAATAGAAGCTCATTTTTGTAAAGGGGGAGCTTTTGGTCGACGTGCTCTCATGTAATATCTCTTCTCAATGGAAGAAGGCTCTCATTTACTCCAAGACTTGTTACATTTACATGTATTTATGTCTTTGTGAGTGTGAGAGAGTGGAGTGTGTGTGCCTATGCATGTCTCTCCTTTGTGTGATTAGATTAGTTGCATTTGCTTGTATTTTCCTCATGGATTAGGATCCTTGACTCCCTATTCTCCTTGTTTTCAAGCATGTGGCATAGCATGGGGCTGATGCCAATGGCTTGAACATGTGGGAGGTAGGGGTGGATGAGAGGAGAGTCACTCTTGAGCTTTCCTTCTTGCTTCCATACAAGGTGGTGAGGGTTTTTGGTTCCTTCTTAGATTAATGGCATACTTCTTTATTTGAATCAGATGTTTTCAAAGACTTTTCTTTGGGTGTAGAGGAAGCATTAGGAGAAGGACTAGAAGACTTAGGATTAGAAGACTTACTTTCCTTTTTAGTTTGTTGACTCTTCTTTTCCTTTTTGTCTCCTTCTTCTTCTTTCCCTTTGACAATGATAACATGGCTTCATCATTCTCTTCCATTCCCTTTTTTTAACTTCATCTTGAAGTAACAGGAACTCTAGCTCCTCAAATGAAAGTTATGTATCTCTAGTATTGAGAGTTAAAGAAGTAACAAAAGCATGCTCTGAGGATGGAAGGCAGTTTAGAAGTGTGTTTACCATCTCTTCATCTAAAATATTTACTCCAACATTGAGTAATTGATCTCGTAAATCTTTAAGATTTAGAATATGTATCTGAATTGATTCACCAACTTTCATCCTTGTGTTGGCAAGATGTCTCCTTAGATGAGCTTTCCTACCAGGGTTTTTGCTCTGATAGATATTATCTAACTCCAACCAAGCTTGACGAGAAGTTTTGCATGACCTAATTTGGGGTATAGTATGCCTCTTAACTCCCATAGAAATGAGTGAAAGTGCTTGTGCATCCCTTGAATCCCATCTAGTTTGCTCTTTTATAGAAAGCAGTCTCGTAGTAGTATGGACTTCTGATGATGAAGTAGTTCCTTCTTCTTCACTAACCTCCTATTCAACAGAAATAGGAACAAAATATCTTCTAGAAGATGAAGCAACATCTTCTCTGACTTACATTGGCCTTGGATAAGAGTCATTGACAATACTCCACAAGTCCTTTGATACTAATAGATTCATCATCATAAAACTCCACATTCGATAGTTAGACATTCCTTAAAGCTTGTCTAAGTCTATAGTCACTCATCTTGTTAAGGGTGTATGTCAACTATGCTCTAATACCAAATGTTGGAAGTGGGATGTGCCTCAATAACAATAAATCACAAGTTTATAGGATCTTCCTATTGGTGTTTGAGGTCTATGGAAGCATGCGAACAACACAATGAAGAAGAAGAAGCTTGGAGCATAACACACAATACTGAATGTGTTACCAAGTGAATGCAAAGATAAGTGACCCATTAGGGTTATAGGCGTATATACAATCCAGGGGAAAGAAACCTCCTAAAGAGGGAAAAAAGTGCACCGACAGTCCTAGAGTGTTCACACACATCGCCACCTAAGTATATCAACAAATCCCCCTTAGGAGTGATGCGGTGAATGAGAAGCTGGCACTCATGTATAAGGAAGTGCCAAGCTATGTGGAATCAATCCACAAAAGGAAGTAAGCCCAAAGCTTTGCGAAAATCTTTAAACTTCTCCCTAGGTAGAGCCTTTGTGAAAAGGTTTGCAATGTTCTCTTGTGTGGGCATATATGTTAAACTGATCTCTCAAGCAGAGAACCTCTCCCTGACATAATCATAGTGCACCTGAATGTGCTTAGTGCAAGCATGGAACACAGGGTTCCTTGCAACTTCCAATAAGATCTGACTATCAATGAAGATGGTGGTGGCAAAAGACTGACCAACACCCAAATCAACCATAAGGTGTCTGAGCCACACACACTCAATAGTCATTGTGAAAGCTTCCCTATACTCAGCCTCACAACTAGAAGTGGCCACAATAGGCTGCTTCTTGTGCAACTAAGATATGCATGAGCTACCAAGCACGAAGAAAAAACCACTAGAGGACACATGAGTTTCATAGCAACCAACCCAGATAGATTCAGAAAAAGCATGTAAATTTGGTGATAGTGATACCCCCTTGGGATAAAACAATCCAAGTAGTCGGATACCACTCAAGTAGTGAAAGATGCACTCAACTGCCTGCCAATGCTTGACACTTGGGCAATGCATAAACTTGCTCATCTATGAGACAGAAAACTGAATATACGGCCAAGTAATGGATAAGTAAATCAAGCATCCAATAGCATGTTGATAGAGAACAACATCAAATGCATCTCCAACATCATGAAGACTCAATCCTAAACCTATCTCCATATGAGTGGCAATAGGTTTGCAGTTTTCAAGGCCAAAATGCGGCAATAATGTGTCAATATATTTTGTTTGACACAAAGTCATTTCACCATAAACTTGCATAAATTGAATGCCCAAATAATGATGCAAATGCCCCAAATCTAACATCTCAAATGAGGCATGCAAATCAGCCGTAAAATCAGCAATATGTTTCTCATGAGGACCAGTGAGTAACATGTCATCAACATTGACAACAATGATTAGAAGCACATCGTTTGCACACTTAACATATGAGGTGGTCTCAGTTGGGTTGTTATCAAAACCATGTGCAATCAGGTAGGTATGTATTTTTTCATACCAAGCACATGGTGCTTGCTTCAAACCATATGATGCCTTTTTCAACTTGCACACTTTGTTTTCATGTCCTTTCTTCACAAAACTATGGGTTTGAAAAACATACTCTTCTTCATGCAAGTCACCATTCAAAAATGAAGTTTTAATGTCAAACTAATGTATGTTCCAACCATGATGAGCTACAAGTGCACATATGCTATGAACCATAGTCATTCGGTATGTAGGAGCAAAGGTCTCGTCAAATCCATGTTCTTCCTTTTAGCAAGTCCATTCTGTTGAGGTGTATACGACACTGTACGCTAGTGTTTATCCCACGGTAAGCCAAAAATGCATTAAAATCAAAAGACATATATTCCCCCCCTTGATCAAAATGGAGGGTTCCCATTTTACAAGTTGATAGATTTTCAACGAAAAGTAGAAACTATCTGAAGCACATAAACACTTCAGACTTTGCTTTCAATGGATATACCCATGCATGCCTAGAAAAATCATCAATGAAAGTCACGAAGTAAAGATAGTTTCCAAAAGGGTATCTGTATAGGACCACAGACATCACTGTGAAAAAGCTGCAATTTTTTACTAGCCCAAATTGTAGCATCTTTTGGGAATGAGGAATGCGACATTTTGTCCAAAGTACAGCCTTCACAAACATGTTTACCAGGTGCCTCAAGTTTGGGCAGAGAGGACACCATTTCAAATTTTTGTAGGTGTAGCAAACTAGCAAAGTTCAGATGAACAAAGCATGGATGCCAAAGCTTTGCATCTGACATAGCCTGAGAATTATGTAGTGCATATGCTAAATCATTCACATATTTTTCATAGTCAATGAGCTTATACAACCCACGACATAAAATGCAAGAAGCAATAATGAGGTCGCCATTTGATAGATCATGAATTGTATATCTCTCATCAACAAATTTCACAACCAAGCAAATCTTATATAAAGCTAAAAGTAATAACATATTCCTCTTGGTCCTTGGCACAAATAAAGCATCCAAAAATGTAAAAGAATTAGCATCAATAGTAGTCAGAATGATCTTACCAACTCCCATAATAGGATAAGAGGAGTTGTTGGTGATGTGATAGTATTCCCTGTAGGGGAAGGCTCGAGTGAAGTGAAGAAACTATGTTGCAAGGTAATATGTTTGGTTGCCCCACTATTCAAGTACCAAACATCTGAGTCTACTGCAGACATACATTGTTTATGAGAAGATGGATCATAACTGCAGACAGTGGTCAATGCCCATTCTTCATTCTGCATAAGATTAGCAGACTCTGTTTTGGGTGCAGAGGCCTCTACAACAACCATTCCAGTCTCTTTCTTCCTTGCCTCTTTAGCAGCCAGTTTTGGACAACTCGTTATGACATGATCATTTCTTTGACGCCATTTGCATCAGCTTTAGTAACTATATTTGCAGGTGTAATAGGACGTTTTTCAACACGTTGCACAATATTCTAGTCCTTTTGCGGCCAATACATGACGCATCATATAAGCCCATAATGGGTAATTGGTACCATCCAACTTATCCTCAACAACCAAAATATGGAATAAATCACTGCTTTTAGCCATGGCCACTAAGTAAAATACCCTATTGCAAAAAAATGATTGTACCTCAAAAAGTTGAACAGAACTACCTTGTTGAGTTTTGCTAAACTTGTATCAGACTTTGAGGTGCTTATATTGGCGAACCGAAACCTGTATATATCTTTAGCACAAAAAGATTAAGTTGCCTGCACAAGCACTGTGATAGTGTGCTCAGAGGTCGAAATGAGCTGAGATCATGATTTTGACACCACAGATTGAAGCGGTTTTGAACTCTTAATCGCCTTGAGTATGCTCACCAATTTTTATGTGATTTTGAGACTATGACCGGAGGGGTGTAAATGATGCCCTACATGAAGCGGCGACCTTCTCTGATACCAATTGTTGGAGTTTGAGGTCTATGGAAGCACACCAACAACACAAGGATGAAGAAGAAGCTTAGAGCACAACACACGATACCGAATGTATTACCAAGGGAATGTACAAAGATAAGTGATCCCTTTGGGTTATATGCATATATACAGGCTGGTTAAAAAAACCTCCTAAAGAGGAAAAAAAAACCTTGACGGTCCTAGAGTGATCACTATCTAAGTATATCAACACTTCCAACACATGAACCTTAGCATACACACATTAAGACTCAAAGCAGATGAGTGGGAGATAGAGAGAGAATAGACAAGATCTTTCAAAGTTTATGGTAAGCTAGGATGCTCACCTACATTATCTTATATTCTCATGTCAAATTACAATATGTGAATATGCAAACTAACAAGATTTGAATCTAGGCAGAAATAAGAAGTAGATATAAGAAATTGTGTGCAAAGTGCCTAAGAGGTATGAAGAGTGTGTGTGTGCGTGAATATGGACAATATGAACCAATTTAGAACTGTTTTACAGCAAACCTTGACTCTGGAATTAGGTTCTTAGAAATGAGTGAATTAACAAGTAAGGAGCGATGTTGACTTGTTACTCACAGTATATCAACAATATAGCTTATGGTTGGTTGAACCTAACTCCTCCAAAATACCACCAAGTGTATAGAACACCTCCTCCAAGAGTGTAGAACTCTTCCTCCACGTAGATCTCCTCCAAATCTTGTGTAGCACTTGCTAGAGCTTGAGAAGATTATAAACAATGAGCCTCAAGGGTCTCAATATATAAAATAGTAACTCATGTGGTTTATCTTCTAAAAGCAATCATAAAAGCTCACGAAAGGCATGATTTAGTGATCACACTAAATCCATTGCCAAAATTAGGGAAAGAAAAAGACGTCTGCCAAAACTTAGCTTTTTTGAATTTGCGCTACTGCTGACGGGATTTGAACTTGGGTCACTGTTTGTGAAGCATTTCATCTAGACCATGATTTCCATGACTATTGTTGTGACTACATATGATTGCTGCAGGTTTAACTATTTTGACATTATTTCCAAAAGGAAATCACGAGGTGTATGGTAAAAAGTCAAGCTTTACCACATAGGTTCTTTCTTGCAAATGTTATATGTGTTGCATATGTACTGAACAAGTGTTCCACCAAAGCATTATTGTCTATCACTCCATATGCATCTTGGCATGGTCTCAAGCCATTTGTTGCTCATCTGCATGTTTTTTGTTGTCAGGAATAAGCATTCTTGACTTAACAACAATGCACAAAATTGGATGATAAGGCTACGAAATATACTTTTGTTGAGTATAGTTCTAAAAGCAAAGGTTATTGTCTATATCATCCATGTAATAAATGCATTCTAGTTAGATGTAATGTTTTCGTTTGTGTGGAAGATGCAATCTAATCCTTACTTTCATGTGATGGAGAATGTTAATCTCCAAAAGAACAACTTATTCTTGTGATTAGAGCACCTCTATACCAAGAATAAGTCAAACACTCCACTAATTTAGAGGATCAATTATTAATTATCAAAAGATTAACAAATCTGTGAAGAAGATGAAACACAGAAAAGTCTGCTGCACTATTTCTCCACATTGACCTATCAAATGTGTAAAGTTTTTTATGAAACTTTGTACGAAGCATCTCCTAGAGATTGCGCATCTACTCCAAGTTGAATCTCTTCAAAAGATTAAGTATAACTTGAGAAATCAACTTCTCAAGTTACCTATGTCAGAAACTGTCATCAAGAACAGTCGACTTTACACCTGTAACTTTTAAGACTTGGTTCTCCTTGAATAGAACCCGTTTTACAAAATGCTTCTAGACATAAGTAGCTTATCTTCCAACTTAAAGATTAAGCCCTCACTCATGCAAAACTTTAAACTGTGCTAGGAGAAATGACCAAAACATTGACTTCGAAATCTGCGCCTGTTTTAGGAACCAGTGAACACACTTCACATATGAATGTTCCTACACTTAATTCACTCAGCCTGATTACAATTGGAAGCTAAAACTTTGCACAGAAGTCAAGCAACTCTCAACTTAGACTTGTACAAAAGCATTTCACAATTGATCTACTGTAGAAGGAGAACACGCAGAAACATCGGGCGCAAAAATTTTCATTTACTCAGAAGAATTACAACTGAGTGATGAGAGCTAACTCAAACTCACTTTTCTCTATCTCATGACTTCTATCTCCCTCAATTCTTGCTTCTAACTATTGTCACATATGCTCTCATACATGCCCCGACTTTTCTCAAAGTATTTATAGATAATTTGTACATGATTCTTACTGAACAAAAGATCTAAGTCATCTATGACTATGCTAATGTACATATGTGTACACTTCTCTTGTCCTCTGAATTGTAATCTTCTTCTACACTTTAGAAATTGATTCTTCCTTCATCATTTGATCTTCCATGCCTTCAATTGGTGATTGGTCTGCACCAACAGCTCCCCCTCAATCATCAATTGAGGTTTTCTCTGTCTTCTTTATACTTGCCATGTCTTTGAACTTTTGTAACTTAGGTCCATCCAGACTCTTTGTCATCATATCTGCCACTTGTTCTTTTGTTGGAGTGTACATCACTTCAATCTCTTTATCTAGTACCTTTTCCCTCAAGAAATGATACTGAATCTCTATATGCTTAGTCCTGGCATGAAAAACAGGGTTAGCTGCCAAATACAAAGAACTCATATTGTCTCCAAAAATTATTGGAGTACTATGATCAGTCTCAAAACTTTTCATCAAGGTCTTCAACCATATGACTTCCTTTGCAGCTTCTACCATTCCTTTATACTCAGCTTCTGTGGATGATAAAGCAACTGTGTGTTGCTTCTTTGAACACCAAGAAACTAATTTATCTCCAACATAACATAGATATCCATGAGTAGATCTTCTATCATCTGAGTCACCTGCCCAATCTGCATCACTAAACACTTTAATTCTTGTGTCAGAAGTGAAACCATAGTACAAACCTTCACTTAGGGTTCCCTTGATATATCTGAGTACCCTTTGGGCTGCAATCCAATGATTCTTCTTTGGACAATGCATGAATTGTGACAACACACCTACTGCATATGATAAATCTGGCCTTGTCAAGGTAGCATAGATTAAACTACCTACCAAACTCTGATATTTCTTCATATCATTGAACTCTTCACCTCCATACCTGCTTAACTTATGATTTACCTCCAATGGTGTGGTTGAGGTCTTGCAATCTTCCATGTTAAACTTGACTAGAAGATTCTTCAAGTATCTCTCTTGTGAAACATATACTCCATGTTGAGTATACACAATCTGCATTCCTAGAAAATAAGATAAGTTTCCCAAATCACTTATCTTAAACTCCTTCTCTATTTGTCTTTTGAGTTCATTGATTTCTTGAGCATCTGTTCCTGTAACAATAATATCATCAACATAAATGCACATGTAAATGTATCCATTTTCACTTGCCTTCACTAGCAAGCTACTATCTGCCTTTGATGCTTGAAACCCACATTCATTCAAGAACTTGACCAATCTGTAATTCCAGGCTCTTGGAGCTTGCTTCAACCCATATAAAGCTCTCTTGAGCTTACACACATAATCTGATCCAATTGATTCCATGAAGCCTTCTGGTTGCTCCATATATACTTCATCTGCAATGTAACCATTTAGAAATGCATTTTTCACATCCAATTGTGATAATTTCCATCCCTTGCAAGCAGCAATAGCAATCAATGTCCTAATTGTAGACATCTTAGCAACAGGACTAAAGGTTTCATCATAATCTACCCCATAAGTTTGGGCATAACCTTTGACCACAAGTCTAGCCTTATATCTAGACACCTTACCATCTGCAAACCTCTTTGTTTTATATACCCACTTGCATCCAATGACCTTCTGATTCTTTGGTCTTGGTACTAATTCCCAAGTTTCATTTTCAAGTAGAGCATCATACTCTTCTTGCATTGCCTTCTCCCAATTCTGTTTACCTTTGGCTTCTTCATAAGTAGTTGGATCTTCTTCTGTTTTCACAATGTAAGCATAATCTCTTGTTGTTAGGAAAGATGTATCATAGCTATACCTTATAGGTTCTTTCCTTTCCCTTGTAGATCTTCTAATTTCTGCACTTCTTGAAGTTTCAGCCTCATTTGACTCTGGATCAAATCTTGGCCCTTCTTCTACATGATCCTGCACTCTACATCTAGAGTCAACTTCATCAACAATTTCTTCACAAGCTTTTACCTTTGCCTTTCCTTTCCTTTGTATTTCTTCAACACCTGTATACTCATTTGGTGATCCTGTATACCACATATTTTGCTCATCAAATGTCACATCTTTAGTAACAAGAAATTGCTTTGTGGATGGACTCCACAATCTGTAACCCATTTGTCTATCATCATATCCAATAAACACATACTTCTCTGCTTTTGGTTCTAGCTTATGTCTTAATTGTGAAGGAACATAAGCATATGCAATACATCCAAATACTTTACAATGATCAAGACTAGGTTTCTTACCCCACCATGCTTCATAAGGGGTTCCTCCATCCAAAGCTTTGCAAGGCAACCTATTCACAAGATATGTTGCAGTGTTAATAGCTTCTGCCCATAAGTAATTTGGACAATTCTTTTCCTTCATCATGGCTCTTGCAAACTCTACAAGAGTCCTATTCCTCCTCTCTGCTACTCCATTTTGTTGAGGGGAGTACCTGCAAGTTATTTCTCTTTTGATACCTGCATTCCACAAATAATCATCAAACTCCTTTGAGAAATACTCTCCCCCTCCATCTGATCTTAACCTCTTGAGCTTTTGCCCTGTAATCCTTTCTGCATAAACATGAAAATGTTTGAATGTCTTGAAGACTTCTGATTTGTCCTTGATTACATACAAAGTAATCCACCTAGTTGCATCATCAACAAACAACACATAATATCTGGATCCATTTATGCTATAGTCCCTTGAGGGTCCCCATACATCTGTATGAACCAATTCAAGCATATTTAAATACTTGTACCCTGATTTGTTATAAGAACCTTTATGTGCTTTACCTAATTGACAAGCTTCACACTTGTACACCATATGTTGCCCCTCAATGTTTGGCAATCCAAGCACTACCTGATTCTTTGACATCTCCTTTATAGCTCTCTCATTGAAATGACCTAGCCTTTTATGCCATAGGTCTAGTTCAGACACCTTTTGACCTCCATAGGTAAACAATGCATGTCCCACATTACCTTGGACTTTGAGAGTAAACAATCTTCCTTCCTTTTTACCTGCAATTATGGTTCTATATCCCTGATTTGGATCTTGTACATAGACACCATCATTTGTGAATCTTACTTCATATCCTTTCTCCACAATTTGCCCTACACTTATCAAATTTTTAGGAATAGTAGGAACATAAAGTACCTTGCTCAGAAGTGTAGTTCCACTCTTTGTCTTCACTGATCCAATGCTCTCCACTTTATGTTTGGTATTGTCACCTGTTTGAACTGTATGTCCATTCACCCTTGCTTCCATATCAGTCATCAAAGATAGATTTCCACTCAGATGGTTGCTGCACCCTGAGTCAATATAAAACACTCTTTGATCTTCTCCCATTGATTCATGAGTTGCATTCAAGATAAGAGTCATGTCATCCTTCTGATCTGATGCATAATTGTAATAATTATTGTTGTAGAACCTCTTTGACTATAATTCTGATTATTGCTTCCACCATTTTGATTGTTATACCAACAATCATTTGCCAAATGATTTGTTCTGCCACAAATCCAACAAGCTTTAGCATTATCTTTGTTCTTACCTCCTCTTCCTTTACCTCTGAAATTTGTCTTCCCTTTTGTGAAGTTAGCTTGATTTGAATTCCCTTCATCATCATTTGATTGCTTTCCCTTGCCATTCTTTTTCTTGTCTTTGGAGTACATAGCTTGACTTGTACTTCTATCATTGTCTCCTTTAAGATCCTGCTCAAAGGTTAGCATGTGTCCTAACAATTGATTAAGATCAGGAGTAAAGTGATCAAGTGACAATTCTATGGACAATATAAAAGGCTTCCACTTCTCATCACCTCTTAGACCTGTAAGTATTTGTCTTACCAACTTTTCCTCTTCAATGTCTTCATCCACTGCTCCCAAGCTATCTGCAATATCTTTCATCCTTGCCACATAATCTGAAATTGATTGTGAGCTCTTCTTCTTGAAGGTTGTGAACTCAACCCATAATGAGGACTTCCTTGACTTAGTTGTATTTTGGAAATGCTCTTCCAAGGCATTCCAAACATCTGTAGCACTTTCCAAACCTCTGATATGAGGTAGAAGGTAATCATTTACAGCCATGTAGATGATGCTCCTTGCTTGAGCATCCTTTCTCATCCAAGTCTTCAACATTGCAAGTTCTTCCCTAGTAGGAATGCTAGGATCTGCAAACTCTGGTTTTTCTTCATCTCCTGTAATAAATGATATAAGATCTTTGCTCATGAGGTGTGCTTCCATCCTCATGGACCATGCTGGATAGTTCTCCCTATCTAGCTTATCAATCTGCAAGCTTTCTCCCATCTTGTATCCACCTGTGTATTGAAAACTTCAAGCTTTACAAACAATGTATGTACCTTTACTTCGAATTAAACTCCTTTTGCCTTTCTTGATGTCAAATAGTCTTCTCCTCGAGCTTTGACTCCAAGCTTTCACTTCTTAATCCTTCAAGTGTTGAATTTCTTGAATCTGCAACAGTCGGGATTCTTCTTCCTTCAAATTGATATCTCCTGCTCTGATACCACTGATGGAGAATGTTAATCTCCAAAAGAACAACTTATTCTTGTGATTAGAGCACCTCTATACCAAGAATAAGTCAAACACTCCACTAATTTAGAGGATCAATTATTAATTATCAAAAGATTAACAAATCTGTGAAGAAGATGAAACACAGAAAAGTCTGCTGCACTATTTCTCCACATTGACCTATCAAATGTGTAAAGTTTTTTATGAAACTTTGTACGAAGCATCTCCTAGAGATTGCGCATCTACTTCAAGTTGAATCTCTTCAAAAGATTAAGTATAACTTGAGAAATCAACTTCTCAAGTTACCTATGTCAGAAACTGTCATCAAGAACAGTCGACTTTACACCTGTAACTTTTAAGACTTGGTTCTCCTTGAATAGAACCCGTTTTACAAAATGCTTCTAGACATAAGTAGCTTATCTTCCAACTTAAAGATTAAGCCCTCACTCATGCAAAACTTTAAACTGTGCTAGGAGAAATGACCAAAACATTGACTTCAAAATCTGCGCCTGTTTTAGGAACCAGTGAACACACTTCACATATGAATGTTCCTACACTTAATTCACTCAGCCTGATTACAATTGGAAGCTAAAACTTTGCACAGAAGTCAAGCAACTCTCAACTTAGACTTGTACAAAAGCATTTCACAATTGATCTACTGTAGAAGGAGAACACGTAGAAACATCGGGCGCAAAAATTTTCATTTACTCAGAAGAATTACAACTGAGTGATGAGAGCTAACTCAAACTCACTTTTCTCTATCTCATGACTTCTATCTCCCTCAATTCTTGCTTCTAACTATTGTCACATATGCTCTCATACATGCCCCGACTTTTCTCAAAGTATTTATAGATAATTTGTACATGATTCTTACTGAACAAAAGATCTAAGTCATCTATGACTATGCTAATGTACATATGTGTACACTTCTCTTGTCCTCTGAATTGTAATCTTCTTCTACACTTTAGAAATTGATTCTTCCTTCATCATTTGATCTTCCATGCCTTCAATTGGTGATTGGTCTGCACCAACATCATGTACCAAGGAGACATCTATTAGCTCAAGTATGTGTATGACACTTTGCTGCCTCTTTTTATAGGTGGACAATCAAGTAATGGTCTTAGTGAGGGAATTTCTCAACCTTTACAAGTTTTAAACGATGATGTAGATCATTCCATTTTTTATATAGATTTATGTTATGCACTTATTGATGAGAGGGCTGATGTAGAAGAGGCAAAAACTATGCCTAAATGGTTGGTGGAGACTTTGAGATATAGAAAATTAGATGCATCTTTGTCATATTGTACTTATTCATGCTCTCATAGTTCTTCCTTTGCATTGGATTGTTATGCAATGGTTCTCTCTAGCCTTTTTTATGAGAATGAGCTTGCTTCTTTTGATGAAGTGCATAATTCAAAAAGCTCGATGACTGATATGCAAACAAAATATGATGCTATTATGAAGCATGGTACTTGATCTTCATGTGATCTATCTCCAAGCAAAAAGGCAATCGGCGCTAAATGGGTATACAAGCTTAAATGTAAGCCTCATGGAATACTTGATATGTATAAGGCTAGACTTGTTGCCAAAGGTTATGCTCCAAAGAAAGGCATTTATTTTAATGAGACTTTTGCTCCCATGTGTTGAATGACCACCATTCATAGCATAGGTGCACTTGTATAGATTGAAGCAAGCACCACCTTCTTGGTATAAAAAGATGCATGCTTACTTTCTAAATTATGGATTTGAGAATAGTCCAACTAAGAGCACCTTAAATGTTAAGCATGTAGATTATCTACTTCTAATCATTGTTGTATATGTTAATGACGTTTCTCATTGGTCCTAATGAGAAGCATATTGTTGAATTTAAGGTTGATTTGCATGCCTCTTTTGAGATGTCAGATTTGGGGGATTTTTCATCATTATTTAGGCATCTTATGCAAGTTGATGGGGAAATAGCCTTGTGTCAAACAAAAGATATTGACACATTATTGTAGCATTTTGGCTTTGAAGATTGCAAACCTATTACCACTCCCATGGAAATAGGTTTGAGCCTTCATGATGTTAGAGATGCATTTGATGTTTTTCTCTATGAGAAGGATGTTGGATGCTTGATTTAATTATGCATTAATAGGACCACTTCTAGTTGCGAGGCTGATTATAAGGTAGCTTTCACAATGTGTGTGTGGCTTAGATGCTTTTTCATTGATTTCAATGTTTGTTAGTGTTTTGCCACCACCATCTTTATTAACAATCAAAGTGCATTGATAGTTGCAAGACCTAGTGTTCCATGCTCGCACAAAGTAAATTGATGTGCACTATCATTATGTGAGGGGGAGACTCTTTGCTAGATCAACTTGGATTATGTGCCCATGTAGGATAATGTTGTAGATCTTTTCACAAAGGTTGTGACTAGGGAGAAGTTTGAAGTTTTTGACAAAGCTTTGGACTTACTTACTTTTGTGGACTGAATTCATTCCACATAGCTCGGCACTTCTATATACATGAATGTTGACTCCTTGCTCACCACATCACTCCTATGGAGGATTTGTTGATATATTCTGATAGTGATGTGTGTGAACACATTTAGGACCATGGAGGCACTTTTTTCCCACTTTAGGAGGTTCCCCCCCCCTTGTATATATCCCTATAACCCTAATGGGTCAATTATATTTTTACATTCACGTGGTAATACATTCAATATTGTGTTCTTCTCCAAGTTTTTCCTTCTTCCTTGTATTGTTTTTGTGCTCCTATAAACCTCAAAATCCAACATGAATTACATTTTGAGATGGAGGATGTTGTTGATCCAACATAGTCCATAGTGGTTCTTGATTTCCTTGATTATACCTAGGTTGACCATGATATGGTTCTCTATAAGATTGCTCTTCCCCAGGAGAGTTTCTCTTTGCATCCCTAGGTGGATACATGTGCCTAGATTGATATTGCATGCATTGTTTCTCTTGTCATTGTGGTTGCTTGTTGTAATAGCATTGCTATGTAGAATGATTTTTCATATCTTGCTCAATTTTAAAAAATTGAATAGGCTTCTATTGTGTAGCTTCCACTACTTGAAGATAATTATCACCTTGTTAGAGTGAGAGTATCTATCCACCCATATAAATACCTCAAAACCAAGGTATCTAGATCTTCCATGCATCCAAGTCGCATGGTTTCCCAATAAGGGCTCTTTACATGGGTTTCTAAGTCAAGAAATCACATGGGGTCACTTGAAATTAACACGATTTCTTAATAAGGGACCTTTAGACTTGTATGTACATCCTCAAGGGGGATTGACTTGAATTATTCAATTAATAGAGCTCCACACCTCATGATAAAGATATAAGGTTCAAACCATTCAATTCTCAAGGGTTCATAAATAAAGGCCAAGGGTTCTCCAAAGGTTTCCCAATATTTTCTATAGGAAACCTAAGGGTGTTGACCCTTGGAACTCATGCAAATAAGCCTAATTATACAACATTCTTCCCCCCTTCAACATTCTTGTCCTAAAAAATGTGTGTAGTATGAGATGTGGAGTATTCACCATGTACCATGATCATTCTCATCGATCATGGACTCACTCTCAAAGATTTGCCTCGTTTCTAACTTAAAGTTGGAAAAAAGGGAAATCTTTTATTGATGGAACTTACTCATTCCCAAATTGTGCTTTCTTTTGTCCCATCCTTCCATTTAACTAGGCAGCCTTTGTATAAATTATTATTGGTCTTTTTATCTTGAGTGCATAGTATTTTATCTGGTTCATGAGGGATGTTTTTAAGTGATATTGGTTGGACTATTGTACCTAGAGATATAAGACTGTCTTGATCGACCAGTTTTCTTTTGAGTCTATGGACATGAAATATTAGGTGAAGTAGACACTCATCTAGAAGCTCCAACTTACAAGCCAAAGTCCCAACTTTTCCAAGAATCATGAAAGTGCCACATGATCTTGGAGAAACTTTAGCATAGGGTCTTGTTTTCAAAGTTTCAAAATTCTCGAGAACTTTTAAATATACTTGTTCTCCGACCTTAAAGGAAATATCTTGCCTCTTAGGGTCGCTATATACTTTAGCTCTATCTTGGGCTTTCCTCAAGTTTTCTCTAGCTACTTTCAATTTAAAGTTCATATTCTCCAAGAAATATTTAGCTTCTTGGACTTTCTCATTTCGCAATCCAAGTGCATATGCAGCCCTTGATTGGAACCCATACATTAACATAAAGGGACTATATTCAGTTGTTGAATGCTTAGGACTATTGTAAGAAAACCCAACTAATGGTAAATAGTATTCTCAATTAGTTTGGCTTGAAGATATGTGGGATCATAACATATCTTCAAGTATTCCATTGACCCTTTCTATTTCCTATCCATCTATGGATGTTTGATTGTACTCATATTCAACTTTGTTTCTAACCTACTAAAAAAAACTCTCCAAAAATGACTAGTGATCTTTTTATCTCTTACAAATACTATGTCTTGTGGTAGACCATAGAGTTGATAGAGATGTTCCACAAACATTTCACCTCATTCTAAAGTTTTAACTATAGTTTGAGTAGGAATGAAACGATCCATTTTGATCAATCAATCAATTATGACCCAAACTGAATCATATCCTTTTCAAATTTGAGGCAAGCTATTGAGCTAGTCAAAGGTAAAACTAGTCAAAGGTCAAAATGCTCAATGGTGAAGCTGATCAAAGGTCAAAGTGGTAAATGGTAAAGCTAGCGAAATGTCAAAGTGGTGACTTTGTGAGTGATGCACAGGTGGTGCAAAATTGCAAAGTGGTGCACATGTGGTGCACAAGTGATCGAGAACAAGGGTGCATAGGTAGTGCCCAAACAGTTTGTCCATAACAATTTTGAAGGAAAGTTGAATGCAGATTGCAGATTGGTAGTTTTGAAAGGTTTTCAAGAGTATTAAGTGTTTTGGGAAGGTTCAGGTGAACCCTCCCCTATGCACACATTTTGAAGATTTGAAGATTTGAAGATCAAAAGTCAAGTCATATGAAGAGGAAGCAATATGCAAAAGTGTATGTATGGCCCCCCATTTAAAATTTTATGTTCTCCTAAAGTCATTACAAGAAAAAATAGGGATTCGTTGGCTTTACACATTAAGTGATTCTTGGGACATAAGAGTGAGCACCAAGATACACTAGTAATTAGAACCAATGTACGTAAGTGGAATCGACACTCACAAAAAGGCATTATCATTCTTGGAGTTAGGCTAAGCAACAAAGAGCATAGTCTACACTAGAGAGAGAGAGAGAAGCGCAAGAGACACATTGAACTAGTGTGATGAGATAAAGAAAGAGAGAGAAGTGTGCAAGGAAGGTGATCAAGTGTGTTGAGAGAGAGTGCACAGAGAACCATTGAGGAAGGCAATCAAAGTGGACCAAGGTACTAATGAGGAGGTGTTGCACATCGATAGAAGGTGGCCCTTCCTCCTACCCTATTGGAAGCTTGAGTGCAATGTGTGCACGAGAGCAAGCTACTGAAGAGGGTGGAGGTCTTGTACAAAGAAGGTTCACTACACAAGGACTTTTGGTATCTTGTGTACTTGTGTGTGTGTGCTTTTTGGGTTTAAGTGCTCTGTGCAAAGAACACTTTGTCTTATTCTAGACACACCCATTGTATTTTTCAATGCAATCAAGATACAGACGAACTCGGTGTGAGTGTTTTACTTCGTCTTTTTCTTCTTCTTCTTCTCCTACAAATACTCAAGTCCCTTTTTGGTAAGAATCCCCCAACGAAATTTGGCACACCCAGTGGGACCACAAGGTGGATTGAGCATAGGAGAACTGATATTACAAAGTGTAGATGAAGTGCGAAGGTACGGATAGTGCTGGACTAAAAGGTAATTTCTCTTTTACTTGGAACTCTCTTAGCCTAAGAAGGAGAATGCATAGCTCATGACTGCAACCCGATCTCAAACTTTGAGGCTTCCTTGAAAAACAACACGAAGAAAATCTATTCAAAGGTGAAGAAGCCCTCTATCATCCACATCCTTAGTAAGATGTATTTCATGCGCTAGTCCTCTAAAAGGCTAGAATATTTCTAGCCTACTCATAGGGCTAGAATATTTCTAGCCCTATGGAAAGCAAGGGGACTGATGGGAAGGGAAGATGCATTTTTTATTCTTTTCCTAGCAACATTGGAAGGGTTAGCAGATAAATAGTTCAGTTAATATGTTGACAATCATTTTACTACATGGGACTTAATGAAGGATGCTTTTAAGACACAGTTCCAACAAAGGAATATAGCAACGAATATTATTAAAGAATTAGAGAACTTAAGATTAGGTATGAGGGAGACATTTCCAGAATTTGTCACTAGAGCAAAAGCACTCATGGCTAAATTACCAAATCCCCCTCATGACTTCTTTGTCAAGAAGTGGCTGGCCAAACCACTTCCAATTTCAACACAATGCAAGATTAAGGAGTTGGTGCTCCCCACAACGACAATTGATTAATTTATTTGTACAACAGTTAAATCAAATACCAATATGGAACAAGTTCTTCTAGTCTACCATATCATATGGAACCTAAGGAACCAGTGAGACATTTGAGGAAAGAACTTGAGAGTTTAAGGAGGGACAAGCCATAGAAAGAAGAAGAAAATACAGTAACTCAATTGAGGCATGAAATTGAATTTTTAAAGTTACAAAAAGAAGAAGAGGCACAAGGAGAGGAGTTAGCAAAACTATGACAAGAACTACAGGAACTTTGTGGAGGGCATAAAAAATTGAATGTGGCGCACCATGTGTAGGAAACAAGACCATGTGGTAAGTGATTGCCCTTGTTTAAGTGTGACTTGCTAGTTATGCAAGAAAGTTGGTGTAAGGAATTGAACTCACAACCTCTTGGTTAGGAATGTGATGGGCTAACCACTTGCCCCAAAAGCCATGGTTGAGGATTACTTCCTAATCCTCTCTCTTAGAGCGTGGTTCAACCATCTCCTACTAGGATTATGTTACATTCTTCCCCCCTTGGTCGATCATTGTCCTCAATGATCTACTCTTGTATCCCTCTAGCCTCAGTGATCAGTCCCTTGAACTCCCTAGGTGCCCTTGAATTGATGTCCCTCAACCTCGCACAGTTTCTTGAACCTTGTTCGCAACCTTGGTCTCTTGAACCCTTGCTCTCAACCTTGGTGTCTTGAACCTTCTTGTTCGCAACCTTGGTGTCTCGAGCCCTTGTTCTCAACCTCAGTCTTGAACCTTGTTCTCACCCATGCTTAGTATCTTGAACACTCAATCAAGTGCCACCCAAGGATTCCCAAGGAATTCACACTTGCAAGCTAGCTCATTGCAAAGTTCGTTCCGAGAGCTTTCCAACGGTATATTATATGCCTCAATCCGACCTACGGATTGAGAGATACACCCCAATCATTGTAAGGTCCAAGCTTGAAACCGACGCGCGCGCCTTCCACAATTCCTACCTTTTCACATAGAGGATGCCCAAGCGCCTTTTTTTTAGAGGCCATTGGATCATTCCACCTTGCCCAAGCCTACTTCCTAGGCTCTGATACCAATGTAAGGAATTGAACTCACAACCTCTTGGTTAGGAATGTGATGGGCTAACCACTTGCCCCAAAAGCCATGGTTGAGGATTACTTCCCAATCCTCTCTCTTAGAGCGTGGTTCAACCATCTCCTACTAGGATTATGTTACAGTTGGTCATGAGGCCCATGAATGTCAGTTAAGAGGGATGTCTAGACAAGCATATTGGGGATAAGGAGGAGTCGAACAAGCTACTAATGTAATGGTAGTTGCACCAACTCAAGGTAACACTTATGACCCACAACCTAGGGTAACTTTGGAAATGGGCCTAAGAGGCCAATTATTTTTTTTAGGTGTGGGGAATGTGGGCATTATCAAAGCAACTGTACTCTATGAGAAAATGCCCCTTCTTGGAAAAATTGCCAGAGACTAGGGATCATTATACCAATTGTTGTCCAAAGAATAAGGCATCTACATCTAGGTCCACATACAAATGATCTCAGTGAGCAAAGAAAAAGTTGCAGAAGAAGTTAGTGTGCCATCACCATCTACTAGAGTAGTGCAGTTAGAAGAAATTGAGTCTTTTATAATGTAGACAAGAAGCAAGGGGAAGGCTCAAATAGACATAGGCCAAAAGTCAAGTACCATTGGATTGAACAAGGACAAAGGGACGCATGAGGACAAAGCCACTACATGTCAAGATGCAAGACAAAAAGAAGAGCTCACACGTACTAGTGATGTCATTGGGCATGCATTTAGCAGGGCTTGTGAGGAGTTTGAACAATCAAATAGAGCCCATGCTCTTAAGGAATATGAGGCTTCAAGACTACTCAAATCAATTAAGAAGGAGGCTAGTATTTTTTATTTAATAAATATGGATGCAAACTTCATATCAAAAGTATTGCAGATAATTGATGAGGCCTCCACAATCACCTTAGTGGCAAAGACTGCTACTATGAGTAAGGATAAAATTGTAGGAGAAGGCCCCCCTCACAGATTAGAAGATCCCACGTCTCATAATAACTATCAGAGGACATCAATTACAAGGGGTTGTAGTGGATGGCAATTCTGGCATTAACCCGAACATACTATGAAAAAGATTGGACTCCAACCTTCAAGACCTTCCAACTTCACTGTAAAATTGGTAATTCAAAGGATTTTAAGACCTATGGGAGTGGTCATTGAAGTCCCAGTTGAGGTACAAGGTAACATCTTCATTTTGGATTTTGTTATGTTAAGGCTGCCACAGGTAGATAGAAGTTTTCCCCTGTTGATTGGGATACCTTGGTTAAGGCATGCCAGTGTGCTTCATGATTGGGGCAAGGATACTATGTGGGTAAAACAAGAGGGAAAAGAGCCGCCAATGTGCTTCATGATTGGGGCAAGAATACTATGTGGGTAAAACAAGAGGGAAAAGAGCCGCACAATATATTAGAAGAAGGATCAGACAACCAAAGACATACCAACACGATGTAGAAAATTGGTATTTGTATGGAAAAAGATATGTTGGACAACTTAGATTTGGATTTATACGAAGAAGAGAACACGTTGGCTTGGCTACAAGGAGAAGACTCATCTCCCTGCTATGGAATTTTTCCAAACAACTCAAGTAGAGAGGAATTCTATGAAGGAAAAGAGGAGATCATTCATGTTGCTGATTTGGGTGAATGAGTCACATGCCATAAAAGAGAGAAGAAAAAACATACCCTTAAGTGCAACATTGAGGAAGATGATTCAAATCCTATATCAATGGCCACTTGATTATGGATAATGGTATGGATATCATCTTTTATGATAATTTTTATGGCACTAAGTGCATGGCGTTATAAGGATGTGGAAGGAGTACCTACATGTCTTTGGAAACACAGGATTCCATTGATTGAAGAAGCTGGAAGAATAAGAGGGAAATGTTACAAATTATCTCAAAAGTTAGCTAAAACAGAGATACAAATGATGGAGAATGCTATAAGATGATTCAAATCCTATATCAGTGGCCACTTGGTTATGGATAATGTTATGGATATCATCTTTTATGATAATTTTTATGGCACTAAGTGCAGGGCGTTATAAGGATGTGGAAGGAGTACCTACATGTCTTTGGAAACACAAGATTCCATTGGCTGAAGAAGCTAGAAGAATAAGAGGGAAATGTTACAAAATATCTCAAAAATTAGCTAAAATAGAGATACAAATGATGGAGAATGCTGTAAATATTATTTGAATGAAGGATTCAAGATGGCCCTATCACATGATCAGTGTGTCCAAAAGGAAGACAACCAAAAGAGAGTGTAATATAGTTAGAGATTGTGGAGGGCAGAGAGCTTCCATTCGTCATCATATTTAGGCTCAAGGCCTATCATCAGCAAAAGTGAATCTTTTTGGATCACCTCAAACTTGCAAAATTTGTCGGGGTTTCATGTTTCTTGACACTATTGGTCTCAATTCTTGCATCAGTTTCATCAAAATCCATATTTTTTTACCTACTTTGATTATATGAGTTCTTACTATGTAGGATGTTTGAATAACCAAAAGTTTCCTTGTTCTTACATATTTCACCCCCACAAGTGAAGACATTTCGTGGAAATCTCAAGTTTACGAACAAATTTTGATATCAACTATTGAGGTATAGCTATTAACCTTTACTCTGTATGTTCCTCTCCTTTTAGTCCTCTATCATTACAAATCAAACCCATGATCCTATGTCCTTTCAAATAAGGTCAGTTGTACTCCAAAATGCTTGGTGGTTCTGAGTTACACTGAGAGCTAAGATAGAGCATGTATGATTTTGATAAAACAATATGTCCAAAGAAAATATGCTTTTTAGACTTAGAGGCAAGTTTGTGCCTATCTTTTTTAGGCACATGGACATAGGAACCAAGTATAAACACTCTAAAATAAATCATATCATGCGTTCTTCCATAGTAGATTTCTCATAGAACACTGTAAGGAAGATAACTTGTACATCCACAATCTAAGTCATGAGTCTTCGTGTGCACATATTTATCCCAAAACTTGTGTTTTAAGCCTTTTGTGATGGATACGACTTAACCAAAAGAAAAATGGAACCACCGGAGGAGGGTTTTCTCATGTGACCACATACATTAATATGAAAAAAAAAGTGGATGAGGGTTTAGAGTTGATAATCATTAGGTATTTATTACATGCTTTCACATATGTCTATGTTGTTTTTCTTTATTACATGCTTTCACATATGGTTTTGTACTCTACGAGATTTGAGAAAGTAAAACCTAAATTTGATGATTAATCCTTTGTAATGTAGGAGGTGTGAATTCACACATGTAAAAATTTGTAATGTAGGAGGTGTGAATTCACACATGTAAAAATGAGGAAACAACTTCTTTGACGAAGAACAAGCATTTACACTTCACTTCAATATGTTTGATTGTACCTTTCATCTTGTATTTCACATAAATGTATTTGAAACCTTTTTATGTGGTTTAATCATATCCATAAATACCCTTTTTTTATACATAGACCATCCCTACTTCATTCAACCGTTTTGTATTGAGTACGACTAAATCGTCAAAGCATTGCATCAACTTAGAGTTGATGTCTTCAATATCAAAAGATATGTCCATACTTTGAAGCTTTCCCCAAATAACATTTTTGGTTTATTGATCTCTTCTTGTTAAACAAGGTTGATCCCATGTTTGGGAACTAATTTGAACCTTTATATTTGATTCAAGCTTACCACCGTCATTCTCTTAAAATTATATATATATATATATATATATATATATATATATATATATATATATATATATATATATACATACATACATACATACATACATACATACATACATACATACATACATACATACATACATACATACATACATACATACATACATACATACATACATACATACATACATACATACATACATACATACACACACACACATATATATATATATATATATATATATTTTGAGAGTACAATGAATTTGGACACACACACCCGACCTCGTAAGATAGAAGCAACCATCTTGGGGAATTCTGAGGCATCTAGCCGTGGGCAGAACTTGAACCCTGGCCATCTGCCTAGGAGTACAAGACACATCCGCTAAGCCACGCCATTTGTTCTAATACATGGTAGAACAATGTAGTGAAGTTTGATCCTTTGTGCACAATCTCCATGGATGTGAAGAGAGAAGGCGAAACGTTAGTTCAATTCCACATCCCTTTTAAAAGAAATTTAGATTTTAAAAAAATTTAATTTTATTATTATTATTATGATTATTTTTTAAAAGAGGAAGGTGGGGAAGAGGAAATGGTTTTTCTATGCACATAAAATATTAAATTAAGTGCAAAAAATGAAGAAAATGGGAAACGCTTAAACCCAATGCCAAATCCTTTACTGTGATTATAGAGGGTTTTTGATCTCCTCAATCGAGCTCCTTGCCTTCCAGCATAGAGCTGCGGCATGCCTACCATCTCTGTGGGCCGTGACCTTCTCTTCAAGGCGCTCGGGCGATCTTATAGTAAGTTGGTCCCTTTGCCTTTTGCGGAAATGTAGATAGATCACTTCAGTGAGCCGTTTGAAATGATTCTCTGATAGAATACTTAGTACTTACTTTCAACCGCTCGTATGCTCATTCCCGACGAGCCTTGTGCGATTTTCTTGTTTTTCTTTACCCTTGCACCTAAGTTTCCTGTTTTTTGGTGCTCTCTCTCTTGTCTGTCTCAATGGGAACCCGTGTTCTTGCTTTTTCTCATATCTGTAATTATCAATGCATGTATGAAAGAAATTTTGTTTGATCTCATTTTAGCCGTCGATATTTGTGTTCTCTATGGAAAATAGGATCGTGCCTTGATATCATGTGATTGTCTGAATGACGTCTTATCATAATTTTTAATTATTCCGAGATTGAAAAGCACAAAATTGCGAGTGCAAATTCTCTATTACGTTTCGTTGCCCTCAAAGCTTACTCTGGTGATACATGTGTGTATGATAGTACTGCTAATAATAATCCTTTACATTATTGTATGGGAAGTTCTTGATAATCGATAACATATGGCTAATTTTGCACCACTCCTTTGCAAGCATGCATCATGCAAAACGTTAGTGAAAAAGATGATGGGTTTGAACCCTTTGATGACATCGTCAAAATGTTGTAGGCATTTAATTTTTTTGTGACACACTATTCAAAAGTGTCACTTGATACAAATAGGAGGAGCTTTTCAAGAGCATAAGCTATGTAAGGAATAGCTTGCTCACCTTCCATGCAAGGAGAATATTGGGCAAAATGTTAGTGAAAAAGATGATGGGTTTGAACCCTTTGATGGGATCATGCAAAACGTTAGTGAAAAAGATGATGGGTTTGAACCCGTTGATGGCATCGTGAAAATGTTGTAGGCATTTAATGTTTTTGTGACACACTATTCAAAAGTGCCACTTGATACAAATAGGAGCTTTTCAAGAGCATAAGCTATGTAAGGAATAGCTTGCTCACCTCCCATGCAAGGAGAATATTGGGCAATAAATGGTACTAGGGCTAAGTAAGGAAAGACATCTAAAATGCATGTAATGACTATTCATTCAATTACCCAAAGTCTTTAGCTACTAATCTTCCTTTGAGGCCTTTTGTATGTGAAGCTGCAAGATTAAATCTTCACAAGCTTTCCTTTGGCTATCAAACAAGATTAAATCTTTACAAGCTTTCCTTTGGCTATCAAACACGCCTTATATTTGGGTTATCTTTTGAGGCCTTTACCTTCTAGACTCGATAATTGGCTTTCACATGATCCCAAATGTTATTTGCACGGAGGTCCTTCATTGCAAGCTCCCACTTGTTGCAAAGTTCATATGTCCCTGCCTCTTTGAGTGTAAGAGGTCTCCTAATAGAAAAGTTTGAGAGCAAGAGGTTCTTCCTCAGTTCGAGATCTAGTGGAATAATACTTGGTTGCTTTTCAATACATGCATTACCTCGTGTGACTTGTTTCTTCTCTCCACCTTTAGGATATCATTGTCTACCTAGCAAATGACCTAGTTGCCTATGGCCCTATAAATCTAAAACTTTTGTCCATCCCCTTGAAGTGTCTCCTTTGCATCTATGGCTAGTTGTTCCGAAAATGAAACCTTCCTATTTGATTTTGAGTTTTTCAAATTTATTAGAAGCTTTGGCTTATTGAAAGCTTCTATTACGTTATGTTGCCCTCAAAGCTTACCTTGATGATACATGTGTGTATGGTTGGCTTGAAGTAAACTCTCCCAATGTTAAATATAGAAAATAAAGAACACACTCTTTGCATGGAGTACAACGAAATGGAGCACCAAAGTGAAAAATCTAGGTTTGATCAAAAGAGTCATCTATGATGAGTGCATCTACAATAACTCCATATGAAATTGTAATATTCTCTACAATTTATAAGATGTCTTATGAGTACAATTTATAAGATGTCTTATGAGTAAGGTATCCTTGTAATAGTGATTCTTGAACCCATGTTTGCCTTCCTTCTTCTTTTGTTGACGTTGTCTTTCTTCTCAATTTCATCCTTTCACCTCTTCTTTCTCTTCAAGTCTTGCTTATGAAGCTTACGTTTATGATTCTTATGTATCTTTTTTTAAAATTGGATGTAAATGACCTCTTTGTCCTTGCTTTTGCATTTGGACATGTGTAGAACTTCTTTTTTTAATTTTAAAGCTTTAAGCTTCTATTTTTGGGAGGCATTTATCTTTGCTTCAGCCCCATTTTCTCTTAATTTATACTCGATATAAGCATGTTTTCGGACATGCATATTTTTGATCGAATTTAATTTTAGTATAAGTTTATATATTGTGGGATTTGAACTCATGACCTACTGGCTAGGAGTATGTTGGGCTAACCACTTGCCCCAAAAGCCATGGTTGAGGATTACTTCTTAATCCTCCCTCTTAGGGTGTGGTTCAACCATCTCCCGTTTGTCATTTCTTGAGTCTAACCCCCCTTCTAGAGATCATTGTCCTCAATGATCAATCCTTGATCTCCCCTTGAATTGATGTCCTAACCCTTGCGTAGTCTCTTGAGCCTTCTTGTTCTCAACCTTGGTCTCTTGAACCCTTGCTCTTAACCTTGGTCTCTTGAACCTTGCCTTTCCGCTTCTTTGCCACTTGCTTGCAGACTTTCCTTGTTCGCAACCTTGGTCTCTTGAGCCCCTTGTTCTCAACCTCAGTATCTTGAACCTGGTTCTTGGATCCTCGGTCTAGTGTTACCATTGGAATGCTCACTTTGAGAGTTTCCAATGATATCTTACACGTCTAAATCTGACCCACGGATTGGGAGATACACTCTAATCTTCGATGGTCTCACCTTTGAAAGCAACGTGCGTGCCTTCTTTTCCCAAGCCTACTTCCTAGGCTCTGATACCAATTGTGGGATTTGAACTCATGACATACCGGCTAGGAGTATGATGGGCTAACCACTTGCCCCAAAAGCCATGGTTGAGGATTACTTCCTAATCCTCCCTCTTAGGTTGTGGTTCAACCATCTCTTGCCCGTCATTTCTTGAGTACATATATATAACATATATAGTTTCTGCTGAAAAATGTTTTGATCATATATTTTTATATATGATTTGATCTTTATTTGGCAAATTTGTGCAAAAAATGATGCCTTGTGTGTTCTTATCTCTTGAATTATCTAAGATCTTGTGTGAACAAAATACCAACACTTGGGAGCATAGAAAAAGGAGAGGCAAGAGAAGAAGACCTTGGCATCTTAGATTTATGTCAATCCATGTTTTATTCTACTCCTCTAATCAATTTAGGAGGATTGATTCTCTTATTATGGATACTTCTAGAGTGGTTACAATCGATAAATTCAAGTAGTTGGTTTTCACATGCAAAAAATCAAACTGAAATATTTGCTCATAATTCAAAAATGTTTGAAAGCCATGAAAGTGGGCAGCAATTAAGATAAGGTTGTTGTTACCTTGGGTAAACTTGTGCTTGAGGTAGTGGACAAAATCATGTACCATCTACCAAACAAAAGGAAAGGCCGTATCAATTATTACTATAAGCTTGATAAGTACATACATTATGTTTTTTTTTTTTTTGAGTTCAAGGTTTGTGAAAGCACACAAACAACACAAGGAAGAAGAAGAAGCTTGGAACACAATACAATACTGTATGTATTACAAAGTGAATGTACAAAGGTAAGTGACCCGATAGGGTTATAGACATATATACAAGTTTGGGGAAAAATCCTTCTAAAGAGGGAAAAAAGTGCCCTGGCAATTCTAAGTGTTTTCACACACATCACTATTGGAATATATCAACAAATGCCCCTTGGGAGTGATGCCATGAACAAGGAGCTTGCACTCATGTACAAGAAAGTGCCAAGCTATGTGGAAAGAAATCAATCCACAAAGGGAAGTAAGCCCAAAGCTTTGTGAAAGCTTCAAACTTCTCCCTTGGTAGGGCCTTTGTGAAAAGGTATGCAACATTATCTTGTGTGGGCACATAAGCCAAATTCATACTCCAATAGAGAACCTCTCCTTGACATAATGATAGTGCACCTCAATGTGTTTTGTGCAAGCATGAAACACAGGGTTCCTCTCAACAGCCAATGCGCTTTGATCTTCAATGAAGATGGTGGTGGCTGAAGACTGACCAACACCCAGATCAGCGAAAAGGCATTTTGGCCACACACAATCAACCGCCGTCCGTTGTGAAAGCTTCCCTATGCTCAACTTCACAACTAGAAGTGGTCATAGTAGGTTGCATTTTGCTCAACCAAGGTATGCATGAGCTACCAAGCATGAAGAAAAACAACTTGTGGACTTACAAGTGTCATAGCGATCAACCCAATTTGAGTTAGAAAAAGCATGTAAATCTTGCAGTAATGATCCCTCATGATCCCTCCTTGGGATAGAACAATCCAAGTAGCTAGGTATCACTCAAGTAGCAAAAGGTGCACTTAATTGCCTTCCAATGCTTGACACCTAGGCAATGCATAAACCTTCTTCTATGAGAGACAACAAACTGAATATCAGGCCGAGTTGTGCATAAGTAAATCAAACATCCAACAACCTGTTGGTAGAGAACAAGCATCCAATAGCTTGGTGATAGAGAACAAGCATCCAACAGCCCGTTAATCAAGAACAAGAATGCAACATCCCGCTGATAGAGAACAACATCAAACACATCTCCAACATCATGAAAACTCAATCGTAAACTTGTGTCCATGGGAGTGGCAATAGGTTTGCAATCTTCAAGGCCAAAATGTTGCAATAATATGTCAATGTATTTTGTTTGACACAAAGCTATTTCTCGGTTAACTAGTTAACTTACATAAATTGAATGCCCAAATAATGATGCAAATGTCCCAAATCTGATATCTCAGAAGAGGCATGCAATTAAGCCTGAAATTCAATAATATGTTTCTCATTAGGACGAGTGAGAAGCATAGCATCAACATATACAACAATGATAAGAATTACATGATTTGCACGCTTAACATATAAGGTACTCTCAATTGGACCGTTTTCAAACTGTGCTAGAACAAGCATCATATAACTTGTTGATAGAGAACAAGCATTCAACAGCTTGTTGATCGAGAACAAGCATCCAACAGCCTTTTGATTGAGAACAAGCATGCAACAGCATGTTGATAGAGAACAACATCAAACGCATCTCCAACATCATGAAAACTTAATCGTAAACTTGTGTCCATGGGAGTGGCAATAGGTTTGCAATATTCAAGGCCAAAATGTTGCATTAATGTGTCAATGTATTTTGTTTGACACAAAGATATTTCCCCATTAACTTGCATAAATTGAATGCCCAAAAATGATGCAAATGCCTCAAATATGATATCTCAGAAGAGGCATGCAATTAAGCCTTAAATTCAGCAATATGCTTCTCATTAGGATGAGGGAGAAGCATAGCATCAACATATATAACAATGATAAGTACATGATCTTCACCCTTAACATGTAAGGTACTCTGGTCTTTTCTCAAACGATGTGCTAGCAAGTAGGCATGTATCTTCGTATACCACGCACGTCGTGCTTGCTTTAAATAATATAATAACTTTTTCAACCTTCATACTTTGTTTTTCATGCCCTTTCTGCACGAAACCATGGGGCTGAAATACATACACTTCTTTATGTAAATCACTATTCCGAATTGCAGTGTAATGTCCAACCGATGTACGTTCCAACTATGATGCACTTCAAGTGCGCACATGCTACGAACGGTAGTCATTCGGCATGTGGGAGCAAAGGTTTCATAAAAATCAATGCCTCTCTCTTGGGATAACCTTTTGCAACACGCCTAGCCTTATACTTGTTCAATTGTTCCATCATGCTTATGTTTTAGCTTATATACCCATTTAGTGCCGATGGCCTTTTTGCTTGGAGGCAAATCACATAGAGACCTAGTGCCATTCTTCATAAACCATCCAATTTTTTTAGTTCTGTGCTTCATCAAAAGAAACATGCTCATTCTCATCACAAAAACCGGAGACAACCATTGCATAACAATCTGATGCAAAGGAAGCACTATGAGAGCCTGAACGCGTACGATATGACAAAGGTGCATCGAATTTGCTCTCTCAAAGTTTGCACCATCCATATGGGGATAGTTTTAGCCTCTTCTATATCTGTCCTCTCATCAACAAGTTTATTATATAAATCTGCATCAGAAATGGAATGATCTAGATCATCATTTGGGACTTTTAAACGCTGAGAAATTACCTCATTTGGACCATAAGTTGATTGTCCACCTGTAAAAAGAGGTAGCAAAGTTTCACATACATCCCTCAAGCTAATTGATGTCTCCTTCGTA
>CM035412.1:81897766-81925266 GCA_020310875.1 Ceratopteris richardii | reverse complement strand
GCCTCGAATAACATTAGGAGTTCCTCCCTTGATAAAACTCAAAGGATAAAATCTGAAAAGAGTAAGCTGAACTCTCTCTCTCTCTGTTGATTGTGGATGCTCTCTCTCTCTCTCTCACTCACTCTATGTAGCATGCGCACGCAGCCAAGAAGAAGTTCGAACTCGAAATGCGATTTGCGAATGTAATTGACAAAGTTTAGTTTACATAATAGCCTTAAAAAAAATTCACACCATGACATAAAAATCGTTGGGACATTTGTCAGACGCATCGTATTGATGATTGGTTGCATGATCTATAGCACTGATCCTTACCTCTGATGGGTTTAAGGATGTAAGAAATCTCTAATATTTGAGAGGTACAAGTTGGAGTGGTGATATACAAGAAGTTTCAAATGCATTATAGATGATTGCTTCCTTTTCTTTGTGTGGAAGACTAATTTGTTCCATTTTTTTTTCACAAGGAATCACACCATGTTCTTGTGAAAAAAATTGAATGGCCACTTGTCTCTACATATACTTGTGTAATAAGCAATAAGTATATAGTATATACTAGATAGTATTTTTAAAAATATAAATTTCAAAAAGTTTAACTAATACTGAGTCATGTGTCATGACTTTATATTGATTGCTTACTAGCTAAGTAACTAGAACCTATTTCTCTTGACATGACCCCTTGTGTAGCTATGTAGATCTCAACCCAACAATGTCTTCTCAAAAAGTTAATTGCATTCTTGAATGTTGGCAATTGAGAGTCCAACCTGCACTGTAACCTTATCTAAAGGATAAAGTTTCTAATTGTAGGTACTCCATGCTTCTTGTGAGTCCATATCCAATATTTGTTATGATGATCTAGAGTGGGTGCAATAAATAAGTAATGCCATGTATTGAGTAGTGGAACTAATCCCATCTCCCTTTCCATAGAGCTCTAATATGCTCTATTCTCCACACAATAAATAATAAAGAAAAGATTAGATTAATAGTAAAGCCAAATTGACAATAAGTTTAGTTATTAAAAAATCTATGAATGAATGAAAATCGTATGTACTCTGAAGTTTAAACTTGGTATCATAACAAGGATTCTCCAACATGATCTATGAACTTGTATACGAGTCCCAATATACTTTCCTTCACATCAATTGTGAAGAGATTCCAATATAAGGGTGCACTCGTACCAATGTCTTTACATTCCTCCGAAATGAATGTGATAGGTAAGTGACCAGTAGAAAATCTACTCTTGGACTAGTTTATCCATCTCATGAAGTCATAGGTAAGTGACGAGTAGAAAATCTACTCTTGGACTAGTTTATCCGTCTCATGAAGTCCAATTGGTAGAAACACTGGTTTGAAGCAAAGCAATCTCTCCATAAGGACACGTATGTAAACAAATAATGTCTTAGTAGGTTTTAGAAGCTCTAGTCTATTGAATTCTTTGAAAATAACAAAAAGCTTGGAGGCCGCCTTATGGCAAGTAGGAAAAAACCACAAATTTTCATTTTTTTAATTTTAATTTTTTTTTTTTATAAAGGAAGTTCGATCTTGTGATCTACTCTTCTTGATAGCTGAATTGATTGAAATTACATGTGAAGGGCATAGTATCCATGGGACCCCTCAAATCCCACACAAGCAGAGGTAGAGCACATAGCACCCATTAGGAATGAATAGAGTTTGAAGGTCCAATAAGGATAGGAACTCAGAAGGGATGTAAGGCATGATGAGGAGATTGGTTTGAACTGAAGTCGACCTTCCGTAGTGAGCATGGCCTTTGCCATTGCCTACACTGTCTATTGAGACAGCTTGAAGGCCAACGATTCCTTGAAGGGAGTTGGTTTTACATCTCATCATATCAATGATGATGAATGCCTTTCCAATGAAGCCAAGAGGACTTGAACCCATAGGGAGATGAGTGAGTCACCCACTTGAACTAGCGTCATTGGACAAGTTTTCAAAATTTACCTTCCATTCTTTATAGACAAATCAATACTATATGCGACATATATGATATGAGGTCCATAAAAAAGAGGGCTGTTCTTCCGAAGAATGGCCCATAACAACATAATAACCATTATCTTTGATGAATCAAACAACATTCTTTAAGGTAACATCCATAATCACATAATGGATGTATGTATAGATGCAGTCACTAGTAGCCAAACATACATATTTCATTGTTACATAATACACATTAGTACAATAACACAAATCGAATCTCAAAATCTAAATGCATTGTGAAATTAAACTACAAATCAAGTTTGGTCAAGTTTGGTCAAGTTTGGTCTCACCTTTGATTGCAAAACCAAGTTTTGATGCATTTATAAATGAAGGAACATGATGCCTTTGCAGTGATGCACCAAGATATTATACATTTCTTACCTGAATAATAGTTCATCCATAATAGATAATGGTGCATCCATAGTTGTTCCAATTGGCGATTTTTTCCTCCAAAATAAATATGGTTTAGATCCGTCGTGATTTAAACCTCGAGTGGCGATTTAAATCCCATCCAGCACGATAGTTTTTTTTCACCCTTTCATGTGATCGTTTTCATTGAGGATTTATTTCAAATGATGTGCCCATTGAGCTCTACCGACTTGCATTTCAAATTTGTGTCACTCCAGAATTGCCATCATCCATAGCCAATAGCCTATAGTTGTGTGGGAGGTGAGCCTATAGGCAATCACCAACAAGCTTTAAGTGCAACCGAGGTTGCATCATGCTCTGAACACTTACACAATATCGACACGCGCACACACATAGAGAGAGAGAGAGAGAGAGAGAGAGAGAGAGAGAGAGAGAGAGAGAGAGAGAGAGAGAGAGAGAGAGAGAGAGAGAGAGAGAGAGAGAGAGAGAGAGAGAGAGAGAGAGAGAGAGAGAGAGAGAGAGAGAGGGAGAGAGAGCACCTCAGCCCTCTAGAGTCTATAGCTTATTACTCTTGCTCTAATATCTAGTCTCAACCCTCGAGTCTATTAGTTTTGTGCCTCGAGTCTTGACTTGTGATGTCACTCAAGCTAAAGCCTAGTTTCTATCTTTACTCCCAAGGGTCATACTCCTATCGAAATCTAATCCCATATGGTTACTAGACATAATACTTTGATAATTTACGATGTGATAGATCGTATATTGTCTATGATTCATGCAATTATGTATATATATCTATACATATATGAAATAGAAACAAAAATCTCTTTGAGTGGATAAAATTTTCAATTTTTATTTTGGGTGTGACGATTGAAACAATTAAATCTCGATTTAAATCTCTAGATCACACTATGGGTGCATCCATACTTTTTTCTTAATCTTTAGTGGCATTGCGCTCTTGAGCTCCTCGCATGTTGTGCCCCTCCATTGAGATCTTAGTATGCTCACTAACTTAATGACCTTCCTCCATGCAAGGGTACATGCAACATTGAATAAAAGCCTTCATGATCTCTTGAGTGATTGTTGTCTTCGCTTTTGTAGACTTTCACATATAGATGTTGAAGCAAGAGATCCATGAACACGCTTTGTAGGAGGCTCTTCATTGTCAAGATGGATGACATGCTTATTCTCATACTCCACTTGTGAATCGCTCTCGTTGGCTATGTAAGACCTCTCCATTGATGGAGGATTGGGATGAAATGGATGAGAATTGCATGAACTAATAGATGCAATAGTGGGCTAGGATTCTCGATACCTCTTACCTTCCCTTTGAATTACCCACTCAAGGACCTCAGTGTGAATGTCAAAGCCCCCCCCCCCCCCCCCCCCCCCCCCCCCAACATCCAAAAAAAAAAAAAAAAGATCCCACACGTATCCACACAGGTTACACACCCATCACTCACTTCTATTGGAGCCAAACTTCCATTAATTTCCTCGTGTAATTCTTACAATTTTGTTTGGCCTTGGGCATCGTTCTAAAAGGTTAGTGCCCCCTTGTCACTTGCCTCTTTGTCCTTGGCACTTGTAAGTACTAGACTCCAGGCTTGATCCTTGCATCTTGATTCTTGGCATCTCTCTCTCTCTCTCGCGCGCTCCCCCCTTTTCTTTCCCTCTCTGCATCTTTTCGCAAAGTTTGTACTATAGCTTATGGTGGTGTCTCTCTCTTGAAACAAAGATTCGAAATTGCCCTTCCTCCTTCCTCTGGAAAAAGGATTTGAGGCCATTTGTATTTGATAGCCTCACAACATGTGACGCAATGTTTTTTGTTAACATCGTAACATGTTTTAAAATGTTACAACATTGCAATGTTGGATTTCATGTATGACATTTTTTAACATCACAACATGTGGGGCCCCTTTTTTTGGGCTAACATCACGTGTTGTGAATGTCATAACATTTTGATGTTGCATTGTAAATGTTGCTCGACTTCCACAACATGTTGCAAAAATATTATGATATGATTATTGATAAGAAAATGCCATAGTGCCATGTAATGACATTTAGATTATATTTATAATCATTGATCATTAATATGACATGCAAATCTGACTTCTCTAATATGTATGGCTAATGCTATATAGTAGTAATAAGTATCTTGTTCTACTCTTTTAAATCCTAGATTACTAGTAGAATTCAGTCTTTAGAGGATTGTATAATATGATGATCGATAACATGTCTATACAAAGTGTGACGGCATGATGTGATTATCTAGGCTTGACTTTGAGTCAATGACACAATTCTGTATGCACATGGATTCATCGTTCTTTTATGTGAAGAATGGGCATGGTTTAAAACATACCTCGAAACAAGTCAATTGAGAAATATGACAGACAATTGAGCTTCTAGTTCTTCAAACATTGGGTCAGCAACAGACCTAAGTGATTTTGAATAATTGTTAAAGGGAGTAGAATCTTAGCGTTGGGATGTTGCATAAAACCATGAGCATTGGGACCTCTAGGACTTTCTAGTCTGTGTGATCACTTTTGTGCGTCAGTGTGTTTCTTTCTTGTATAAAGCACTCTTCATGACTTTTTTCCATCCTTCATGTATTTGAACACTTAGAAATCTTAGAATATTAATTTGACAATTGCTTGCTTGGTGTTGACATCATGACTTCATATTTCTAGTGTTCCTCCCTTCTTCTTCCTTTTTTCCCCTTTTTGTATATGTATGGTATTTTATTCTAGAGTGTTGATAGGGATGTATGGCATTCTTGTAAAGATGACATAGACTACAAGTCTTTGCGGCTATATTTTTATGAGTTTCAGGGTAAATATTGGCGGAACCACTTAATAAAGGATGGACCATGATGTTATTGGTTGGACTAATGTTACGTGTCCTTGACAGTAGCTGCAGCTTTACAGTAATGTTTATACTACAATCCTTTATGTCATCAAAACAGGGTTTTGCAATCAACATATAATTTTAATTTTGCAATATTGTTCTTGAAACGATCGGAATTGCTTATTTCTGAATGGGGATTTTCTTTTAAGTCCATATTTAAAAGTTTGCTGAGATTTTGGAAACCTATCTTCTAAAATGATCGAATGAATGGGTTTTATATTTTGCTTTTCCATTATACTGTTTTCTATCCTCCAGTGACAGCTAAGACACCTGGTTGTCAAGGTAAACTCCCCTACGAATCACATAGGGTTTGGATATCACCAGCTGACGTTGTACTCCAAAATGAATAGAAATGCAGGACTGCTGTGTAATGCATCATGCTGTCGTCCCTCCTGTTCTTTACCTTTTTCTCTTCTCCCTCCATATTCCAGCTGGATCGAAGATCTATTTGTTCTTTTCACTTGATAAAATTCAAAGGAGATCAAATAAGTATTCTTTGAAGTAGTATCAGCATTCTTTTATCTAGTGCAAATTGTGCTGATTGGCCTCTTTCCTTGAATATTATAACCCTAGAATGTGTCTTGATTTATTTCATATCCATGTTCATGAGACTGTTTAAAGGGAATCATGACAGATGCTTATGTATACTGTATGCAAATTTCCAGCTGATGAGGAGTTTGATGAAGTATGCTTTGAGTTTGGCATTGAGCTTGATGATGTGGTAACAAACTATACTCTGCTGTCAGTATCAATTCAATTATCTATTGTAACTTTTCTTGTAGTAAATCATGATAAATATTATGATGCTATGATGTTTTATTAGACTACTGAGAAAGCAATAATAAGAAAAGAGAAGCACATCAACGAGGAAGTTGAAGATGATGAGGAGATTATCTATAAGATTGAAATTCCTGCAAATAGGTATGCCATTCATGTTAATTATGACTTGAAATTTACTTAAATGGAACAGAATATTTTCCTGAATCTTTGTGCAAAGCTGCTGTATTTTTTTCAGGAAAAAATATTGGTTCAATTAATTATTCTTTATATTGCAAAGGCATTGATGTCTTGATGGTGACAAAGATTTAAACTGAATATTGTAGCTGCCTTCACAGGGTGGCTACTTAAGGGACGAGCTCTCCTTGGAGAAGAATACTCTGTAACATGTCTGTACAAAGAACAAGTACCTGGATTCCAAATGTTTAGAGAAGAAAATGTTACAGAGCTGGAGGCCCCGATTTCAGGTCCTGTAATTGTCTCAACAGACCCCAAGTCCGCACAATATTAAATAATGGTATCTATTGAATAGAACCTGACCAGAGATGTTCTAACCTGTCCACTGTCCTCAGGCCATCTGAGCAGTCACTCATACCAGCAGGGCTACACGTCACTCTTCAGCAGCACAAATAAAACACTCACAGCTTATCAAACCTTAGCCTCTTGAACATAAAAAGAAAATTAGAGAGAGACAATAGGGTATACAACCCAGCACTCAATAGACAAAAAGAACAGTCCAACAGTCAATTTCAGTACAAAGAGACCTACCAGCAGAGGTATTCACCACTGGGTTCCAAACTCATTTAAGCGGGTTCTAGGATACCCCAGGACTAGCACACTTCACAAAGACTACCTAAGACCAAGGAGTACAGCAAAAATACACAGGTAATACTCCTACACTTAGATATACAACATACTGCTACATTACCAGATTTCCTTCTTCACATCAACACACGCACACAGGAGACTCTTCACTTACAAAGATGGCTAATGGGAGTGACTCCTAATTACAAGTATAGTCCTAGTCTCAGGCACACAGACTTCAGGACACTTCAGGATGAAGTATGCAAGACACCATTACAGCAACAGCAGCATGTACCTCTCAAGTGTGCTCGCTCTTGTTCTTGAAGGAGTGCCAAGCCCTTTCTTATGTAGAAGCTTGAGGACCAGGTAAGTGGTCAGCATGCTCAGAGCAGTTCATGGAAAAGCGAAAAAGGGCCACTGGCAGTGGTCTGCACACCACAAGAGGCTTTGGCCCCAATGCAGAGGTTCCCTCTGCCTCTGGCTTGGCACCTGCACACTGAGGGAATGCAACCTTGGGCTGGGCCCCTTTTCCCTCTCATGTGTTTGTCACTGACATCTTCCTCTTTTGGCTGTCTACCACTTACATTGGCCCACCAAATGCTGCCGAGTTCATAGTTATTTCCAGTCGCCTGACAAAAGTGCTTAGTTGCATGTCATATGCCTGGTCAGCCATCATATTTTCTTCAGCGACTTTAAGCCCAGTCGACCACCATTCATTCCATTCTTGTCTGCCCGCCCGTTCATAATTGACTGCCCAGTTGATCTGCTACTGCTAGTTGGCTCATTGGTCGACCTTAGTCAACCTGCTAGTTGACTCACGAGTCGACTTTAGTTGACTTACCTTAGGTCCTCACGTGAGTACAGTCCCCAATCGACTGACTAAAGTCCTTGGTTGCCTAGCCGCCCAACTGACCTGTTTGGGGGGGGGGGGAGGGGGGGGGGAGGGAGGGAGAGAGAGGGGGGGAGGGGGGGGGAGAGAGAGAGAGAGAGAGAGAGAGAGAGAGAGAGAGAGAGAGAGAGAGAGAGAGAGAGAGAGAGAGAGAGAGAGAGAGAGAGAGAGAGAGAGAGAGAGAGAGAGAGAGAGAGAGAGAGAGAGAGAGAGAGAGAGAGAGAGAGAGAGAGAGAGAGAGAGAGAGAGAGAGAGAGAGAGAGAGAGAGAGAGAGAGTGTTTTTATGTCTATTAGGAGGCCGAACTCGGCCTATGAGACAAATCGATGTACATGGGTGTATCTTTTGTCTATCAGAGAAGATAAAAGTGCTGAAAAAGAAACTGGTAAAGCTGATACATATTTCCGTGATATGCATGTGGAGATACCCATGAAAGTGGGGGGGTGTATGGAGTGCGATATCTATGATAGTCTATATGCAAAGGGGTAGTACAACAAGCATGGGAATGCATCTGCAACGACTAATTAGCTCCATCCTGTGCTAGTGGGTGGGTGTAAGATGTGATACATAGGTGGAGCTGGAGTCAGGGCCATCGTGATAGCTGCAGCGGGATCAGCCATCATCTGGAATCGGCTCTCGTCCATGGCGCGATGGTGATGAGCTTGGATCTCTGCAATCTGATGTAGGTGAAGTCTCGGGGCCCGATATCCTCTAGCACAGGGTCGTCTCTAGCTCGAGAAGTCTGAGCCTGCTGAAGAGTCACCCCTCTCGGTGTGTGGGCTGAGGGGGGGAGGGCTGAAGCACGTCGTGGAATAAAGAACTCAGTGAGCTGACTCTGTCTCCCTCCTGTATGGCCTGCTACAGTAGGCTTGAGTAGGGAATCTCTGTGACTCTGTATCTCTAGTAGGAATCGCCCGAGCTGTCGCTGATCTCTAGAGTCCATGATCTCTTGGAGGGTGGGCTGCCCTGTAAATAGAGTCCTGTATCTACCTCTGATGCCATCATATGCGCTACATCTGCATACAAAGTGCTCCTCATCCTCCATCTCTACTCTACAAACCCTGCATATCCGCTCCTCTCTGGGAATGTCTGCGGTTTTGCCCGTCTCAATCTCTAGTCTATGTGATGAGACTCTCAACTGGCTCATCGCTACCCTCGAGCTATGAGGTATGTAAGTATCCATGTAACGTGGCCGTCGGATGAAACCGTCCGCTAGAATGTCTAAGAACTTGTCTCGATAGTGCGATAGTCTCGATCCCATGTGTGGTGTGTGCCATGTCTGACTAATGTAGAGCTGCCAAAGATCTTGTCTAAGCACAACATTCTTCTCATGACGAGAGAGGTGGATGTGAGGTGAGTCTGGTCGTACTGAAAAGGCGGCAATCTGTCCATATCAAGCCCATGACTATCAAACCAGACTCTAACCTGAGTGTACCAAGCTCTCTCATATCCTGACTCTGATATCTTTATAGATGCCTCAAAAGCTCTGCATGTGAGTCTGTCTGTAGGGAGCTCCCTCATCCTCTGAATAAAGCAGATAGTCTGGAATAGTGCATCTACTACCATGTGTGGTGAAGCTAGCTCTGTCTTGATGATGTCATGTGGTACCGACTATTTCCCGCGAAATAGTCGCGAGATCATACGTACCTGGGGCCTCTCGATCGCACTCCACTGGGTGACTGTGAGACCTGGGGCCCAAACTGTCGCAGCATACATCATAGCTGATCGGACTAGTGTGTCAAATAGCCATCCCTTTTTGCGGGGCTCCTGGAAGTGTGCCTGGTGACATCTCCGCTCTAACATGGCTAAATCTGCATATCCTCGTGTGAGTCTATCGGTGGTTGCCTGTCTCATGCCGAAGGGGCTAGGTAAGCTCGTGAATGTGACTCCGAGGTAGACATAGGAAGTGACCACCTCAATCTGTCCACCGTCGGCTGTGAATCCTTCTCCATTCCTCACCATGCGGGAGGTGTGGAAGATCATGACCTTGGTCTTTCCAAGGTTTACTGTCAAGCCCCTCTGTGTACAAAACTCATCTAGGGCATCCAGGTGGCGTTGTAATCCCTCGGGTGACTCTGAAATCAAGACAATGTCATCGTCATATAATAAAATGTGGACAGGTGTACCTGCGAGGTCTTCACCCTCTCCTCCAGCTCGGAGAATGTAGTCCTCAATCTCATCGATGTAGAGACCAAATAGAGTGGGAGAGAGCGGGCAGCCTTGCTTAACACCGATGGTGCTAGCAATGGCCTCAGACATACCTCCTGGACAGTGTACTCTCCCAGTCACCTGCACATAGAGTGCATAGATGGCCCAAATCATCCCTGATGGTTTTCCTAAGCTCTGAAGGCATTGGAAGAGCCTCTCTCGTGGCACTGTATCAAAAGCTTTGCGGAAGTCCACAAAGCAGCAATATAGTCTCTTCTTCCGCACCCTTGCCCCGTGAATGAGGCAGCGCAAAATGAAGATGTGATCAATAGTAGAGAAAGCTCGCCGAAAACCTGCTTTGCCTCGTGCTCGTAGTCCCTCAGTCTCTGCATATGAGCTGAGCTCTGCCTCAAGTATGGCACCGTATAGTTTGGCCATGGTGTGGCCAATCATGATGGTCCTGTAATTGCTTGGGTCCAGGGTGTCGCCAGATTTGTGGATAGGCACAATGGTGTGCCTAGTCCACTCCTCTGGGAAGCCCTCCCCTATAGCCCGGTTGAAGACATGTGCAATCAACGGGGATATAGTGGAGGCTGCATATATGAGATGCTCGCTCTATAATCCCGTATGGTCTGTCCAACGTCCATGTCGCAGTCGTCCTATGGCCCTCTCAACCATCTTTGCTGTGAAAAGAGAAGAACTAGTAGGGCGAGGCTCAAGTGGCTGGGGAATGGGAGGCTGCATAGGCATATTAATGTCTTCTGGAGGCCAAACTTGGCCTATGAGACAAAAACCATGTACAAGTGTAGTAACCCCGTGTAGAAAATGAAATGAAATAAAAGTATATCGCTACACAAAGCTATATAGGGCTGGAAAAGGCTGGGGAGACGTGGCTCTGATTCTGCAGATAGTGGCCACCTAATACATGGGGTATCCATAATGTGAGTGAGTAAAAACCCTTAGCTACTGGTGATGGGTGGAGGTGTGTGTAGTATGTGGTACATCGGTGGTGGTCTGAGTGCCTCCTGAAGGAAGACAACCGAGGGGGTGGTGGTACGCCTCTGCTCCATTATGTGGTCGTATGCTGTCCTCATGCGTGAGATATCCTCTTGATATAGTCGTGGTCGACGATATCCGACCATGCGTGGTCTGCGTCGTGCTCTCTGTGTTGCTTCCTGGTGGAACATGAGCCCTATAAATGGACCTCTCTGATGTAGCTCAGCTCGCTGAAAGAATTGGGTAATGGTCTGCTGTGTACTCACCCATGGCTGATGTGTGGGCTGTAAACCGCTCTCGCCTCTCCTATGTTGCCGTGAGGAAGCATCCCAAGCGCCACTGGTCTCCCAAAGTCATGCACAACTGGAGTGACTCCTCTATCTGGAACTCTTCTCGTAGGTCTAAGTATGCTGGGCATCTGATAACAAAATGCTCCTCACTCTCTACCTCTGTCTCGCATACTGGGCACCACCCCTTCTCATGAGGGACTCCCCTTGGAGCGACTCCTCTCAATCTCGAGCTGATGTGATGAAACTCGGAGCTTCCGAATGACGACTCGAAGGTGGTGGGGTAGGTATGTCTACATGTATCTCGGAATCTTGATGAAGCCCTTGTCGGATATATGTAGGAAATGCTCACGATAGTAGAGCATTTTCGCTGGCAATGTATCTCTAGGGCTCACCCATGTCCTCTGTATGTATGTATGCCATATCTCCTGACGAATGACCCTATTCCTTTATTGGTGAGAGAGCGAGTAGGTGGTGCATGTGAGTCGTATTGTAGTGGTGGTATCTTGTCTATGTCAAAGCCATGGTGGGCCAGCCAGTCTTGTGTTTGTTCATACCATGAGGAGGTGTCGCCTTCCAATGCCATATCACGTGATGCCTGGAAAGTACGATAAGCAATGCGCTCCGTATCCATGCTCCGAAGTCTGTGTAATAGGCATACTGTTTGGAATAGTGCCTCAACTAGCATTAGTGGTGCAGCGAGCTCTGCTCTAATGATATCATGTGGTACCGAAGGCTTGCTGCGGATAAGTCTGGCAATCATGAGGATCTGTGGCCTCTCTAATGCTGTCCATACCGATGTAGCTAATCCCGATCCTCATATGGCTGCGCCATACATGAGCGCTTGCGGAACCAAAGTGTCGAAGAGCCACCCCTTTGTGCGGGGCTCCTGAAAATATGCCTGGTGGCACTGTCTCTCCATCAAAGCTAGTGCTGCGTACCCACATGTGATGTGGTCACGGGCTGCCCGAGACATAGAGAAGACCCTTGATGCTGCTGTAAATGTCACTCTCAAGTAAACATAATGATCCGACCACCTGGATCGGTCCACCTTATGCTATGAACAAACTATGTCTGCCTACTTGTGCTGATGTATGAAAGATCATGACCTTGGTTTTACCAAGGTTCACAGATAACCCTATGTGTCTGCAAAAGTCAACTAGGCCATGTAGATGATTTTGTAGACCTTCTGCAGACTCTGAAACAAGTACAATATTATTAGCATATAAAAGAATAAGGACAGTGGACCCGCGTACCTCAATGCCATCACCCCCCCGCTGTTGTATGAAGTCCATTATCTCATCAATGTAGAGAACAAGGAGGGTGGGTGAAAGAGTGCATCCTTGGTTCACCCCGATAGTGCTAGCAAGTGGATGAGATAAGCCCCTTGGGCTTCTGACTCTACCAGATACTCTCTTGTATAAGGTGTAGATCCCCTAGATCATCTCCTCCGGAGCTCCGATATCAAGTAGTCGTTTGAAGAGTTGTTCCCTAGGAATAGTGTCAAATGCTTTGCGGAAGTCCCAATGAAACTTGCAATGCGTGGTAGACCTCTCTCCGGGCTCTCGTGTGTCTCTGTGATGCACACAAAGTCATGTGATGCTAGGATCTCCTCGAGTCTGTTTGGTCGCTTCCAGAGTGCCCCATTGAAGTTCCACACTGCTCCTCTAAGTGGTGTCTCTTTGTGTAGTGATGTCTCATAGGCAGCGTGGCCCTATTTGATAGGGAGTCCATCTATGAAGACCTTACCATCACGGTAAAAGGCCTTCCTCCCCTCTCGGCATGCCTTGAGTATCTGTGGCATGCAAGCGTGCCGGTGTGCCACTTGCATCCGCGTGAGGTCCGCATCCATGTAGAGGGCGCCGTCGGGTAGTCCACGTAGTACTGATCGACGTCTAAAAAAAGCGGTCCGTGCCTCCTCAGAGCTCATCTTAAGGATGAGTGCTCGCAAACGTGATGTATCCCTCCCAACCCTCCATGCGCTTGGCAAGGGCATGCTCTCGTATCCAAGTCGACGACAAATGTCAACGGCGTCCGACTCCGATGATGCTCCTTCGGGTAGGCTCGTAATCCGAATGTGAAGTCTTCGAGTGTGTTGAAGCCTCTCCTCGACTCTCGAATGGATTCTACCTTTCTTAACCCTTTTGTGTACTACTTCCACCCACGACTCTCGAATGGATTCTACCTCCGTTTTGATTTCCTTTTTTATTTCTTCTTTGAGTGTCTCCACGTTGGAGATCTCCCCCTTTTCTTTCAGGTGCTCATAGGCTGTCCTCCAACTGTCTCGTTCTTCTGTGAGAGTCTTTACTTGTTCTTCGAGTCCGTTGACTTTATCCATTACTTGTTCTTCGAGTCCTTTGAACTTTTCCATCATTTTTCATATCTCCATATTTTGAGAGAGAGAGAGAGAGAGAGAGAGAGAGAGAGAGAGAGAGAGAGAGAGAGAGAGAGAGAGAGAGAGAGAGAGAGAGAGAGAGAGAGAGAGAGAGAGAGAGAGAGAGAGAGAGAGAGAGAGAGAGAGAGAGAGTCATATTAACGTCTTCTGGATGCCAAACTTGGCCTATGAGACAAAAACCATGTACAAGTGTAGTAACCCTGTGTAGAAGATAAAATGAAATAAAAAGTATATCGCTACACAAAGCTATATAGGGCTGGAAAAGGCTGGGGAGACGTGGCTCTGACTCTGCAGATAGTGGCCACCTAATACATGGGGGGATCCAAAATGTGAGTAAAACGCCCTAGCTACTGGTGATGGGTGGAGGTGGGTGTAGTATGTGGTACATCGGTGGTGGTCTGAGTGCCTCCTGAAGGAAGACAACCCAGGGGGTGGTGGTACGCCTATGCTCCATCATGTGGTCGTAGGCAATCCTGATGCGTATGATATCCTCCTCATATAGTTCTGGTCGACGATATCCGCCCATGCGTGGTCGGCGCCGTGCTCTCTGTGCTGCTGCCTTGTGGAGCGTGAGCCCTATAGATGGACCTCTCTGATGTAGCTCAACTCGCTGAAAGAACTACGTAATGGTCTGCTGGGTACTCACCCGTGGCTGATGTATCGGCTGTAGTGACCGCTCTCGCCTCTCGTATGCTGCAGTGAGAAAGCGTTCCAAGCGTCTCTGGTCTCCCATAGTCATGCACAGCTGGAATGACTCCTCGATCTGGAACTGTGCTCGTAGGTCTAAGTATGCTTGACATCTGATAACAAAATGCTCCTCACTCTCTACCTCTGTCTTGCATACTGGGCACCACCTCTCCTCACGGGGGACTCCCTTGGACCGACCCCTCTCAATCTCGAGTTGATGTGATGAAACCTGGAGCTGCCCAATGACGACTCGTAGGTGGTGGGCAAGGTAGGTCTGCATGTATCTCGGAATCTCGATGAAGCCCGTGCCCGATATATGTAGAAAATGCTCGCGGTAGTAGAGCATTTTCGGTGGCAATGTACCCCTAGGGCTCACCCATGTCCTCTGTATGTATGTATGCCATATCTCCTGACGAATGATCCTATTCCTCTCTTGATGAGAGAGCGAGTAGGTGGGTGCATGAGAGTCGTACTGTAGTGGTGGTAGCCTGTCTATGTCAAAGCCATGGTGGGCAAGCCAGTTCCGTGTCTGTGCATACCATGAGGAGGTGTCGCTTGCTAATGCCATATCACGTGATGCCTCGAAAGCCCGATAAGCAATGCAGTCTGTATTCATGCTCCGAAGTTTGTGTAATAGGCATACTGTCTGGAATAGTGCCTCAACTAGCATCGGTGGTGGAGCGAGCTCTGCTCTAATGATATCATGTGGTATTGAAGGCTTGCTGCGGATAAGTCTTGCAATCATGAGGATCTGTGGCCTCTCTAATGCTGTCCATACTGATGTAGCTAATCTTGGTTCCCATATGGCTGCCCCATACATGAGAGCTTGCGCAACCAAAGTGTCAAAGAGCCACCCCTTTGTGCGGGGCTCCTGAAAATATGCCTGGTGGCACTGTCTCTCCATCAAAGCTAGTGCTGCGTACCCACGTGTGATGCGGTCACGGGCTGCCTGAGCCATAGAGAAGATCCCTGATGCTGCTGTAAATGTCACCCCCAAGTAAACATATGATCCGACCACCTCGATCGGTCCACCTGCTTCTGTGAACAAACTATGTCTGCGTACCTGTGCTGATGTATGAAAGATCAAGACCTTGGTTTTACCAAGGTTCACAGATAACCCTCTGTGTTTGCAAAAGTCATCTAGGCCGTGTAGATGATGCGGTAGACCTTCTGCAGACTCTGAAACCAATACAATATCATCAGCGTATAAAAGAATATGGACAGTGGACCCGTGTACCTCAATGCCATCTCCCCCCTGCTGCTGTATGAAGTCCACTATCTCATCAATGTAGAGACCAAAGAGGGTGGGTGAGAGAGGGCATCCTTGCTTCACCCCGATAGTGCTAGCAAGTGGATCAGATAAGCCCCCTGGACATCTGACTCTACCAGATACTCTCTCGTATAAGGCGTAGATCCCCCATATCATCTCCTCCGGAGCTCCGATGTCAAGTAGTCGTCTGAAGAGTCGATCCCTGGGAACAGTGTCAAATGCTTTGCGGAAGTCCACAAAGCAACAATATAATCTCCTCTTCCTCACCCTGGCCTGGTCGATCAGGCATCTCATAGTGAAGATGTGGTCAATGGTAGAGTAATCTCGTCTGAAACCTACCTGTCCTGGAGCCCTGATGCCCTCCCTCTCAGCGAGAGTACTCAACTCTGTCTCTAGTACCGCCCCATATAACTTGGCCAATATAGGGCCATTCATGATCGTCCGGTATGTAGCTGGATCCATAGTATCACCTGACTTATGAATGGGCACTATGGTATGCTCAATCGATGAGTCTGGGAACCCTTCAACCAATGCACGGTTGAAGAGATGGGCAATGAGCGGTGCGAGAGTCGTGCCTCCACAGATGAGGTGCTCTGCCTGTAAACCGAAATGATCATGGGCCCTTCCATGCTGCAGCCGGGCAATAGCGCGTCCCACCATAGTGGGTGTGAAGAAGTCAGAGGTAGTAGGACGTGAGCTCTGCGGTCTGGGAATGGGAGGCTGGTCTAGGATCTCATATAGGCTCCGTGCATAGCTATGCCAAGTGCTCGGGTCTCGGATAGGTGTCTGCTGTCTCCTCTCTCTCAAATGTCGCCATGCCACTACACTGTCTCGACTCATGAGCAAATGGTAAATATCCCAATACTGTCTCTCCTCCCAATCTTGCCGTTTGCGGCGAGTAAGGCTCTGCATGCGACGCTGTGCCTGTGTGTGTGTAATATCTCCTCTATGCTCTAAAATCCGTAGGTGCTTCCGCAGCTCATGACAGTCTGCATCATACCAACTGTTCTGGGGCATGGATCTTGTGCGTGGAGGGTGCATATGTGTGCGGTGTGGGAAGCTGCGGAGAGCCGAGTCCTGTAGGATGGAGGTGATATGTGATGTAAGTGTGTCCAAAGGTGAGAATGGATCGAGGGAGAGTAGGCGGGTGTGTAAATGGTGTGCATAAACGTGTGAGAGCTCGTGTGTGAAGTGTATTGTGGTATGTATCTCAGTGGGTGAGGGAGGGTCTAATGGAATCGGAGATGAGAGTGTGAATGTGATAAATGTGTGGTCAGCACCGAGTGGGCGTCGTCCAATACTAAGTGAAGGGATGAGTGAAGCTCCAGAGGTAGTACCCAAAATGTAGTTGACTGTGCTCTCACCTCCCCCGTGAGGGAAGCAAGTAAACCCGCCCGAACCTCGCCAACGATTCATCCCGTTATATATAACGAGATGATGTCGGCTGCCTAGCTCGAGTAGATGTCTGCCATAGCCGGTGGTGTCCTGACCCGTATCTGCGGATACTCTGCTGGTGCTAATCTCAACCGGGTCTCTGGCCCTCATGAGATGTGAGTGATCCATGTCGTACGCCTCACACTGATGCGACTGAGTGCAGCCATTGAAGTCCCCCATAAGGAAGACTTCACCTAGTGTGCTGTAATGTAGTATCTCATCTGAAAGCGATGTGTATGGTGAGTGAATGTACGTGTGGGTGTGTGTGAAGGTGTGTGAGAGGGTATGTGTATGGATGTGTGTGAGAGGGTATGTGTATGAGAGTGGCTAAGAGGGTGGGTGAGTGTCTGTGAGAGTGTGTGGAGTGGGGATATGTGCTGTGTGTCTGTGTATGGGAGAGGGAGTGATGGTGTGAAGATTTATAAGTATGAATGAGAGTGAGTGGGGGATGGTGTATAGGTAAGGGAGGGGGAGTGAGTAGGTGCATGAGCAGGGGTTTGAGCATAATGCGAGGGTCCTCCAACTGGTTAAGAGCATAACCAAGCTATCTACAGTCTAAAGGTTTATGGGTACAATGTTGGAACTTGGCAGTCACAGCCACAGTGCAACAAATATCAACCTTCTTGAGGTCCTATTCTGTTCTTTTTTTATTTGTTTCATAGTTTGTGAGAAGGTTCATTGGAAGGCTGTGCATGATGATCCCATAGATTAATCGCGGAGATGATGGAATGAGAGAGCCTAAATGGATATTGCTAATGAACAGTCAAGAGAAAAACTGCAGAAATGTGATGAGAGCAAGAGAAGAGAAGCAAAGGCATGAGAAATATGAGTAAAAAGCAATCATTTCGAAGAGGTGATGGTAGTGATTCACAAATAGCATATGTGAAATAGATATAGCTTAGAATCAGGGTGAATTAAAGGGCTTTTAAGCTATGCAAATTGCAATTCTAGTTTTATATATATATATATATATATATATATATATATATATATATATATATATATATATATATATATATATATATATATATATTTATTTATTTATAAACCTGTTCTGCACGTTCATCGTCATATGATAACAAAGTGCAATTTCTAGTTTACTTATTATCCTCAATGACATGTTAGTTTGATAACATTCAAGAACCAAGATTATCCTTCGTAGATGCTAAAAAGACATGTCAATCAAATAGAAGCCATTATATGGAGTTTCATGAAATGATAATAAACCAATAAAACCTTTGAACTAGCCAAAGTAATAGCTATACTCAAAAACTTGAAAATGAACATTTCTAGGTGCAAGCAGATGCCGAATTGATGACCGGAATGACAGATCATGGGTAGAAATGGCACTCTACATAGGGGAATGGGGGAAGTAGGGTTGAGAAGATGCAACAGAATGCAAATATATATGCTAAGTTTTATAACAGCTCTTGAGTCTCACAAAACTTTGCTTTTTATCGAATTGGCCAAACTCATGAAAATTTCTCTAGAATTTAAATGTGAAAGTGACAAAATAGATGGATCAATCTTGTTGACACCTGTAATAATACAACTGGATTGCTCATGAAGAAGTTTACCCAATGATTCCTGATTTTATGGGAAGACCTTTTAAAGGAGAACATGTCCTGTGATTCCCATGATTTACCATAGTTGGGCAAGGCTCAGAGCGAGTCTTATCGAAGCTTCTCATTAGCATATTTGAGGGTTTTCATATGATTGGGTCTCAAAATTTTGACTAGAACATCTTGAGCAGTGGTAGTGAATCATTTTGTGCCATCAAATGTTTTGGTGCTTGCATGCGGGTAGCCGTAGCACTCTTAGCCAACATATGGCAAATTTGTCATCAAATTTCTCAGATTGAAGAGCCATTTGAATGAGAAATTTTGTACCTTAGAATGAAACTTTGTTTTTTATTTTTTGATTAATTTCAGCCTCTCATGAAGTGACAACATTGTTGTTAAATTATGCCATCAGCTGAAGTTCTTGTCATTTCCCTTGTTCGTATCTCGTTTATCAAATGTTACCAAAATAGAAATGGCTGTCAAAGAGTTCTATTTTTCTACTGGTAGGGAGGATGTTCTATGCAGCTTCCCAATGCAATTTGTGAAGATTTCCTATGAAGTTGCCTACCCATCAATCGCGATGGAAAATGTAATGCTATGCTAAATAGAAACTTTTTCATACAACATTGATCCTGTCTTTACACTTGAATAATCTAGCTTTGATTGAGCTTTATTTATGCAGCCAAATAAAGAAACCATTTCAGCTTAATTGGAGTTCCAGGTTCCCTTCAGTCCTTCAGTAGTTCCACATTGGAATAACAAGGATAGTAGCATAAAATTTCCAAATTTTTATTTCGTTTTTTACAAAAGCTTCTCTTTATGGTTTTCCTATAGAGGTCTCCTAGTTTTTAGATTAACATTGAAAATATTAAAGAACCATTCTGGACATCGGAATCAAAAACTGTTAAAGTTTCCTTCATGTCCAGCTCTTTCGTTTCCCTTAGATATGACATTTGTACATGAAGAGCTACTGAATATCTTCCATTGATTGATCCAATTCTTTATGGAGCTCTAATTGCAGCAAGTCTGTATCATCTGTATGTGGTAATTCTGTTGATGACGGCATGTTTAACCTGCACCTGACCCTTACTGATCCCTGAAATTTGTCATATGAATTATCTACGTTTGACTAGTGCCACAGAGAAATTGCCAATGTTCTGGTCATGCTATCTGCATCTCTACTCACTGTTCATGAATGTTCTATTATGTTCAATCAATGCAGCAGCAAATCCATAAATGTGCTCCTCACAATCCCCTTATGCTTTTAAGCAATTCTTAGCAAGATCTGTGGATACCCGTTAGCTTAATTCCAATTGTTTTATGCATATTTAATAACTTTTTCCCAAAAACAATTGATGCATCAAGTATACAGTTTGACTTATGCTCGATAAAAATATTTTTGTAAGCGGAGAAGATTAATGCCGACTAAGTACGCTGTATTTGACTCTAAATTGCCATAAAATCTAAGATTTACTTTGTAGCTCTGAAATGACCCTTTGTGATTGCTTTTGGGTCATAGGATTTTTAATTCTCATAATTTTTGGATTGACAACGTTGTCTTTTAAAGAGAACTCTTCTTTTGGTTCCTTTTCTTTAGAAAAAACATATTGTTTAAAGGTTAACATCTATCACCTCCTCAAAGCAAGTAGCCAAAGGTAGGTGAATTCACTTTTGCCTTCAGCTGCAAGATGTCATTTATATGTGCAGAAATGTTTTGTTACAAATATCCATATTTGTCAATGATTGAGAAAAGATGGTATTTTCAGTGCTCAAGGAATTCCCTTGGACCTCCAAGAATTATGATTCTCCTATGCTAATTGTAAAATTTTTGATCACAACATGCATTAGGTGTTGCAGCCTTTCAATTGTCTCACATTCAACTTCTCCATGTCACCATGCAAAAATGAAACCTTCAAGTCCATGGTAGTCGCTTGTAAATCTAGTACAAACATTGGCAAGAAACATGTATGTAATAGTCAACTTTGCTACAAATGAGACATGTGTTAGTCAACGTTGCTACAAATGAGAAATTTTGTTTGGAGTAAGTCCTGTTTTTGTTGTAATTCTCTCCGAAATGCTGCCTTATGCTAGACAACATCTATGTAGAGTCAATTTGTTTGTTAAAGGTTCATTTCCGTTTGCATGAGAAACTCCTAATGCTATTATTTTATGCATGATTGTTCGACCGGTTTGTGAAATAATGGGGCTGTAATTCTCTTCAAAACCATAAAATAGTCGAAGGTTGATATAAAAATAAGAGCTACAATAGTCGAAGGTTGATATAAAAATAAGAGCTACATTACCCTTGTATGAGACAAAACAACGACATTTTCTTTGCCCAAGTTGGGAACCCTTGTAAATGTTTGTTAAAAGGAAATCCTTATTAATTAGTTTGTTTTTTTTTTTAAATAATAATTATATTTTAATTTACTTTTTTTTATTACATCTTTATATTCCTTTTTTGGTTTCGATTTTGCTTTTTTTAGTTCATATCTATTAATGTAGTTCTTTATCTTATTCTTTGCTCCATACTTGTGTGTGTGTTCTTATATTTAATTTGTAAGTTCATGTAAATTTGGATTCTAAATATAAGAATCCAAATTTTCATGTATGTTGAATGTTTCAAGTAGCTCATTCACCAAGGTCAGTCCTAGCAGCATGTCCTAAAACGACAAAATCTCAAATGCCTTTGGAAGAGTTTGCAGGGTTTATGTGCATCCATGTGCACATGGCGCACACACACATGACACAAAGAAAAGAAAATAATTCACTTCTTGGTGACATATGGCTAGCTGAGGGAGCTGATTATGATAGGTTTCTTGATTATTATTGGGCCTTAGATGTTTTATAGAGAACACATAGAAAACAAAGAAAGAAAGTTATATTAATGTCTTCTAAAGACCAAAATTGGCCTATGAGACAATATCAATGTGCAGAAGGTGACATGGTTCTGGCATTGCAGAGAACGACCACGTAGTATGAGAGAGGACTACAAATGATACCATGTGTGTGGACCGCAATGGAACTGATTGGGATGAATATAATGTAAACAAACGTTTTGCAAGGATCACTTAGTGCTTATTTGAAGATATAATGGTCTTCAAAATTGTATGATCAGTTTTCTTCACACATTTCACGGTGGTAAATAAAAAAATATAGGCTAGTATCTGAAGCTTAGGAATCTCTCTTTTAGCATTCAATCCTGCAAACAAGAGGAATATGGCTAAGATGATTGTTAATATTTCTTGCATGCTTTTACATTTCCAAGGTTGACAATGAGTTGATTGCATAATCTGTAGTCATATTGCCTGGAGGAAACCAGACAAGCAAGAATTGTCAGAATGTCTAAGATTGAATTGTCATGTCACATGGAAATCGAAGCTAACTTACTTTTGTAGAGTGCCAATTTCTTTTATAAATATTGCTCATCAACTTGTACATTGGGAGTGGTTTTATATGCATCTGTTTGTCTGAATCTTATGGATGTCATTTCAATTCATCAAGTTGCTATATGTATCTCTGAATTACAGGTATGACCTCCTTTGTCTCGAGGGCCTTGCACGGGCATTGCGCATTTTTAAATGCATTGAACCAGTGCCAGAGTTTCAAGTATCCAAAGTCCCACCTGCATCAATGATTAAGATCCAAGTGAAGCCTAAGGTATGATGTGATTCTTATCAAAGAGAATCAGGAACTCTAGAGCTTTGCATCTTTGTTTCACACTTCAGAATTTCTTGAGGGATATCCTATCATACAGATGTAATATAATTTTTTTACATATATAAATGAAAATAATGTTCAAGCTTTTACGCACGTTTCCTGGTCACATGGATAACTCAGAAACACACACTTTCTTCTTTTTTCTCTTGGGGCAACTTGAATGGATTTGAGAGGGCTCATGGGGTATCAAAAAAGAGCAGAGAGCATGGTAGTTAAAATGCCATCCCTAGGTACAGAGTACACTGTAGAATTTTGTAATTGCATTCCAGCAAGTTAACCTTTGGGTTGGGATTAAATCACCGGTACATATTGCTAAGCTTTTCAAAAACAGTTTTGATCTAGGCAAACCTTGTTGATATCATATTGCCACCTGCCTCACCTCTCTTCCTCCACAAAGGAAATAACAAAGAAAACTCAAAATATGAAAGCAGAAGATGAACTATCTCACCTTGAAATGTCTACATATGGCTGTTGATTATGAGTGGATGGAGACATACCATAATGGTGTGTAGCTTACCGCAACACCATGCTTAGTTTCTTGTTGCTTTCTAAGATCTTGTTTGCCTTCGCAGACTTCGATGATTAGGCCCTTCGTGGTGTGTGCTGTTCTAAGAGGGGTTGCACTTGATCAAGCTCGGTATAATAGCTTCATTGATTTGCAAGATAAATTGCACCAAAATCTTTGCAGGTATTATTGGTGCCGTCTAGGTTCAGAATACAATTTTGACATTAATGCTGGAATTTGATGAGACAATCCACTTGAGGAATGTGTTTTTAGTCTGCGTGGTTAATATAAACTACTTTTTTGAGTTCTGTTTATACGTTCCATGCCCTTAAAAGCATGCAGTACTATTTTATGAGAACAGAGAATAATACAAGGATACATCTGCATAGGAGACAGCAGAGATGCTCTGCTTGCAGTTCTGTTCTATGTTTTTCTTTTGTCACAAAATCATTTTGTCTAACAAATAAAAGAAATGAGGAGCTCTTTTGTTCAGATTAGATGAGGGTTACTGTACTGTCAATGTTAAGAGCCTGGAAGGATAGATTCAATTTAAACAAATGCAATTGTATGCACACATGAAGCAAATTTTTTTTTCTAAAATCCAAATATATATTCATCACACATCTTCAATGTAGCGACCTATTATATCGGCAGATCCGTAATGATTGGATCTCAACAAATGATGTTCAGTTGTAGGGAACACATGAATCCAGATCGTATATTCTAGGTGCACATACCTATGTGTAAGGCTATATGTTTCTCGACCTTGCCTAATCCATATATCTAGTAAAACACCACCCCTTTTTCCTCCTCTTCCAAAAAAAAAAGAAGAAAAGAAAAAAGAAAACACAAAAAAAAAATCTTGCGTAAGTTCATATACATTGATGTAGGTGTTGAAATATGCATGCATATGCACCCTTTTTTGTATAATTTCGAAGTGTAGTTTGTTTATGTCTGTAAGGTACTTTTTTTTTTGATACATTAAGATCTCCTGCCTTTTTTGAACTTTCTTTGTGATTTGCAAAGCAGTTAAAGATAGCACACAGTATAAATTTGAGCCTGAACAGTATTCTTTGAGTGTTTGCAGGCGGAGAACTCTCGTGGCAATAGGTACACATGATCTTGATACTCTAGAGGGGCCTTTCACTTACGAGGCAGGAATATTTCATATCATCATCTATGTCCTCTTGTTAGATGAGAAAATTGGAATCCTATTGACTTAGAAATCTAAATTTAATGCACATTTTGCAGGCTTTGCCTCCTTCTGAAATCAAGTTTGTTCCTCTTAAAGAGGTCTGTGCATCTCTCTAATTTGCTTGTCTTTGGTTGCAAAATGTTGATTCCATATCTCATGTCTTGCAGACAAAGGAGTTTACAGCTGAAGACCTCATGGAAAAATACAAAGTATTTAAGGAATCTCTATAAGTTGTATCACCACAGTTCAGTTGCCTATTGGACGCAGTAAGAATTATGATTTTTTCCTTTCAGGCTGATTTGAAACTGAAGAAATTTTTACACATTCTGGAGGGTTCTCCAGTTCATCCGGTCATATTTGACAGCAAAAGGTAGCATCAATGATACTGATGGAGGATACATTGAATTGCATTATTGTGATTTTGGTTAAAAAGATCTATAATCATACCATCTACCTTTACTTCCTCTTCACCATCCTCAATTTCTGGTAATAGAAATTTGTGGTCAATAAATCATAATTTCCAGTAGTGTTTTTCCGGAATATAAAATAGATTGATCAACATGTCTTTTGTTTTCAGCCAAGATATCAAGTAGCACCCTTGCATAATAAATGATGTGTATCAATACTTCTCTTTCTCTCTTTCCCTTTGTCAAAGTTCCTATCATGCTCCTCTGAAAACTCTCTGTAAACACATATTTTGTTGATTAGTTTGAGGGCTGATCAAGTGTCCATTTTGAGGAGGCTGCCTTCATACAAATTATTTTAAAAAGCATCAGCTGTAGTCAATACTTATGTGCTATTTTGCATTAGATATTTCAAATTGTGGATGAATGTTGTGGGGTCATGCTCATGGGGGAATAGATTCAAGATTATCATGAAAAAGGATGATGAGGAGCAAGGATTAGCTTTCAGTTAAATTTTCAGACTGCTAGACTTCATGGACTGGTGCATTTGCTCACAATAGGAGAAAATTTGCAACTTGCAAGAGGGCAAGTGAACATTTAATCAAGATAAGGTCATAGAGGATCTTATTCCTTGTAGATTGTTCCATACAAACCATGTGGATGAAAACAGCTGATAACTTTTATTATCCATGTGGAAATGGATTAAGTATATAGAGATACACATGTATATGCACATGCACAAACACACAAGACACATACATGTGTGGCACATAGACATGCACATACATACATAGACATACACACATGCACATGTGGGCACACATCCACATGCACACACATTCAAACACACACATATACATAATCGGACATACACACACATTCACATACATATATACACACAGACATACATGTACACATACGCACGTGCATCCATACCTTCACCTGCACAGACACAGACTCAGAGGCACACACGCACACACCCACACCCCTCCACACACACATGTATATATACACATACTCATCAAAGTCACAAGGAGCTGGGGATGGATCTTAGGAACAGTGTTGTCCTTGGGATGGGGACCAAGCTTGGGGCAACCTGGGGACAAATGCTTGGAATGATACTCAAAAATGTTTATTTTTTCAAAAACTATCAAAGGAAAACCATGTACAATGAATGTGCTAACATATGAAAAGGCCAATAGAAAAAAAAATGTAGAAAAAAACTGTCTAAGTGAAATCATGTATGGAGCACGATGAACCTTTAGAGTCGGCTGCAAAGAGTTAAAAGTGATAAGTCATATGTATTTCATTGTATCAAGAAGAAAAAAGATAATACATCCTCATCATCATCATATCAGCAATCCGATGCATAAAAAGAGTTAAGACTTAATGATCGTTTGACATATCACATTATCATGAAAATAAAACATGTTACATTATATCATCAGTCGACGTTAAGAACTAGTGATAGGTGCTTGAGGGTTTGTAGGAGGACACAAAGGAGAAGTTTGATAAATTTACGGAAATCGTGAAGGATTTGGTTGCTGATACGGCCCCATCCTTGCCCCTGGTCTAGTTTTTGATGGGACTTCGAAGGTTGTTGGCTTATCAAATCTCATAGTCGATTTGGGAACGGTGTTTGTTGGAGTGATGCAAAGACCTTTAGGAGAGGAAGTCTAAGAAATTCTTTCATCTTTTGAAGGTGTGGAAGGGAAAGAACTCGCTTTCCGAGTTAGTCCATTTGTAATAAATGTGGGGAACTTGTGGTCGATCTCACCGGACAACTTTGTTTCTGGAAGAAACATTGTGAGGGTATCTTCGTGGATCTTGATGGGAGACCGTAACACGGATATGTGGACTAGACATCTTGTTAGGGTTTGGGGGAGGCTTAACAGAGTGAACCAACCAATACAATGGTTTGAAGATCGATTGCCTCACTAGAAAATTCAGAGATAATGAGGCATGGGAGGATATGGACTTCCCTCCGATTCTTTTCAGATACTTCTCCATGGTAAGTGTGATCGGTTTGACTCTTCCTTTGTTGGCATGCCGCTTCACGAGACCTTTCTTAATTTGCTTGAAAATATGTTTGAGAGGGAGGTGACTCAAGGGTTCATGGCAACCGGGGTCGTGGTCTCATACCTAAGCAAGGGGGGACCTTACCTATAATGATAATTACGAAGGGATTCTTTGATCTCTTTAGCCCTCCAAATTTTGGTTTTATCCTAGACTCTAGTGAAGAGGCTTACTGATGCTCTTGACGCTCACAATTTTTTCAATCAAGGCCAGTGGTGTTGCATAGGGCTATGCATAAAATTTCTACATGTGAAGCTTATATGGACTTCAAAAAAGCATATGACATTGTGTTGCATTAAGCGTTGTTACTTACTTAAACTTGAAGCTGCATGCCTAACGGGTCTAGAGCTGAAATTCTTTCATGCTCTGTATGAGTCTTGAAAGATCCGGGTTCGTGTGGAGAAACACCACTTGAGCGAGCCTGTCTGGTCCTCCGAGGTGTTCGCAAAGGATACTCGGGATCTCCCACTCTATTCAGCATATATATTAACGATTTACTAGATCATGGGTGAGACTCTTGCGGGCTCGACATACCTTGTCTCGATCGAGTTAAGGGCTCATTGTTTGCAGATGACTCGGTGGTATTTGCAAGTTAGCTTGTATAAGTACAAAAACACATGCATACATGGACGTACACATATACACATACACATTCATATATACACATACACATACATATACACACACATATAGACAATGCACACACATATACATACCAATGTTACATGTTGCAATGTGCTCGCAATGTTCACAATGTTATCCCCTTCCATCATTGTGCCAAAAGCAAAACAAGCTTGTTGACAGTATGTTACAAGCCAAGGGAAGTTTGGCTCGGGGGGAAAGTGAAAGATGGACTTGCAAGCTATTTGGGTAAAGTGGTGGTGGAGTAGATAGAAACAATCACATAAGCCACCAAGAAAATGTGCAAGACTAGATCATGATTATCAAGAACATCAACATGGTTCTCTTGGATCCACCTCCATACATGCTAGCTTGCAAAAGCAATCTAAACGAGAAGCTATACAAGCACTTATGAAGGCTTTTATGTGGGTTGCTATATAATGTTGCAGAGGCATCGACATGTAGAAATGCC
>CM035412.1:81857766-81892766 GCA_020310875.1 Ceratopteris richardii | reverse complement strand
TCTGTTATTAAGCAGACATTTATTATGTGGCAAACATATTAAGCAGGTGCATGATAGTAGCGTCAGAGTTTATTTTACAAAATCTTAGATGCAATAATAGTAGTGTAGTTTTCCATTTAAAAGAACACTAAGCAGGAAGTCTTTTTTTTTTTTTTTTTGAAGGTTTATCAGCAATCTTATACTTAGCAATAGATGCACAGAGCATGAGATTATGGTACTGGACTATTTGCTGTAACGAGATTAAATATATTCTTTCTGCAATCTCATTGACTGCTCTTTCTCTGGCATGGGGATGCAAATACTTTTCTAGTTGAACGTTTTTCTTAATCGAAAAGTTTTCATGTCTTGCACAAGTGATGCAGTATTATTGTAGATTTCTGTGCTTTACTGCATCTTCATTTATATGTCTCTGAAAGGAGTAATGCTGGACTATAGTTTGAATGTTACTTACATGTCAGTTCTGGGATAAGGAAAACTTGATAACATATAGTGATTCAGTATACATGCATGCATGTGTGTATGTATGTATCGATGTATGTATGTATGTATGTATGTATGTATGTATGTATGTATGTATGTATGTATGTATGCATGCATGCATGCATGCATGCATGCATGCATGCATGTATATATGCATGTATATATGCATGTATGTGTGTGTGTGTATGTACGTATGCACGTGCATGTATATGTATATAGGTATGTATGCATGTCCTTTTGGTTGAGAATGAGTGCTTTGAAATTCAAATTGAATGACATGCGTGCTCGGTTTCTAGGCACACTGCATTGGGAAGGGGACAAAATTCACAAAGGACAGATTTTTAGATCTGTGGGATATCCAAGGAAGTCAATGTAACGTTACACATGAGTGGATCCTCTGGTGTGTTCTTCAAAAGGTCTCCAAATGGAAGGCACAACATTGGGCCTTACACGTCAGGGCCATAATTGCTCAAGCTATCATGTAATCGCACATATGTTCTACCCTTTTGGCTTGATTGCAATCAATCTCCCTTGACACCATTCACATTGGCAATTAAAACATTAGTTTGGTAGAAATGCACGACCAAAACTTTATGGCATGAGCATGAAAACTTGCAACTCATAGGTGCAAACAAGGCGGGCTGGGTTTATTTGCTTATGCACATGCATGCTAGGTGATGTATACTATTTGGTAAGTTCTTTCAAGATCAAGAAGCATGGATGTCTCTCTTGTGTCTCATTATAGAACTTGGGAAAGTTCATTACAAAGGCAATCGGGAACGCAATACGTGAAACAACGATCTTTTCCCATGCACCACTTAAATTAAATTCAATTAAATTACGTCCAAGACTAAGTGTACGATTGATTACATCTTGGTAAAAATTGAATCCATCTTTACATGGGAATGGGGGTAAACACCTACTAAGCAATTCCATACCATTGGAATCACCAATCTGGACGTTATACAGAGATTCGTCGTAGTCTCTACACTTACTCAGGCGTGTTGTTTCAATAAGAAAGAGTTTTTATGAGTCAAGACATAGCCTTTTCTTTCCACATATGAAACGACAATTCAACCTCGATGTGGTGTATAGGGCTTTGTGATTAAGCCTATAGCAAATATACTTGGAGATCAATGTGCTTGTAACACATCGTTTCCATGGGTGAGATATGGATTGAAAATGTGACTATCTTCAAAATTGGCCCATTGCATTAGCTTCTGATTATTATCACATTTTGAAGCTACATCTTGATATGGCCGAAACTTTTAATTTGAGATGGGGGTTAGGAGTATCCATCTCCATGGTGGGTTGGTAGATACTCCAAAATAAATATGGAATCGAATTTGCCATTGTACTACCATGTTTTGTGTGGGGATTGGTGGTGGGAGGCATTAGAACAACTGAATTTTTCGAATGGCATTTTGAGTTGTAGTTTCCTTGCCCACAATGTGGTGAGTGCACAAAAACTCTACGACACATTTTTTTTTACACCCTTATGACATAGGGAGTGCGTATTTTCCTCCATTGTGGCTCTACCACAAAAAGTGTATTCCAAAGTCCACCTCATCATCAACATTGTCTTTTTGCAAGCTTTATGAAGTCATTCTTAAAACCCCTAAGGATCTTGATGTTTTGCTTAATCATCGGCATGCAATTCGACTAATTTATTCCCTTGAAACCACTGTATCATAATAAGGGAAGAATCGCTTCAATCATACCTTATTTGGCTGGACTTTCTTGATTTTTCTTGTGATCTATGGGATTGTTATTCATATATGAGTAAAGAATTCGGAAAGGTCTCATATATATACCATCTCCTTCTGCTTCAAAGGGACATCATATAATCTAAGATATTGTTAAACCCTTCCTTGCCTCTATGATAGACACTATGCATCAATGGTGAAAGCTCATAGGTGCTGCTGTGGTAGAATTTGGCATTTTTGAAGGTTGTGTCTAGTACTACATCGTGAGAGGATTGTTTGGTTCTTGTATACCTAGGGAGTACTATTCAAGTTTTGCATGAGCACGATTTTGGTAAGTGTTACACTTCATTCTCTTTACAACATATTAAATCTCAATCAGATAAATTGTTGTGGAAGGTTTCTTCCATGCTTGATGAAGGAAAGATAGTGGTTAGTCAACCAACTCCTCATCCTTCTTCTCATCACAATATAATTGTTGGAGCATCATTTTCCACCCGCAAACACCCCTTTTCTAACCAAGCTATTGCGTCAACGAAGCATTCAATCGATACACAATCGTCTCTAAGATCAACCAATACCTCAAGAGGATGTTTGTGCACTAGTCAATTAGAATCATAAATGGGGTAAAGGGTCACTAAGATTGCTTGTTACCTTCTTGAACATGCTGTCTTTGTGTATGTCCGAATGATGGAATTCAACATGATGTGGATGATCTTCAAGTCAAGGAAGTTCTTACCTTAATGGGTGAGGTGATTGTTGATATATTGCACTTTATACAATGACAAAAGTTACTTGCAATGCTCAAGGACTTAATACTTGTACAAAATGGAAGATTCTTTGGTCTTGTATTGTAAAGTATGTTTATGTAATAAATACTTGAACAACTTGTTTGCTTCCTTCCTTCTTGAACATGCCTTCTTTGTGTATGTTCGAATGTTGGAATGCAACATGATGTGGATGGTCTTCAAGTCAAGGATGTTCTTACCTTAATGGGTGAGGTGATTGTTGATATATTGCACTTAATACAATGACAAAAGTTACTTGCAATGTTCAAGGACTTAATACTCGTACAAAATGGAAGATTCTTCAGTCTTGTATTGTAAAGTCTGTTCAAGGACTAATTACTTTTACAAAATTGAAAATTCTTTGGTCTTGGATTATATTGTGCAACGTCGACATCTCTTGTGTAGAGGAGCACAAACTTTATTACAGAAAGGGTATAGTGAAGTTCATTATAAATTGTTATGCATCATATGTGGGAACATCGTTTTTCTCTTATTCTAAGTGTTTATGTATTTTGCGTTGCACGTTCAATTCTTCTATGGTTTATGATGACGCCTTCGAGCATTTCCTCAAATTTGCTTTGTTGTGGTCGGAGGTTACACATCTCATCGTTATGTCTATGGGTACATTTAAAGAGGTCGAATTAAGTTGTGGGATTCTTTGGTCGCTTTTTTTGTTGAGCATCCCTTTCTCATATGCTTGGTTTCCAAGGACTCTCTATAAACCCAATTCCATCCTTGGGACTACTTTAAATGAAATGAAGAGAGTACAAAAGAAATATATGCTTACATTAAATATTTTGAGCAGCATGTTTGCAATAACCAATCCCATATCTTGGAGATGCGGCTCTCCATGGATTTGCTCGCCCATAAACTTATGGGCAAATTGGTATACATCTTATGTGAAATCAATAAATGGTTGTTTCCTTGCTGACCTTGAACTAAATCAAAGCAAGCTTGTCTAGTAATCTCTTAATCCAATATGTCGTAGGATTTTCTTTGTATGGGGAGATTGACCAATCATCGGTCTCATACCTGTGATCCCTTCCTATCAACTAACTCCATTATGTAGGTGTGATCCGGTTGCATATTGTAGAAGTGTAGTCTTCTACAAGTTGAGAACTAATTAGGTAACTAATTAGGTTATGAGGAGAGCCCATGTCAAAGAGCACTTTGAAGGATTGTTTCGCCATTGCTGATTGCTTCCCTCATGAAAATGAGCTCAATATCAGGAGAATGATATCCCCTTTGTACCGTTGGTGGGAACACAACATCTGACACCATATACATTGTCTTTGTAATGGTCATGGCTATGATGCATAGTCACATGGGGTATGCTTTCCTGAGCCCGAGGGATGCTGTCCGCCCTACAAATTCGCTCATATGTGATGGCTTGTGCCCCGAATTTTTTTTCTATCACATGTGGCCGTCCTAAAACGATGGGCTGTTATGACGCCAAAAGCGGGATACCGAAAATGGAGGGACGCCAAACTTTACCGATTTTGTATTTGAATTTTGAACTTTAAAATTGAGTGCCCATTTTATCTCTCTAGAAGGTTCTTATGGGGCCCAAAGCAACCATAAAAGGAGCTCTTTGCTGCCCTCAAAACACACATCTTACTTTAAGCTTTTTCTTGAGCTACCTTGTTGTGCACCCTTGCATATTCAATAGCCCTCTCCATCCTTTTAGCCTTTGGGCCTCTCTAGGAGAGAGATTTCAGCAGCCCCTCTCTTGAGCCCCCTCTTCAAGGCTCAAGAACTTACCCTTTGGAGTTCTAAATCTTCCCCCTCTCTTTCATTTGGAGTGTAGGAGCAGCCATTATGGCCTCTTCATCAAGCACATACAAGAGAGGGAAGGATGTGGCAAAATGGTCATGGTGGGAAGAGGTGGAGTCTCCCATGTCGATCAGATAAGGAGGTGGTTCAAGACCATGGACATGCAAATTATGTGGATACAAAAGGACCGATGGAGCGAATAAGGTGCGTGCCTGTCTTCTTCATGAGAGTGGCAATGAAGTAAAGCTTTGTAATGCCCTCACTTCAACCCCGCATCTTTTGTGAGAACTTCAACTTTCGTTTCCAAGGAGGCATCTTCATCGGCAACGACAGTTCGAACTCACCCCCCTTCCACACCAAAAGATATGCCATCTTTAAGCTCCACACCATATAGACATATACATCATCAACAAACGCGTGATGATAAATAGAATCCGAAATTGAAGGAAGAGGTTTACATGGTAGTGGCGAGGTTTTTCTATCATGACCACATACCTTTCAATGTTGCCCTAAAAGTAATCATAACTCATATGACATAACTGAATTTTCAATCTACTTAGTTATTTACAATTTGTCTAATGCAAATTGTTTTTTTGTTCATAGATCACGATACTTCAAGGAGATGATGAAAAAGATAGAGGAGAATGGACCACAATATGTTCCTCGCTTTTCTAAGGGTTTACACACTACTCTACCAGAGAAGGAGAAGAAAGTTGTGGAAGCTGCATATGAGAACATTCGAAAGCCATTGGAAAGAAATGGAGTGTCCTTGCTCGTGGGTGGATGGAGTGACACACAAAGGCGATCTATCCATAGAGTTGTCCCTTACTTCCAAGGTGAGATGTACTTTATATCATCCCATGGTGCATCTGAGATAGGAAAATGAGCTGATATGCTTGCTTCTGAGTGGGCAAATGCCATAGAAATAGTGGGTCCAGCAAATGTTGTGGCCATGGTAGCGGATGGGGAGGCCTCAAATAGAGCAGCAGCCCAAATCATTGAAAACTTGTATGCTCATATCATTGTTTGTTTTTGCATGGTTCAATGCCTAAATTATTCTCAAAGACATTGGCACTTTGGAATGGATTTTGGCTTCCATCAATGAGGCAAATGTGTTAGTGAGCTTCATCAATAATCATACACGTGTGCGGATTCAGTTCAACAAGAGATCTACTCTTGTTTTACTCAAATATGCCGAAACATGATTTGCACACAACTTCATTATGCCACATCGTGTTGTGAATTGAAGTGGTGTTATAAGACGCTTACTATTGAGTGACGAATTTGCAGCAATGCCTGAGGCTTCCATGCAATAGGAAAGGAATTTATAAAATTGGCTGCTAATATAGCATGGTGAGAGAATATAGCCGCATAGTGGATATTGTGCAACCACTTGTGCACTTATTAAGAGTGGTGGATTCTATGGAACCATGCATTGACAAAGTGTATGAAGCTATGGATCGAACCATTGAGTCCTTGAAGAAGCTAGTGCAAGAGGGTGATAAGTATGAAGAAATTTCATTAATATGTGCTCGACGATGGAATGTTTACTCCCCACTCCATGTAGCAACATTCATGGTGGATCTCAAATTCCAAGATAAGAAGCAATATGCTGATCTAGAGGTGGCAAATGGATGGAGAATGATATTGGGGAGACTTGTCCCAGATAATGTATCGAGGAGGCTTATTAGGGATCAACTATCAAAATATAGAACTATGAAAAATGCTTCATTATATGCAGATGCACACGAATACAGGTTTCGGGTCCGCGCTGCTCTTTGGTGGGAAGATTTTGGCTTTCATGGTCCATAGTTGCAACAATAGGCTATATGCATACTTAGTCAAGCATGCACAACGAGTTGCCTTGAGCAACTATGGAGTGTATATGGACATGTAGCCTCTAAGAAGAGGAATCGACTTGGTGTGCAGCGTGCAAGTGATCTTGTCTTTGTGAGTGCAAACTTAAGGATGTTGTGCAAGACTCAAAGCATGGTTTCATATCCTTTTATAGAATGGGAAATAGAGGACAACAAAGTGCAAAGTGAAGAGCATGAGGAAGAGACACATGATGTTGAACACCTTCAGCACGTGGAGATTCAAAATGCACCACGGATTACTACCTCTACTACTGTAGCACCGATTCCCCACTTGGATTCTCCTTGATACTTGAGTTATCTATCATTTATGCCATTTGGCCCTTGGGTCATGGCTGTAGTTTTTTGGTTTTAATCATGATATTTAAGTTTTTTGATATGTAATGATAATCAAGATGATACAATGATTGATCTATGTTCATCCTACATCGATGTAATCCTTTCTTATAAAATCGTGGTAATATAGATGTGCTTTACCTTTGGCCCTTAAATATTGTCTATGATGTATGATCATTGATGTGGTCGTTCAAAGTTGTCTTTCATATGAGTGAGAATTTGATTAATGATAACTTATAAGTCATTGTTCAATGTTTATATGTAGTGCGATGGTGGACGGGTCGAGACACAGTGCACACCACATGTTCTCATATAATTCACTCAAGAAAGACTTGTTTTTAATATTTTCTTGTTTATTTCTCTTCTTATAAGCTAACATAATAATAATGAATGAAATTTATTTAAAATTGGCCTCAAAAGAAGCATATTTTGATTGCCGACCCGGATTGACATCCTCGAGATGGTCTAGGTCCCATCCTCGACCCCGGGACATTATTGTTCTCGGGACACGTCACCGTCCCCCCGTGACCATGCTATGATGAGAGATGGTGTCAAGGGAGGAGAGCTCAACAGGTTCTCGTTTTTATATCACCCCTATATGGCTTACCACCTTGATTGCCATTATTTTTGTTTTTCTCAAGATAATATTTGAACCCATGTATGTTGTTTGTCTAAGTTGCCATAATATAGTCCCTCTCTATAACTTACTCTCTTTGTTGTGGTGTGAGCACATGTTTATTAGAAGATCGCAAAAACTTTTTATTGCCGTTCATACGGTTTTGATCATTTGCAGCTGCATAGATTCTTTTAGAGCTTGAGCATTGATGAGGTACTAGGGCCTAGGAGAAGTCAAGAGAGGCATACTAGTCTTGGCCAATGAAGATCTCTCCCCTTGGACGCTACCTCTATGGCCATCCTTATAGATCAAGGCCGTCTCTACCACCTAGGTTAGAGATTGACACCTCATTTTCTGACTAAGGATATGATAGTTTCTTTCAAGCCCAAGATGAATCCATGGACTTGGAGAAACTAAAGGATAGAATCAAGTATCGTGAACAAGACCTCCTTGAACCTGTCCATATACTCTTGGATGGTTTGATCTATCTGATTTATGAAGAACAAAATCTTGAACACTTTGAAGTTAGGACTTTTGGTATGGGGACACAGCATTATTATTAAATAATATTTTCAGTTTGGCCCAAGTTCTGATTTAGTTTGACCTTGCTCTATTGTCAGCTAGCACATATGGTCTACATCCATTGCTCTTTATGATTGCAATATAGAGAGTACATCTGTGGGCAGGACTCTTGTGGATCTAGAAGAGGGGGTGTTCCTAGTATTGTATCTAAGGATGCTGCATGTCTATTCCAAGATCTCTAAAAGCAATGGCTAAGTGGGATGAGGATACCTCAAATGTCTCCATGTCTCACTCAAATGCGGACTGACGGAAATCTGATAAAACTTATGCTCTATCTGAGCAAAACCCCCCCCTTCTTTTCACTAGATGTGTCATGTATAAAAGAAATCTGAGATTGTCTGTAAAATTTAGTCCTAGAGCAACCTCCCTTTTGTAGCAATACGCCAATCTCTCTCCATTTATCATTATACCGTGTGTTTTGGGATGTACTTCCAAAATGTCTCCTTTGCTGAGGCTTTATGTAAGAATATTATCTCATGCTGTGTTAAAAAGATGTTTGCAAGTACATAAGTGAGTTCCTCTAATAGTCTGTAAGGATCCACCAAGCATAAGCATTTACAAGTTGCATCTATATAGATAGCCTTGATATTTTGATTGAACATAACAACTAGGTCCCACCACCTGTGGCTTTTGGATCTTAGTAAATCGAAAGATGGTCAATGTCAGAAAGGCATGATCAACTGCAATATCATTGGGTCTGGTATCGTTGGGAAGTCTTCGAATACAAGGTACAAACCGACAATGGGCCTGTTAGCCTGGGAAATATCTGCAGCGAATAAGTATGGCCAAACAGTGTGGAATATGCATGCCTATCTACTTTCTTCCATACTCTCTATATTCTTCATCGCATCTGATCAATTCCTTATGGCTAATCTTGAACTCTCTTCAATGCTTCATTGTTGCGTGCAGCTTGTCTCATTGGAGTCACTATGGAGAGTGATGTCACATGTGTCCACTCCCATATGCCATCATCTGGTATAGCAAAGAAAGTTTGGCAACTTGGTGCAGCAGAGGCTAATGCAGTAGGAGCAAAACAACATATAATATTATATGTAAATTGCCTTGTCTTCTCTGTCAACTGCATTGCACACTTGATACGCCTGGTGACTGGTCTGGTTATGCCCTTTCATGATATGTAAGAACGTTCAAAGCCGCTTTACAAAAGTAACTGCTACATCTGATCCTCTGTTCTTGTGCATAGATCCATCTCTTCTTGATGAGCTGTATCCAATCTATATCTAGTCATGTGGGGCATCTGTTGGTGGACAGCCTGATGATATAACTACATGTATGTCTTTGAAAATCTTTTAAAGTACCCACAAACTAAAAGGTCCATTGCACTTGCAGTATTCCTATCTTAGGTTTGGTCCCAAAAGTTTGGCGCCATCATGTAGGGCATCATTTGACACTGAACAACTGTCCTTCCTCTGTAAAAATCACGTCTTTCTGTTTTTTCTAGCATGATTTCTTAGCAGATCCCCTTTCATGATATGTAAGAACGTTCAAAGCCGCTTTACAAAAGTAACTGCTACATCTGATCCTCTGTTCTGGTGCATAGATCCATCTCTTCTTGATGAGCTGTATCCAATCTATATCTAGTCATGTGGGGCATCTGTTGGTCAACAGCCTGATGATATAACTATATGTATGTCTTTGAAAATCTTTTAAAGTACCCACAAACTAAAAGGTCCATTGCACTTGCAGTATTCCTATCTTAGGTTTGGTCCCAATAAGTTTGGCGCCATCATGTAGGGCATCATTTGACACTGAACAACTGTCCTTCCTCTGTAAAAATCAGGTTTTTCTGTTTTTTCTAGCATGATTTCTTAGCAGATCCCACTCCCGAGGACCTAGACATGATGCTTAAAGCATATGAGGCCAGAATCCAAGAAGGGCTGCTCGTGTTCAAGCTGAAGAGGGTAAGATTGTCACCAGGTTGATGCAGACCTTCAATGCCATTTCTTCATCATTAGAAATTCTTCTCTACCTCAATAGGAAAGGATAAACTGAGTGCTATCTCCTTTGAATATTCCCATATTGTGAGTGGTTTATATGAAAATCTTGTAAATGCCAATATGATGTATGAGACCAAAGCATAGTTATTTTCGGACGTGTATGGAAAAAATACTGTACGTATGAAAAAGTATGCGTATGGTTGGAGTATGGAATTTTTCGTACCCCAATTTTTTCTCTTCTCTCATTGATTCTAGTTCAGGGCAAATTCATATTGTTTTTATGCAAATTCACTCTCATATGCTCTACTCCATTATACCCAAACATATGTACAACACCCTAAGCTATAGTAGCCAATAAAATTTTGATCTTTAATTGTATATATAATACTTCATATTTTCAATATTTTTTGTTCTAGACGTATGATATCACGTATGATATTTTTTAAAAGATTCCATACTCTTTTCATACTTCCATACCCGTATGCGTTTGCCGTATGGTTCGCGTATGGAAAAACTATGGACCAAAGAATTACATCATGGAGGACCTTATATGAGGCTGGGCAAAGACTAAGGGAACTTTGTGGATGGGAAACCATATTAGAGTTGTGAAAGGTGGGTATCAAGACTTTGAAGGGTAAAAATACAGAAAGGTGGTATGTATCCCTGAATGTGGACATGCATGCATCAACATTCAAGGACGGTTGGCATGGTTGACCGTTGATGCAGGATCCTGTGGATTTCATCCATGGATGGAGTCTGCATGGAGTGTCTTTTATCTATTATCAATATAGGTTCAACTGTCTGCTGCAAACAGTATAGAAACCTATGAAAACAAGGTTCGATTAGAACCATGTTTACAATATCTGTTGGAATAGTCTAAGACCTCTCCCAAAGGATTCTGAAGGGCAAGGTGGAAAAAGGCAGCGTTGATTATTCGATGGTTTGTTTGTTTTTAAGAAGTGGCATTTTTAATCTCAAGACAAAACATTTGGTATAAAACATCTCTCTCAATTAAGTGGGATCATCTCTCTCTCTCTCTCTCTGTGAAGCTCTTGTTATCCTTCATTGAAGAAGTTCTTCTTTGTGAAGCTCGTTATTCCTTCATTGAAGTTCTTCTTTGTGAAGCTCTTGTTATCCTGTGTCATTGCAGCACTGAAATTGATAATTTGTGCGGTTTTTAGGTGACGATGTTCTCTGAATATTGTACAAATAAATTTGAAGTTGAGCCAGTAGAGGTTATATCAGCCAATGGACTTTCAGCAGTTTATCCAGATTTGACCTGCAGGAAAATGGAAGTATCTTTGTCTTACATATCTAGTGCATTGGGTGTGACCTTGGGTGTCAGTGAGGTTGGTTTTTCCCTTCATGGTTGTTGAGGTTAAGGGATTTTTTTAAAGTCTAATACGCAGTGGTAGGATCTTGCAGGTTACAGGATTATTGAATAGAATGCAGTTGCCTGCAACAAAGGGAGACAATATTGAGGGATCGGATCCCACTATTTCGGTCCAAGTGCCCCCAACAAGGAGTGATGTTCTACATCCATGTGATGTAATGGAGGCAAGTGGTTTTTGAATAAGTTGCTGGATAGAGATTACATTTATTCACCCTAATCTAGCTGTCTTTTGTGCAAGATCATGGTTTGAGATTTGTGCCTGATAATTATGCATTTTATGCTTTGCTGAGTCAAGGGAAGTTATGTGATGAAAATGTTGAATTTAGCTGATTGTTCATAATATGTAGTTTGGTTGTGATTTGATGGAGAATTAATTGCAGGATGTTGGAATCGGGTATGGTTTTAATAACATAAAGCAAACAACACCTAAATGTGTTACTCAAGGAAGGCTGCTTCCGCTGAATGAGTTCAGTGATTCATTGAGAGCAGAGGTACATGCTATATCTGTTTGCAGCTTTTGCTGGTAGTGTTGATGATATGGTGGCTTGTTAATGGGTTGCTAAAATTAGAGATGGCGAACTGTTTCATTGCTGGAGCAGGTTGCTATGGCCGGATTTACAGAAGTTGTTACATGGATATTGGGTTCTTTTGAGGAAAATTTTGACATGGTTAAGAGAAATAGTGAAAAACAAAAAGCTGTAGTTGTTGGCAATCCTCGTACTAGTGAGTTCGAGGTATGTATCTAAATTTATATTAGTATAATATGTTTATCTGGTAGTAAGAACTTGCTGACCTATTCCTAGGTGGTGAGAACCAGTCTTTTGCCTGGAATGCTTAAAACACTTGGGCACAACAAGGATCATCCACGGCCTGTGAAGGTTTCTGCATATAAAAATTGAGAGAAGCTGTTCAAATACTCCTGGTCTTTAAGTTCTTATGTAATTCCTGCAGTTATTTGAGCTCTCTGATGTTGTGATCTTGGACCCCAAGAAAGATGTTGGTGCAAGGAATGAACGGCATTTAACTGCCTTATACTGCAATGCCAATTCTGGGTTTGAGGTATCTCCTTGTTTATGTATAATGTGTCTGTTCATTTTATCATTACTACTACAACTTCTACTAGTGCTAGTGCTGCAGCTTGATTGCTATTACCATTGTGCATTCAAATATTTTTTAAGTTGTCTGATGGGGTTGAAACAGGTGATACATGGTTTAGTTGATCGAATAATGCAAGTTGTTGGGGTAAAGGCGGTGTCTGTTGGGGACAATACTGGATACTTCATTCAACCCTCTGAGGCATGTTGGGTGTTTTTGCATCTTATGCAGCCAAATGATAACGTGATAATTATTGATGGCCTGATTTTTCAGGAGCCAGTATTTTTTCCTGGACGCCAGGCAAATATTATATGTAAGGGCTCACAGATAGGAACATTCGGGATTGTGCATCCAGAGGTAAGGCCTCGGTGTACAAGATATTTTGCAGTTGTAGTTTAGTCATTGTGGGTCTTCCATCATTTTAGGTTATGTGAAAGTCAGTGTAAAAGTAGATATGGCTACCCTTTGAGAATGTTCAATCCATGCCTCTTTCCTTAATGTGCTAGGATCTGAGAGGATTTGTCTATCAGGACTCTACTTATGTTCTAATTTTCGTTATCCAGGTTTTACAAAATTTTCTCATTCCAGATCCATGTTCCATTCTTGAGATCAACATTGAATCTCTTCATTGAGATGCACATCTTAATCTGACAGATTTTTCAAGGAGAGTTGGTGAACGCAGCATTAGATTTTTCCCAACTTTCAATTATTTCTTACCATTGGATTAGACAATTATTTTTTCCAGCACATATTCATAGTGTATTACTACTAATTTTATAACATTTTCCATATGATTCTTTTGCAAATATGTCAGAGTGATGATGGACTCTCTCAAATTTTTTGTATATTCAAAATTATTGAATTGAGATATTTTGTTTGTCAGGCACATCATCATTCTAGAGAAACTCCGATGCTTGCTTCATTAAAGCTGGAATATTGCTGTTCGTCTCTTCCCTTTCCCCTTTTGCCCCATCCCCCTCGGCAATCTCCACGTGCACATCCACACCCTGTTACATACACAAGTGCACACGCGCGCGCGCACACACACACACACACACACACACACACACACACACACACACACACACACAGAGTGCCCATTGGCACATCCATTCATGCACACATGTGCATTTGCTTTTCCTTGGGATGGATGGATGGATGGACAGGCAGATGGTTAGATAGAGAAATATAGATAGACAGGCAGATAGATGAATCAACAGACAGAAAGGTATGATCTCGACATCCTCTCCATTCTCAGAATGCATATTATTCATCATACACTATCCTTATTATCAGAATGACACGCGAAACTGGCCTTCAGCTATTTTTGAGTGCGATAGGTTTATGTCCATGTAATTTGGGCACTCATATGTAAATGTTGTCCTTGAAATGCCTAAGAAACTATATCTGCCTTACTGCATTTCAAAAAGGGGTGGGAGGGGATGTGGCAGGCTCTGTTCTGTCTCCATCTTTGGGTTATTCTATGGGTCACTGCAATAAATAATGGATTTTCCTAGGAAATCCTTCTCACCATTTCAGGTGTTTGGAATGCCCTTTTCTTTGGGGCAAATATACTTTTTTTCTGAGCTTTTATCCATGTGCTGCATTGATTTAACCCTGAATAAAAAACATCCTGCAGTGCATGTTGCAGCATTGTATAGATACATATCTCAAGTCATTATGTATGTAGACTGGTGAATTATGAGTGCAACAATACAGCAGGAATGTCAGTATGTGAGAGACTGCAGTATGCACAAGCTGTAGAGTCTATCCTATCTTATTGAACATCACAAACAAATCAATCAGGTATCTCAAGAACAACTGAAAATGGGCAAAGAATCTATGTTTTACCATGTTTTCGTGGTGCAAATCTCAAGGTACAAAACAAGTAACTGGGCTGATAAAATTCACTTCTACTCACAGCCATATCCTTAGTGGGTGGTAGAGCCTGTTGAGTGAAATCCTATCTTTAGCTTATTCCCGTAGTGCTTGCCTTTTAGAACTTTTATTTTAGTGTCCTGAAACACTCCTCTCTGTAGTTCTAAATGTACCATGTATTTGTGATTGCATCTTTTCGCCCTTTTATAGGTATCCATCCTTCAGATATCTGGAAGAATTTCAGCTTAAGGTGGCTGCAAGCTTGTGGTTGCGATTCTTGAGAGGGGAAATATTTAAGATATTCTCTTTAGTATGAGGGTTTTGGCTGCCTCACCTTCTTTCCTCATGCAACCCAGCGAGTCGAGCTGATCCTGAGTTGTCCGGTCTTGCTAGTCTACAAGTCCTCTGGTCTTGGTCCAATGGTGGTGGTAAGAGTGGTATGGCCCAAAATATCAAAGTAGTCCAGCCAGACTACCTTCGTCTATGTGGGTGGCTAAGTTCATTGTAGTCCAAAGGTGGAAAATACAAAGAAAGGAAAAGGACAATATGTTTATGTTAGTATAAAAGATTTCTCTACAGGTTGCTTGCTATTATTGGCCTCTTTGTCTTGGAGAGCAGTGAAGCTTGAAAAGAAATGAAGATTGTATGCAAGGGGAGAAAATTAATTCTTGCTGCTATTTCACAGTACTGTAAGTACTATAATTGATATTAGTTGCTTCTAAGAAGGTCCAGTTGACTGCGATAGTTGAAGTGGTGTGCAACTCTCCAACACCAACTTCCTCTCAGGCCTATGTTGCTGTCAATCAATCATGTTCTCATTCAAGCTCTTTCTTTTCTATATATGTGTGAGCCAACACATCTTGGAATGCCTCTATCTTGCAGTCCTGGATTTCTTGTTTAATGTAGTTTGATAGGTCATTAACAGAATCATCTGAATATGATGCATTTGAGCTTCCTTCAGTTGATATGTTACTCAAGCGAGTCCAAGAAAACAATGAAAATATTTGTCTTTTGAGATGTTGTATTAATGACCTATTGTGTTTATGGCAATACAAAATATCTTTCTATCTCATTGACATCCTGCCATGTGGGAAACATTTCTTTAAAAGTTGTATGACTAGTGTACTAAATCCAAGTAATAGCCCCCTTGCTTTTTAAGCTAGCTGTCCCCCTACTTGTTTAGTTTTCTCATAGGTGTATTTTTACTTGTGGTGGAGGGGTAGTTTGGTGTGGAGTGAGCAGATCTGTAAATGTAGGTAGTGGTAGGGGTGGTAGCAGAAGATGAAGGAACTGGAATTGCAGGAGATGGAGGAATATGGACTGCAGGGGAGGGGTATAGAGGCAGGGGAGGGGTGGAGAGGCAGGGGATGGAGTATATGGATTGCTCAAGACAGAATAGTAAAGACTGATGAAGCTGCAGAAGATGTAGGAGTAGATGTTGTATGAATACTTGTGGAAGAAGTATGTGGAGCATATGTATGTAAGGTTAAAATGCCGGTAGGTAACAAATTGCTGGTGGTCAGAGTAGAGGATGATGCTACTGCTGATTGCATTGGTACTGTTGATGTCGGAGAGTAGACTGTGATGGTATATCTGGAGGTGTCGACTGTTGAGGGTTGGGGGTGGTGATGTGACCCATGGTCTTTGAAATTCAGCACATGCCAACTTGGGAGAAGTCAATCCTGCAGTTTCTTCTTCTATGTCATGAATAACTTTGAGTGGTGCCTGCTTGCAGTAAGGTATTAGGAGGAAAATATTGAGGTGAGGGCGATGTTGACGGGAGCATAACATGTCTAGGGAAGTGCTTAATCTTGAGAATCAGAGCTTTTGCATACATGTTAAAGCTATGTGCCTTTTCATCAGTTGTGATTTGAAGCACTTGCAACTTTCTGGAAGTGAAACCATGAAAAGCTTATATGGATGAAGTAATAGAGGTGTTGCAAATACAAATACCAATGGAACGAAGGAATTTTGAACAAGAAAATAGATTTCAAGTGCATTTTATAACTGGCACATGCAATCATCTTTTTGAAGATTGGGTTTTACACCAGTTGCTACTGTATGGAGTAAGGTGGTGGTTGTTTTTAAGGCATGGGGAAGTAGTTTATATGTGAAATCTCTTTCTATTAGGAAGTGCAGGAAGTTGATGAAGAGAGTTAGAATCTCATTCCCAATCATGGTTATGTTGGTTGGGCAGTTTATCTTTAGCCGGAGACTGGAGATCTATGTTGTGCAGTTCTTTTGAGGTGAAGAGCTCTTGTAATTCTTTGGGTGCATGTTTGAAAACATGGAAGGTCATGTTATCTAGAACCCTAGCTTCAAGAACAAGCTCTCTGCGTTTCTGCCCTCTTTGTTTGATGTTTTCTCTAGGAGAGATCCTAGCGATGATGCGCAAGATTCTGATTCCTATTGGGCTTGGTATGTGCATCATTAGATTCCCTGCTGCTGCCAGTATTAGCATTCAAGTTGGATGTTTAGGTGTCTAGTTGTTGGGCCTCTGCAATATTTCTATCCTCATTCACACCTTGAGCTTTGCTTTGTATAGATGTTGGCGAAGCCATGATAGTATGGGTTAATGGTAAGCAGGGTGTACTAGACTAGGAATAGAGTGGATAAGGAAGGATCACAAGCAGGAGAGAGGATAAAGAGGAGCAGGGGAGGGATATGATATAGAAGGGCCAAGAGACAGGTGGTACGATATACAAATGTTGTTAGGTGGAATATGGCTCAGACTTTGGTTGATTATTATAAGGACAACACATCGTGGACTGAAGGAGTCAAGTAGGTTGAGGGTGACAAGCATATGGTGTAGAGTAGGGTGCAGGTGGGACTTGGGTGAATGAAAGTTAAGGATAGGCATGGATGGTTCAAGGCAAGTTGACTATGTAAGGATAACTATGTATGCATGGGATGTCATGATGGATGTAGGATTTGGGTGCATGTAAGCTTGATAAGAATGGGTTAGATCTACGGTGAGTTCACCAACTACATGGATGGCTTGAGGCAAGTTGACAATGTGAGGAGAATTGTGGGCATTTGTTGATCATAATGGATGCAATGCAAAATTAGTTGCGAACACATCATGGAGGTGACGATTAAAATTTATGGAAATATAGCAATAGTATAGTCCAATGATCGTAATGTGACCAAGGATAATTATGTATGCTTGCGATAACATGTAATAGATGTAGGGCAAGATAATGAGTGGTAATGCATGATGGAGATAGGGTGATGGCAATTTAAGGACGTACATCGACAAGAGTTGTTCACACAAGTGATTGTTATGTTCCACGTGTGGTAAGGTGTCCATGTCATTGTCAACTTTGTGGGTGGGTCATCTTAGGTGTGGGTCCCACTACAAAAGCGTAAGTCGATTAATGGTGGGGAGGGAGAGAGAGGGAGGAGGGGGGAGAGAGAGGGGGAGGGGGAGAGAGAGAGGGGGAGAGAGAGAGAGAGAGAGAGAGAGAGAGAGAGAGAGAGAGAGAGAGAGAGAGAGAGAGAGAGAGAGAGAGAGAGAGAGAGAGAGAGAGAGAGAGAGAGAGAGAGAGAGAGAGAGAGGGAGGGAGGGAGGGAGGGAGGGAGGGAGGGAGGGAGGGAGGGAGGGTTTTTAACGTCTATTAGAGGCCAAAATCGGCCTATGAGACAAAACATATACATCAGTATGATCCAATCCACTGTGATCCCAAAAGGAAAATAAAGTGTGAGTACCACAAACGGGTATAAAAGGAGTGGATAGTAACTGGCATCAAGAGTGTAGGGTGCTATGGGTATGCACTCTATATGCTCTATGGGTGAGATACGAACATGATATGCATGGGGGGGGGGGGGGGGGAGGGAGGGAGGGAGGGAGGGAGGGAGAGAGAGAGATGAAATGAAATGATATATTTACGTCTTCAGAAGGCCAAAATGACCTATGAGACCAAAAGTTGCAAAACTGGTGAATCTGATACAAAATCTGAATACCAAAGGAAGTGGTATTGAAAATGAAAGATGTAAAATAGCTAGGAAAAGGCTAACACAAAGACTAATACAATTAAGGGCTGATACATAGGAGGGATGTGCTGATATACAAGGCTGGAGATCTATCCTCATATGCACTGTGGGCATCTGAAAAGTACAGCTCGAATCCTCCGCTGTAGTCTCCCTCGATAATGTGTAGCACCTCTCAATCTCGGTCGTCTAGATCTTCCTAGCTCCACTGCTCGGTCTATGAGAGTGCCAATAGTCGTTGTATGAGTGTGGACAGAGCTCCAGAGCTAGAGAGAGAGAGAGAGAGAGAGAGAGAGAGAGAGAGAGAGAGAGAGAGAGAGAGAGAGAGAGAGAGAGAGAGAGAGAGAGAGAGAGAGAGAGAGAGAGAGAGAGAGAGAGAGAGAGAGAGAGAGAGAGAGAGAGAGACTTCTTAATGTCTATTAGAGGCCAAAATCGGCCTATGAGACAAAACATATACATCAGTATGATCCAATCCACTGTGGTCCCAAAGGAAAATAAAATGTGAGTACAAAAAACGGGTATAAAAGGGGTGGACAATAACTGGCATCAAGGGTGTGGGGTGCTATGGGTATGCACTCTATATGCTCAATGGATGTGATACAAATATGATATGCATAGGGATGGGAGGCTCGATGGTATCACAACCCTCTAAATGCCTGGAGTGGGTGTAGAATATAATCAATCGGTGGGTAAGGCATCATGGCGATCCTCAAAATGCTGTGAATGTCCAGATCGATAGGGGTGCGCTGTTGACGTCTCCGTATCTCCATGTCATGGTGTGCGTGAATCGCCTGAATCTCTCTCTGGTGTGGACGGACTCTCCGGAGTGGGGGTCTCGGTTGTCGACGCTGTCGTCTAAGCTCCTCTGCTCTGTGTAATGTGACACCCCGCATCGAGCTGGGTCCTCGAGTGGCTCTGGGTCTGAAAAAATCCGTAATATGAGTCTGAGGGATGGGGGCCAGGTGTATCTCCATCTGCTACCGGAGGAGTGATGTACGACAGTGCTGGAGCTCTACTAGGAAACGACCTAGAGGGCGCTGGTCCTCTGTCCCCAATAAAGCCTTGATCTCTCTGCCCCCCCTGAAGAGCTGTGGGTAGCGGTCTCTGATGTCCTCATATGCGTGGCATCTACATGTGTAGTGCTCCTCGTCCTCCACCTCCTCTCTACATATCCTACATAATCTCTCGTCCCTCGGGGTATGTGTCGCTCGCTCAACCTCAATCTCAAGCTGGTGTGATGATACTCTGAGCTGCCCAATGGCCACTCTCTCAGCTGGTGCCATGTATGTATCCATGTATCGTGGTCTCTGAATGAAACCATCCGCTGTCACAGTCAGGAATGGCTCTCTGTAGTGTTGCCTCTTTGTGGGAAGAGGCTCCTGTGGTGCTATCCATGTCTCCCTGACGTGTATCTGTAGTAGATCCTGATGGACGATCCTATTCCTCTCCGAACGAGAGAGGGTAATGTGGGGGGAAGAGAGGTCATACTGAAAGGGGGGAAGATCGGTAATGCTCATGCCATGGTCTGCTAACCATTGGTAAGTCTGTGCATACCATACTCTCTCATGCCCTGTCTCTACTAAAAGTCTGGAGCTCTCAAATGCAAGCCTGGTGAGTCGGCTGGTGGGGAGCTCTCTGACCCTCAGAATAAAGGTCACCAACTGGAAGAGGGCCTCCACTAGCATCGGTGGTGTGCCAAGCTCAGCTCGTATAATGTCATGTGGAACGGAGGGCTTGCTGCGCAGCAAGCGTGAGATCATGATGACCTGGGGCCTCTCAATCTGCGTCCACATCGCCTCCGTGATCCCAGGTGCCCAAACTGCTGCTGCATACATCAATGCGGGTGTCACTAGAGTGTCAAAGAGCCACCCCTTAGTCTGGGGCTCTTGAAAATGTGTCTGAAAGCAACGTCTCTCCAATCCTGCAAGTGCCGCATAGCCTCACGTCAATCTATCTCTCGCTGCCTGTGCCATGGAGAATACCCCTGTGTTGCTTGAGAAGGTGACACCTAGGTAGACGTAGGAGTCCACTACCTCCATCTGTCCTCCAGCTGCAGTGAAAGAGGCGCGATGGCGTACTGTCCTGGAGGTATGGAAAATCATGACCTTGGTCTTGCCAAGGTTCACTGTGAGTCCTCTCTCTGTGCAGAAGGTATCAGGTGCCTGTAAATGTGACTGCAACCCCTCCTCTGACTCTGAAAGCAAGACAATGTCATCAGCATATAATAGGATGTGTACTGGCGTACCTCCGAGGTCTCCTCCTAGCCCTCTTGCTCGCTGTATATACTCAGTGATCTCGTCGATGTAGAGACCGAAGAGAGTGGGTGAGAGAGGGCAACCTTGTTTCACACCAATGGTGCTAACAAGGCTGTCTGATAGGCCGCCGGGAGAGAGGGAGAGAGAGAGAGAGAGAGAAAGAAAGAAAGAAAGTCGTATTAACGTCTTCCGGAGGCCAAACTTGGCTTATGAGACAAAAACCATGTACAAGTGTAGTAACCCTGTGTAGAAGATAAAATGAAATAAAACGTATATCCCTACACAAAGCTATATAGGGCTGGAAAAGGCTGGGAGATGTGGCTCTGACTCTGCAGATAGTGGCCACCTAATACATGGGGGGATCCAAAATGTGAGTAAAACTCCCTAGCTACTGGTGATGGGGGGAGGTGGGTGTAGTATGTGGTACATCGGTGGTGGTCTGAGTGCCTCCTGAAGGAAGACAATCCAAGGGGTGGTGGTACGCCTATGCTCCATCATGTGGTCGTAGGCAATCCTCATGTGTGAGATATCCTCCTGATATAGTCCTGGTCGACGATATCCGCCCATGCGTGGTCGGAGCCGTGCTCTCTGTGCTGCTGCCTGGTGGAGCGTGAGCCCTATAGATGGACCTCTCTGATGTAGCTCAACTCGCTGAAAGAACTGGGTAATGGTCTGCTGGGTACTCACCCGTGGCGGATGTATGGGCTGTAGTGACCGCTCTCGCCTCTCGTATGCTGCTGTGAGAAAGCGTCCTAAGCGTCGCTGGTCTCCCATAGTCATGCACAGCTAGAATGACTCCTCGATCTGGAACTGTGCTCGTAGGTCTAAGTATGCTGGACATATGATAACAAAATGCTCCTCACTCTCTACCTCTGTCTTGCATACTCGGCACCACCTCTCCTCACGGGGGACTCCCCTGGACCGACCCCTCTCAATCTCGAGTTGATGTGATGAAACCCGGAGCTGCCCAATGACGACTCGTAGGTGGTGGGGAAGGTAGGTCTGCATGTATCTCGGAATCTCGATAAAGCCTGCGTCCGATATATGTAGAAAATGCTCGCGGTAATAGAGCATTTTCGGTGGCAATGTATCCCTAGGGCTCACCCATGTCCTCTGTATGTATGTATGCCATATCTCCTGACGAATGACCCTATTCCTCTCTTGATGAGAGAGCGAGTAGGTGGGTGCATGAGAGTCGTACTGTAGTGGTGGTAGCCTGTCTATGTCAAAGCCATGGTGGGCCAGCCAGTCTCTTGTCTGTGCATACCATGAGGAGGTGTCGCCAGCTAATGCCATATCACGTGATGCTTGGAAAGCACGATAAGCAATGCGCTCTGTATCCATGCTCCGAAGTCTGTGTAATAGGCATACTGTGTGGAATAGTGCCTCAACTAGCATCGGTGGTGCAGCGAGCTCTGCTCTAATGATATCATGTGGTACTGAAGGCTTGCTGCGGATAAGTCTGGCAATCATGAGGATCTGTGGCCTCTCTAATGCTGTCCATACTGATGTAGCTAATCCCGGCCCCCATATGGCTGCCCCATACATGAGCGCTGGCGTAACCAAAGTGTCAAAGAGCCACCCCTTTGTGCGGGGCTCCTGAAAATATGCCTGGTGGCACTGTCTCTCCATCAAAGCTAGTGCTGTGTACCCACGTGTGATGCGGTCACGGGCTGCCTGAGACATAAAGAAGACCCCTGATGCTGCTGTAAATGTCACTCCCAAGTAAACATATGATCCGACCACCTCGATCGGTCCACCCGCTGCTGTGAACAAACTATGTCTGCGTACCTGTGCTGATGTATGAAAGATCATGACCTTGGTTTTACCAAGGTTCACAGATAACCCTCTGTTTCTGCAAAAGTCATCTAGGCCATGTAGATGATGCTGTAGACCTTCTGCAGACTCTGAAACCAATACAATATCATCAGCGTATAAAATAATATGGACATTGGATCCCTGTACCTCAATGCCATCTCCCGCCTGCTGTTGTATGTAGTCCACTATCTCATCAATGTAGAGACCAAAGAGGGTGGGTGAAAGAGGGCATCCTTGCTTCACCCGGATAGTGCTAGCAAGTGGATGAGATAAGCCCCCTGGACATCTAACTCTACCAGATACTCTCTCGTATAATGCGTAGAGAGAGAGAGAGAGAGAGAGAGAGAGAGAGAGAGAGAGAGAGAGAGAGAGAGAGAGAGAGAGAGAGAGAGAGAGAGAGAGAGAGAGAGAGAGAGAGAGAGAGAGAGAGAGAGAGAGAGAGAGAGAGAGAGAGAGAGAGAGAGAGAGAGAGAGAGAGAGAGAGAGAGAGAGAGAGAGAGAGAGAGGAGGGAGGGAGGGAGGGAGGGAGGGAGGGAGGGAGGGAGGGAGGGGGGAGGTGGAGGGAGGGAGGGAGGGAGGGAAGGGAGGGAGGGGGGGAGGGAGGGAGGGAGGGAAGGGGGGGAGGGGGGGAGGGAGGGAGAAACCCATGTACATTAATTTGTCTCATAGGCTGAACTTGGCTTGTGAGATAAATCAATGTACATGGGTGTCTTCTGTCAATCGTGTAAAAGTGCTAAAAGAAAAGCTGGTAAAGGCAATATAAATCTCCATACTATGGATGTGGAGATGCCATGAAAGTAGGGGAATCTATGGTGTGGCTATATCTATGATAGTCTATATGAAAAGGGTAGTACAAGCACGAGAATGCATGAGTGATTAGCTCGCTCCATCTTGTACTAATGGGTGGGTTTAATATGTGGTACATGGGTGGAGTGAGGGTTGCTTTGATGATTGCAGTAGGTTTAATTGTTATTTGGGATGGTCTCTTCTCCATGGCGTGATGGTCATGAGCTTGGATCACTACATAGTATTGGTGAACTCTCAGGGCCCAATATCGTATAGCATGGGGTCAACTACTAGCTCGTGATATTTATGCCCATTGAAGAGTCACACCTCTTGATGTGTGAGTTGAGGGGGGGGGGGGGGTTTGCTTCAAAAGTCGCAAAACACAGAAGTCAGTGAGTTGATTCTCCCTTATGTATGGGCTATTGTGGTGGGCTTGAGTAGGGAATCTTTGTGATTCTATCTCAAGTAAGAATCTCTCAAATTATCACTCATCTCTAAAGTCCATGATCTCTCGGAGGGTAGGTTGCCTTGTAAATGGAGTCTCATATCTGCCTCTGATGTCATCATATGCCCTACATCTGCATACAAAGTGCTCATCATCCTCCATCTCTACTTTGCATATCTTGCATATCGGCTCCTCTTTGGGAATGTGAGCGGCTCTACCCATCTCAATCTCTAGTAGGTGTGATGAGACACTCAACTGGCCAATCTCGCTACCCTCGAGCTATGAGGCATGTAATTATCCATGTCGCATGGTCGTTGGATGAAGCTGTCTGTTAGTATGTCTAAGAATTGGTTTTGGTAGTGATAGTCTCGACCCTATGTGTGGTTTGAGCCATGTCTGACTAATGTAGAGCTGCCAGAGATTGTGTTTGAGCACAACCTTCCTCTCACTATGGGAGAGGTGGATGTGAGGTGAGTAGGTGTCATATTGAAAGGGCAACAATCTGTTCATATCAAGTCCCTTACTATCAAAGTAGGCTCTAACTTGAGTGTGCCAAGCTCTCTCATATCTTGACTCTGATATCTATAGTTCCTTGGGTCCACAATGTCGCCAGATTTGTGGATAAGCATAATGGTATGCCTGGTCCACTCCTTTGGGAAGCCTCCCTGTAGTTTGGTTGAAGACATGCAATAAATTGGGCTATAGTGGAGGCTATGTATATGAGATGCTTGCTTTGGAATCCTATGTGGTCTGATGATGTCCATGTCATAGTCGTGCTATGGCTATCAACCATGATGTGAAGAGAGAAGAACGAATAGGGCGAGGCTCAGGTGGTTGTGTAATGGGAGGTTGCCTAGGTATCTCATATAATCTCTCAACATAATCATGCCATGTATGTGGCTCCCCAATAGGTGTGGTCTATTGCGACTCTTGTAGGGTACACCATTCTGTAGCATCATCCATACTCGGTATAGCTTTGATGCCTCCTCAAAGGCTTGCCTCTTCCAATGCGTGAGTTACTTCATCTGCCTCTCGGCTTCTCTCGCTCTATCTTTTTCTCTGTGATCTATCCTAGTGCTTGCGGAACTCATAGTCGGTGGTAGAGATCTTTGCATTCCTCAACATACTAGTGATGTTGTGGCATAGTCTCGAGAGGTGTGTAATCTGAGTGGGTGGTGTTTAGGAAGGAGATGATGGCTGTTATCTCTGAGGTGAGTAGGGGTACTCGAGTGTGAGGATGAAGCAAGAGAAGATCTTTCTCGATTTGAGGAACATATATGTGGACTAGCTCATGTGTGAAGTATATGGTGGTGTGTGGGGTGCATGTTGCAGGTGTGTGCAGATGTGTCCCTTGAGGGGGAGTGCAACATATGTGTGATCGGACCCAATGGGTATGGGTGGGATGGTGAATGAGGGGAGTAGGTGGATGGCCTCCATGGATCCCATGACAAAATTTTTTGTACTTCCCTCCCCATTTGTGATTGAGTGTGTTATGCATGTCAATCCTCCCGAGGTAGGCCACTAAGCCATCCCATTATAATTAATGAGATTATGACGAGAGCCTAGTCTGAATAGATGTGTGCCATAATAAGTATGTAGTGTTGGTTGAAGCTCGAGCTGTAGACGACTCCTGTATGATAGGTAGTATTTGTAGGTCCTTTGGGTCAAATATCTCGCAATGATCATTGCCTATCTTGACGTTGAAGTCTTCATCAAGAAGGCTTCTCTCAATGGAGAGTACTATGTAATCTCCTCTAACAAGCAGGTGTATGGTGATTTTCCTCTCGATCTATCATAGTAAATCACGAGCTAGGAGCGAAGTAGCATAAATCTATGTAGATGATCCGCTCCTGTGAGAGCAGGAGATATCTTGCTTTGAAGTCTGTCTCTGAAGAGTATGACTACTCTTGATCCTTTCATAGTGTGCTTACGTGTATACTCCCTGTATGTGGACTCCCACTGGAAACCTTGAACTCGAGGTAGGCTCCGATATGGGCTCTTATGTGTCTTTGTCATTAGAATGATGTCTCTGCCTCTGCGCATCTCTTCCAACCTCTTTGGGTGTGTCCATAGATCTCCATTGTGGTTCCAAACTGCAAGGTGTAACTCCTCGAGTATCTGACAGGCCGTGAACCCCTATGGGATAACCTTGCCATCAATGATGACACAACCATCTCTGTATGAATCCTTCTTTCCTTCTTTGCGAGCTTGATGTACACTCTGCATGCATACATGACAATGTATCACTTGCATGGGTGTGAGATCATCATCAAGGTAGATGGGGGACCATCATGTAGCACTTCCTCAATCATAAACTATCTTCAATCACAAGCTTTTGATCACTCAAGAATAGTAGAAGGAAGAAAAAAAACTAAAACTTGTAAAAGACAAGAGACAATCTAACATGGAAGAGTAGATAATATATGACTAAGAGAAAGAGAAGTTCTAGTATTATAGATTTGAATCAATCCATACAATAGCTTTGGAAAATAGCTTCTAGATGAAGCCTCGACCTCCTGACCATCCCCGAGCTATCGCAATCTCATTCACACTTGCACTCTCAACCTCACTCTCACTCTCAATCTCAATTACAAGGTGATTCTTTGATTTTTTTGCTTGCTTTCTTATAACAGAGCAAATCTCCTTTTAAAATAGAGTTCATCATCCCCCAAAGAAGTATGCGATCCACCAAATTTAGAAAAAGTTTGCTCTTCTCCTATTGCATGAAAAACTTCCACAAAATCATGCATTTCTAGTAGTCAAGTGCTTTCTTTAGCAATATGTGTCAAAAGTAGAAGAAAAGCAACGAACGATTATATTCGAAGATATTGATAAGTGCATGACAATGCGTATGCGTCAGAATCATGGGTTCAAATAGAAATAGAGAAGCCCCCCTTTTTTTAGAAGCACTAAAAAATTGCACTTTTCAAAGCCTCGCAAGTAAAAAACAATGAGGAGTTAGCTTAAAATTGTGAGAGGCAAAAATGTTCAGCTCTTCCATCTACACAATAGTCTTAGAGATGCCTAGGTCCAAATTCGCTTCCAAATACCACTTTTGAGCTATGCAAGTTTAGAAAATCTAGAGAGAGTAAAATCAAGGCATTATCTTACAGTGAACTAATTGTAGAGACCAAAACGAGATACTTAAAACATGATTCATAAAATTTTCACAAAGACACGTCTATTCTTTTATGCATGCTCTATCTTTCTCTCATACAACATTTTGTTTAATTCTTTTATCTTCACGTTCAATTTTCGATCAGAAAACATGATGCAGATAAGGCTTAGAGAGAATATAAAACTTTGTCATCCCTAAATTCTACCTATATGCATAAAATGACCTAGTTATTCATTTTAAACATCATCCCCACAATGTATAACAAAAAGTTGAATATGAATTATTTCACTATCGAAAGGTCTATTGCACATCAAGTGGTCTCAAAATCACCCTTTTGCGGAGGAACGTGGATCTTATATCTTCAAAAGCGAAGTGTAGAATGAGAGCGCTCTTCTTCATGGGGTTTCGTCTCGCTCTCCAAGACTTGATGAATGAGGGGATTTCCTCTTTATAGTTGAATATCTTACATAGTGTCCTCTTTTTCTACAATGCTCGTGATGCGTACATTGAGATGATGAGCTTGTCTCATTGTAGTGAATTACACGAGATTTGAATTCACAACCTCTTGGTTAGAAATGTGATGGGCTAACCACTTACCCTAAGAGCCATGCTTGAGGATTACTTCTTAATTCTCTCTCTTAGGGTGTAGTTCAACCATCTCTTGCTTGCCAAAGGTGTGGTTCAACCATCTCCTACCTATCACTTTATTACATTCTTCCTCCCTTAGTTGATCATTGTCCTCAATGATCTACTCATGTACCCTCTAACCTTTGTGGTCAGAGCTTGAACTCCCTCGGTACCCTTGAATTGATGTCCTCAATGTTGGTGCATGACAACCATCAACTGATGTTTTGGATGAAGGATTGAAGTCAAAGATTGAAGAAAAAATTAACCTATGAAGTTTGAAGATAGGACATATTCAAGAAATGAAGACTTGTATACATATGTACATTAAACTTGTAGTTAGCTCACTTATACCTTTTGTTATGGTCATGAGCTTGTACATATATGCCTATATATACAAGTAAAAAGTCGGCGCAACAATGAGAGAGCATGAGATGAGAAGAATTAGAAGTTGTAAGAGTCATTAGACACTTTAGAAGTGAAGAAGATCTCTCTCATCATTCAGATGTAAAAACTTTCTGAGTAGAAGAAAAATTGCGCCTGATCTTTTGTTGAGTACTCCTTATGTGTTTAATCTTTTATGAAATGCCTTTGTACAAGTTTAATTCTATAGTTGATTGACCTCTGTACAAGTTTTCAGATCCTAATTGTGATTGGGCTGAGAGAATTGAGAGTAGGAGCATTTACATGTGTAAATGTGAAGAAGTGAAGTTTGTAACAAGCGCACATTTGATGCTAATGTTTTGGTCAGTTCTCCTTCCACAGTGTAAAGTTTTGAGCAAGCAAGCACTCATTCTTTAAGTTGGAAGGTAAGATACCTATGGCTAAAAACATTTGAATAAACGGGTTGTAGTTTGAGAGAACTATGCATTAAAAGTTATAGGTGTCAAAGTCGACTGTAGAGAAGTACAATTTTAGACATAGATGGATTGCTAGGATCATTTCTCAAGATGTACTGAATCTTTTGAGATGATTTAACTTGGAGAAGGTGCACAAACATTACCTCATACAAAGTTTCATTGAAAAATTTACACATTTGGTTAGGCAATGAGTGAGTTAAGTGCAACAGACTTTTCTAAGTAGTGACTCTATTCACAGTTAGTGCAAATTTCAATAGTTTGGTATTGGTCTTCCAAAATTGATCAAGGTTTTGAGTTATTCTTGATATAGAAGTGTTATAACATCAAGGATACCTTGTTCTTTTGGAGATTAACACTCTCCATCAGTGGTATCAGAGCAGGAATCATCAAAATAGAAGAAAGGAGGACCCTGACTGTTGCAGTCATACAAAAATCAACATTTGAAGGTTCAAAAGGTAAAAGATTAAAGGGAAAGCTTGAGAAGGAGGTCTGAAGCTATCAAGAAGATCAAAAGGAACTTCATTTGAAGTAAAGGTACACTTATTTCTCATAAAGCTTGAGGAATTTAATACACAGGTAAAGAAAGAATGGGAGATTCTCTTCAAATAGAGAAATTAGATAGAGAAAACTATCCAGCTTGGTCAATGAGGATGGAAGCTGATCTCATGAGCAAAGATCCGATAGGATACATTACAAGTGAAGAAGAAAAACCAGAATTCAGAGATCCTAGTGTTCCAACTAGGGATGAACTCTTAGATTTGAAGACTTGGATGAGGAAGGATGCTCAAGCAAGGAGCATTATCTACATGAGTCAATGACTACTTGCTACCTCATATTAGAGGACTTGAAAGTGCAAGTGGCATATGGAATGCTTTGGAGGAGCATTTCCAAAACACCACAAAGTCAAGGAAGGCATTTTTATGGGCAGAGTTCACTACATTAAAAAAGAAAGCTTCTCAATCCATTTCTGATTATGTAACAAGGATGAAGGACATTGCAGATGCATTAGGACCAGTTGATGAAGATATTGAGGAGGATAAATTGGTAAGGCAAATTCTCACAGGTTTGAGAGGAGATGAGAAATGGAAGCCATTCATTTTGTCTACTGAATTGTCACTAGATCATTTTGCTCCTCATTTAAATCAGTTGCTAGGACATATGCTAACTTTTGAGCAGGATGTCAAAGGTGATGTTGATAAGAGTACAGGTCAAGCAATGTATTCAAAAGACAAGAAGAAGAATAGCAAAGGCAAGCAACAATTAAATGAAGAAGAAGGTACAACTAGCCAAGCCAACTTCCTAAGAGGAAGAGGTGGCAAAGGTAGAGGAAGAGGAAGAAGCAATAAAGATGGAGCCAAAGCTTGCTGGATTTGTGGTAAGACAAATCATTTAGCTCATGATTGTTGGCGTAATAGTCAAAATAATGGAGGATATAGTCAGCTTTAATTCAAGAGGAAGAGGTGGTAGAAACCAAAGAGGTAATTTCAGAGGTAGAGGTAGTAGAGGTTGCTTTGGAAGAAATGCAGGTACAGGTTTCTAAAGTCAATCCTACAACAATACCTACTACAATTATGCTTTAGATCAGAAATAAGAGTCAACCTTAATCATGAATGCAACTTGTGAAAGACAAAGTGAAGACCAAAGAGTTTTCTACATTGACTCAGGGTGTAGCAATCACCTGAGTGGTAATATAGCGTTGATGACTGATTTGGAGAATAACGTAACTAATCTTGTAGTTCAAACAAGTGATAATACAAAGCACAATGTGAAGTCAATGTTGGTCATGCCTTGTTTATTTATGGAGGACATAAGATCTCTGAGTTAGATCTTTGGCATAAAAGGCTTGGACATCTTAATGAAAGAGGTATTAAGGATATGGTTAATAATGGTTTAGTGCTTGGATTGCCTAATGTTGCAGGCCAACACATGACATATAGATGTGAGGCATGTCAATTAGGTAAGGCTCATAAGAAATCATATTCTAAACATGGTTTCATGTATTTAGAGAAGCTTGAGTTGATACACACAGATGTGTGGGGACCATCAAAGGATTTCAGTATAAATGGTTTAAGATATTATGTGATTTATGTTGATGATGCTACCAAGTGGATCACTATATATGTGATCAAAGATAAATCAGAGGTATTCAATACATTTAAACATTATCATAAGTATGCAGAAAGAATCACAGGTCAAAAGTTGAAGAGATTAAGGTTAGATGGAGAGGGAGAGTATTTCTCAAATGAATTCACTGATTACTTATGGAATGCAGGTATAAAAAGGGAAGTTACTTGCATGTATTCTCCTCAACAAAATGGTGTACAAGAAAGGAGAAACGAAACTCTTGTTGAGTTTGCAAGATCAATGATGAAGGAGAAAAATTGTCCAAATTATTTGTGGGCTAAGGCTGTAAATACAGCTACATACGTGGTTAATAGGTTACCATGTAAAGCTTTGAAGAGTATGACACCATATGAAGCTTGGTGGGGTAAGAGACCTACCTTAGATCATTGCAAAGTGTTTGGATGTTTGGCTTATGCATATGTACCATCTCAGTTGAGGCATAAATTGGAACCTAAACCTAAGAAATATATGTTCATTGGATATGATGATAAACAGATGGGTTATAGGTTGTGAAGTCCATCCACAAAGAAATTCCTTGTATCAAAGGATGTTACATTTGATGAGCAAGGTACTTGGTATGCAGGTACAATCAATAATCATGCAGGTGATGAAGAAGTTTTGAATCAGAAGAAAGGTAAATCAAAGGTTCAAATATTTGATGAAGAAGAGAACAATGAAGTACAAGTGGAAGTTGAAGAAGTGCCAAGGTTTGATCCAGAATGTGATGAACTAGAAACTTGAAGAAGTGGAGAACTTAGAAGGTAATCCAGACACAAATGGCAAGCTACAAGGTATAGCTATGACACTTCTTTTTTGACTAATAAAAATTATGCTTACATGGTGAAAGTAGATGAAGACCCTTCTACATATGAAGATGCAAAAGGTAAGGAAAATTGGGAGAAAGCTATGCAGGAAGAGTATGATGTATTGATGGAAAATGAGACTTGGTATTTGGTTATGAAACCAAATAGCTAGAAGATCATTGGATGCAAATGGGTCTATAAGACAAAGAGGTATGCAGATGGAAGTGTGTCTAAGTACAAAGCTAGACTTGTTGTGAAAGGGTATGCTCAGACATATGTTATAGATTATGATGAGACCTATAGTCCTATGGCAAAGATGACAACCATCAGGACACTCATAGCCATTGCTGCATGTAAAGGTTGGAGATTATGTCAATTAGATGTGAAGAATGCTTTTCTTAATGGTTATATTTTAGATGACATTTTCATGGAGCAACCACAAGGGTTCAGAGATAAAAGGTATTCAGAATATGTATGTAAGCTCTAGAGAGCTTTGTATGGTTTGAAGCAGGTCCCAAGGGCATGGAATTATAGACTTGTAAAGTTCTTGAAGGAACTTGGTTTCTAAGTATCTAAAGCAGATAGTAGCTTGCTTGTCAAAGCAAGTGATGATGTGCTCATTTATATGTGCATATATATTGATGACATAATTCTTACAGGTACAGATGAGAAGGGTATACAAAGTCTCAAGAAACAAATGGAGAAAGAGTTCAAGATTAGTGACTTGGGAGACTTGTCATATTTCTTGGGCATGGAAGTCTCATATACTCAACATGGAGTGTATGTGACTCAAGAAAGATATTTGAAGAACTTGCTAATCAAGTTTAAAATGGAAGATTGCAGGGTAGCATCTATTCCAATGGAGGTGAATCACAAATTGAGCAGATATGGAGGAGAAGAATTCAAGGACATGAAGCTATATCAAAGTCTGGTTGGTAGTCTAATCTATGCTACATTAACTAGGCCTGATTTGTCATATGTAGTTGGAGTGTTGTCTCAATTCATGCATTGTCCTAGGAAAGAACATTGGATTGCAAGAAAAAGAGTGTTGAGATATATTAAGGGTACACTCAAGGAAGGTTTGTATTATGGTTTTACATCAAATACAAACATCAAGATATATAGTGATACAGATTGGGCAGGTAATCATGATGATATGAGATCAACATATGGATACTTGTGTTATGTGGGAGATAAGTTAATCTCTTGGTGTTCTAAGAAGCAACATACAATTGCTTTATCATCTATAGAGGTAGAGTATAAAGGTATGGTTGAAGCTGCAAAGGAAGTCATATGGTTGAAGACTCTCATGAAGAGTTTTGACATCATTCAGAGTACACCCACTATTCATTGAGATAATATGAGTTCATTGTATCTAGCTGCTAACCTTGTTTTTCATGCCATGACTAAACACATTGAGATTCAGTATCACTTCTTAAGAGAGAAGGTAATTGATAAGGAGATTTAATTCATAAATACTTCAACAAAGATCAGATTGCAGATATGGTAACCAAAAGCTTGGATGGACCAAAGCTACAGAGATTTAAAGACATGGCAGGTATAAAGAGGATAGAGAAAACCTCAATTGATGATTGAGGGGAAGCTGTTGGTGCATGACAACCATCAATTGATGCTTTGGATGAAAGATTGAAGTCAAAGATTGAAGAAAAGATTAGGCTATGAAGTTGGAAGATAGGACATATTCAAGAAATGAAGACTTGTATACATATGTACATTAAACTTGTAGTTAGCTCACTTATACCTTTTGTTATGGTCATGAGCTTGTACATATATGCCTATATATACAAGTAAAAAGTCGGGGCAACAATGAGAGAGCATGAGATGGGAAGAATTAGGAGTTTTAAGAGTCATTAGACACTTTAGAAGTGAAGAAGATCTCTCTCATCATTCAGATGTAAAAACTTTCTGAGTAGAAGAAAAATTACACCCGATCTTTTGCTGCGTACTCCTGTGTTTGATCTTTTGTGAAATGCTTTTGTACAAGTCTAAGTCTATAGTTGATTGACCTCTGTACAAGTTTTCAGATCCTAATTCTGATCAGACTGAGAGAATTGAGAGTAGGAACATTTACATGTGTAAATGTGAAGAAATGAAATTTGTAATAGGTGCAAATTTGATGCTAATGTTTTGGTTAGTTCTCCTTCCACAATGTAAATTTTTGAGCAAGCAAGCACTCATTCTTTAAGTTTGAAGGTAAGCTACCTATGGATAAAAGCATTTGAATAAACAAGTTGTAATTTGAGAGAACTATGCATTAAAAGTTACAGGTGTCAAAGTCGACTATAGAGAAGTACAGTTTTAGACATAGATGGATTGTTTGGATCATTTCTCAAGATCTACTAAAATTTTTGAGATGATTCAACTTGGAGAAGATTCACAAACATTAGACGACACACCATACAAAGTTTCATTGAAATGTTACACATTCGGTTAGGCAATGAGTGAGTTAAGTGCAACAGACTTTTGTGAGTCGTGACTCTCTTCACAATTAGTGCAAATTTTGATAGTTTGGTATTGGTCTTCCAAAATGGATCAAGGTTTTGAGTTATTCTTGATATAGAAGTGTTCGAACATCAAGGATAGCTTGTTCTTTTGGAGATTAACACTCTCCATCACTCAACTTCACATAGTTTCTTGAACCTTGTTTGCAACCTTGGTGTCTTGAACTTAGTATCTTGAACCTCGTTCTTACTCATGTTTAGTATCTTGAACCCTCAATCAAGTAGGCACTTCATCCAATTCATCCCAATCATGATCATCCATATCACCAAGCTTCTTTGAGATTCCATTTACTGGCTTCCATTTCCTTCTCTAAATTTCCACATCTTCAATTTGATTCTTCCATAGAGCAAAGTTTTGTGTCATTAAGTTTTAGAATCTCAAAATTATCTTTGCCTCGCAAACTTTAACTCCTCTTGGGAACACTAGCACTAGACCCCAATCCACCAGATGTGCCTAAGACCTCTGATTCCATGATGATTGAGAACTGACTGGAATGATTATGGAGCTAGAATAGTCCAAATACCATTAAGGCTGAAAAAAGATGATCAAATATCAAAATTTGGAAAAAATTTGGTAGTCTCCAAAAAAAAAATGGATCAATGAATAATAATGATCAACTGAAGAGATTATATGGGAATGCATGTGCTCATACCAATAAGTTTCTCAAGGAGTAAACTCAACCATATATAGTTGAAAATCTAAAATCTAGAAAGATTTTAGAGTCTCCTCTACAAAATAAGCATAGAAAACTCATAAAATTATGAGTATTGACATGTGAACATGCATAATGAATCATTGCCTCCACTGCATACAACCATTTAACTAAAGCTAGTTAGGCTTATCAAGCACCTATGAATCCACTAGCATACATTTTCTATGGCAAGGCTAAGATATATTTAAGAGATTATAGCTCAAATCTATTTTAGTTCATAACATTGGTATTCGAGCCTAGGAAGTAAGCTTGGGCAAGGTGGATTGACCCAATGGCCTGTAAAAAAGGTGCTTGCGCACTTTATCATGTGAAAGGGTACTAAGGGGGGAGGAGGTGCTTTGAGAATTCTACCCAAAAGAAATTAGAGTGTCTCTCTCAATTCGTAGGTCAGATTGAGGCATGTAAGATACCATTGAAAAGCTCTCAAAATAAAATTTCCAAATCTAATGAGATAGTTGGAAGTATGAAG
>CM035412.1:81827766-81850266 GCA_020310875.1 Ceratopteris richardii | reverse complement strand
TGGTTGTAGCTTGTGCCTCGATTCACTTGGCACATGTACATAGCAACTACATCCAAATCTTTTTAAGTGTGAAAGATCAGATTTATTAACATAATAAGCTTAACATGGTGTCATGACATGAATCCCTAATGTAGGTGCTCTATTCATAAGGTATATGGTGGTATTTGCTGCATCACCCCAAAACATGTTAGGTACATTCATCTCATTAAGCATTGCTCTAATGATCTTTGCAATGTATCTATTCTTTCCCTTTGTTACCCATTTTGTTGGGGTGTGTACTTGGGTGTTACTTACCTCTTGATGCATTGATCGCATAAAAAATCAGAAAATTCACTGGAGAAATGTTCTCCCCCTCCATTTGACCTTAGCTTTTTGATGTATGTACTTGTTTTCTTCTCTACCATTGCCTTGAATGCTTTGAAATGTGTCAACACATCTAATTTGTGTCTGATGAAATGAAAACAAACCATCATTGTGAAATCATCTATAAAATTTACAAAGTAGTTGTTAGCTCTAATGGATTTCTCTTTGGTTGGCCTCCACACATTTTTATGTATCAATTCTAATGGGGGTTGGCTTACGTATCCACCCTTCTTGAATGGAAGTCTTTCTTGTTTCCCTACTTGACAAGATTCACATAAATGCTTCATACCTTGTCCTTGGAATTTGGGAAGCCCTTAAAGGAGCCTCTTGAATTGCATTTCCTTCATTATTTTTATTTTGATGTGACCTATCCTCTGGTGCCACAAGTCCAACTCCAAAATCTGCTTGTTGTCATATATGAAGTAGACATGTTGAGTGGAATGAGAGTTTACCTTTAAATTTGAGAGTGTTCATTGCTTCTTTCCTGTTGTTATTACCTTGTACCCTTGCTTAGGGTTCTCCATAAAGCATCCACCTTTGTTGAACCTTACTTGATACCCTCTTTCAACCATTTTTCCTATGGACACCAAGACCTTTGTGATGGTAGGTACATGCAAGACATCCTTGAGACATCTTCCTTCTTACTTGTCATCCCAAGCTACACCTGCAACATGGAAGATCTCATGGGATCTATAATTGACTATTTATACATGTCCTTTACCTTTGGGAGCATGTAGATTAGTAAACCAAGAAGCATTACAACTTATGTGGTTGCTAGATCCACTATCAATATACCAAGTGTTATCTACTTTTCTTGAATTCCCATTCATGTGTGTCATCAATAGATTATCATTTTCTAAATTTGTAGAAGAATAATTACCTTGTCCCTTGTATGAAGAACTTTGATTATAGCTCCTTTGGTTTCCCCATTGGTAGCAATCTCTTGCATAGTGGCCAAACTTTCCACATATGTGACATCCTTCTCTGTTTACAGCAAGCAATTGCTCAAAATAAGGGAGATTATCCCTTACATATACAAAAGTGGTAAAGGTTTTCCACTTCTCATCATCCTTCAAACCATTCAGAGTATAAGCCACAAGATCATCATCATTGGTGTGGCTTCCAATGGATCCAAATGCATTTGACAATTCCTTACCTTAAGTATGTAGTCATTTATGCTAATCCTTGAGCTTTCCTAAGGTTTTTGAGCTCAATGTTGAGTTGGAGTTTCCTTGATTTGGTGCCTCTTGAATAAATCCTCTCAAGTGTCTCATACCTTCATGCTTGAATCCAAATCCTAGATATGTCCGATCATATTATTGCTTATGTGTTGGGAAAGGATAAAGATCACCCTCTTATCTCTTTCATTCCATTCCCTAAATGTCCTTAGTTGATCACTGATCAGAGTTTCATCCAACCTAGGTCTTGGTTCACTTCCAACTAATAAAACCCCATAGGCACTTGCCCATAAGGTAGTTGCAGACCTTAAATCTCCATGGTTGATAGTCTACAGAAGCACGCAAACATCACAAGGAAGAAGAAGAATCTTGGAGCACAACACAAAATATTAAATGTATTACTAATAGAATGTACAAAGATAAGTAACCCATTAGGGCTATATGCGTATATACAAGCTGGGGGGAAAAAACCACCTAGAGAGGGAAAAAAGAGCCTCGATGATCCTACTGTGTTCACACACATCACTACCTAGATATATCAACAAATCCCCCTTGGGAGTGATGCAGTGAACAAGGAGTTGACACTCATGTATAAGGAAGTGCCAAGCTATGTGGAATCAATCCACAAAAGGAAGTAATCCCAAAGCTTTGTGGAAAGGTTCAAACTTCTCCCCAGGCAGAGCCTTCGTGAAAAGGTCTGTAATGTTCTTTTGCATGGGCACATATGCCAAGCTGATCTCTCTAGCAGACAACCTCTCCCTACCATAATGATAATGCACTTCAATATGCTTAATGCGAGCATGGAACACATGGTTCCTCACAACTGCCAATGCGCTCTGACTGTCAGTGAAGATGGTGGTGGCACAAGACTGACCAACACCCAAATCAACCATAAGGCATCTGAGCCACACACACTCAACAGTCGCTGTGAAAGCTGCCCTATACTCAGCCTCACAACTCAAATTGGCTACAGTAGGCTGCTTCTTGCTCAACCAAGATATGCATGAGCTACCAAGCATGAAGCAAAAACCACTATTGGACACACGAGTGTCATAGAAACGAGCCCAGTTAGAGTCAGAAAAAGCATGCAAATCTAGCGGTAGTGATCCCCCCTTGGGATAAAACAACCCAAGTGGCAGGTACCACTCAAGTAGCAAAAAATGTGCTTAATCACCTGCCAATGTTTGACACCTGGGCAATGCATAAAAATGCTCATATGTGAGACAACAAACTGAATATTTGGTCGAGTAATCCATAAGTAAATCAAGCATCCAACAGCCTGCTGATAGAGAACAACATCAACTACATCTCCAACATCATGAAGACTCAATCATAAACCTATCTCCATAGGAATGGCAATATGTTTATAGTCTTCAAGGCTAAAACACTCCAATAATGTGTCAATATATTTGATTTGACACAAAGCCATTTCACCATCAACATGCATAAATTGAATGTCAGAATAATGATGCAAATTCCCCAAATCCGACATCTCAAAGGAGGCATGCAAATCAGCCTTAAAATCAGCAATATGCTTCTCATGAGGACCAGTGAGCAGCATGTCATAAACATACACACCAATGATCAAAAGTACATCATTAGCACACTTAAGATATAAGCTACTTTTAGTAGGATTGTTCTCAAAACCATGTGTAATAAGATAGGCATGTATCTTTTCATACCAAGCATGTGGTACTCGCTTTAAACCATATAATGCCTTCTTTAACCTGCACACTTGTTTTTCATGAACTTTTTGCACAAAGCCATGGGGCTAAAAAATATACACTTCTTGATGCAAGTCACCATTCAAAGATGTTGTTTTAATGTCGAACTAATCTACATTCCAACCATGATGTGCTGCAAGTGCACATATGCTACAAACAGTAGTCATTCGGCAAGTAGGAGCAAATGTTTCATCAAAATCAATGCCTCTTTCCTATGCATAACCCTTTGCAACAAGCCTATCCTTATACATGTCAATTGTTCCATTAGGTTTATGATTCAGCTTGTATACCCACTTAGTGCCAATGGCCTTCGTGTTAGGAGGCAAGTCCCATAAAGACAAGGTACCATTTTGCATGATAGCATTATATTCAGATTGCATTGCAACCATCCAATGTTCATAATTTTGTGCTTCATCAAACGAAACAGGCTCAATCTCATCACAGAGACTAGAGGCAGCCATAGCATAGCGATTGGATGCAAAAGAGGCACTATCAGAGGCTGAATGAGTACGGTATGATAGAGGTGCATCTAATTTGTTGTCACGCAAAGTCTGCACTAGCCATTTTGGTATAGTTTCTGCCTCCTCAATATCAACTCTCTCATCAACAAGTGCATCATGTAAATTTTCATAAAAAATAGAATGATGTATATCATCACATGAAACCTGTAAAGACTAAGAAGTTGCCTCATTAGGACCAGCACTAGACTGTACATGTGTGAAAGAGGCAACAAAATATCATACATGTGTTTGGAGCTAACAAAATGTCTCCTTTGTACATCAAACTAAAGGCTGAATAGCATCTTCCACAAAAACAACATCATGGCTAACCAAAATGCATTTACTTTATGGATGATACAGATGATAGCCTTTGCTTTCAGAACTTTATCAACCAAAAATACATTTTACTGCGTTATCATCCAATTTCCTGCGATGTTGTTCAGGCACTAATACATATGCCAGACAACCAAAAACACACAGATGAGCAATAGATGGCTTGTGACCATGCCAAGCCTCGTATGGAGTGATAGACTACATTTCTTTAGTGGGACACCTGTTAAGTACATATGCTACACACATGAGAGCCTCAAGCCATAAACTATATGGTAAAGCCTGACTCTTGATCATACACCTCGCCGTTTCCATGAGTGACATATTCTTCCATTCAGGATCTCCATTCTGTTGAGATATATACGACATTGTACACTGATGTTTTATCCCACATTCAACCAGAAATGCATTAAAGTCAGAAGACATATATTCCCCCCCTCGATGAGAATGGAGGGTGCCCATTTTACATGCTGACAGATTTTTAGCCAAAACCAAAAATTTTTTGAAGCACATAAACACTTCAAACTATGCTTTGAGTGGATATACCCATGCGTTCATCAATGAAAATCATGAAGTAAAGATAGTTTCCAAAAGAAGGTGTCTGCATAGGAGCACAAACATCACAAAGTTGCAATTTTTTAGTAGCCCAAACTAAAATATCTTTTGGAAAAGATAAATTCTACATTTTTCCCAAAATATAGCCTTCACAAACATGTTTAGTGGGTACCTCAAGTTTGGGAAAAGAGGTCACCATTTCAACTTTCCGTAGGCATAACAAACTAGCAAAATTTAGATGACCAAAGCATGCATGCCAAAGCTTTGCATCTGACATAGCTTGAGAATCATGTACTGCACATGCTGAATCATTCATAGATTTTTGATAGTCTATGAGCTTATATAGCCCACGACATTAAATTCCGGAAGCTATGATCATGTCGCCATTTGACATATCATGAACTGTACATTTCTTGTCAACAAATTTGACAACCAAGCCAATCTTGAATAATGTAGAAACTCATAACAGATTTTTCTTGATCCTTGGCACAAATTAAGCATCCAACAAAGTGAAAGAACTACCATTAGTAGTAGTTAGAATGATCTTACCAACTCCCATGATAGGATAAGAGGAGTTCTTGGAGCATGTGATAGTATTTCCTATAGGGGCAGACTCGAGTGAAGTGAAGAAACTACACTGTGAGGTAATATGTTTGGTTGCCCACTATCAAAGTACCGAACATTTGAGTCTACTACATACATGCACTGCTCATGAGAAGATGGTTCAAAACTGCAAACAGTACTAAACGCCCATTCTTCATCCTGCACAAGATTAGGAGACTTTGTTTTCGGTGTAGAGGCCTCTACAACAACCATTCTGACCTCTTTCTTCTTTGCCTCCTTAATAGCGAGTTTTGGACAACTCTTAATGACATGATCATTTGCTTTACAGTTTTTGCAGAACAATTTCTGTTTTTTTAAATTTATTCTCATCTTTGTCTTCCTTCTTTGATTGTGCAAAATTAATAGATTTTTGATTACTAGTAGAAGAGCTCCATTTTCCTTTTCCCTTCTGACTAGCTAGGAAAGCTTGATCTGCAACACACATAATAGAACTATTCTACGTGGACTGATCTTCCTGCAACAAAACAAAAACTAAATCTTTAAATGTTAAGGCATTTGAATTTCCTTTCATTATCAAACAAAGAGTAGAAGCAAAGCTCTGATATGAGTCGAGAAGACCATTCATAACTATCTGCACAAGTGAATTGTTAGGAAGGACTTCATCAATAGAAATCAATTGTTCCTTCAAATCCTTGATCTTTATAAAAAAAATATCCATAGAATCACCTTCATTCATTTGCTCACTCTCCAACTGTTTTTAGAGGTAAGCAACACGAGCCTCATTCCTAGCATGGTACAATGTGGTAAGTGTATCCCAAGCATCCTTAGCTATTCTACAAGAGCAAATATGAGGATTAATGGCACGTTTGACAGATAACACTATCAATGCATGTGCATGAACATCTTGTTGATGTATGAAACACCACAAGAAATGAATTAATGTGACACTAGAACACCTCTATGGTCACCATTAACTCATTGCCACTCCAAACTTTGAGAAATGATAGCCTAAAGTGAGAACTTTGCTTCTACAGAAATTCCTAGTCACTGAAATGACATACCTTCAGTATTTTGCTAATTTCTCCTAGCTCAAGTATGCTATCTCCATGAAACTTTATAGGCTGAAACTAGAAGAGTAGAGCTTTCCAACAAGCTATCATATGCATCAAACGGAGCTCTAGAACTCAAGTTATGGCCCTCACAAGATGACCCTGTATGACCTTCCAAAACTGGAAATTTTTGCCTGTTTTAGTATTCCTGATGTCCAAAAATAAAAAATTCGATGCCTGGCATCGAATTTCAGTCCAAGTCGATGCCGGGCATCGACTTTGAGCTTTTTTAGGCCCTTTTTCTGCACCAGAAATACTCTCTTTTACACACACATGAAGAAGACCACTTGTATGCTAGAAGTCGATGCCAGGCATCGACTTTATGCTCAAACTCGATGCCAGGCATCGAGTTGCTCCACAAACTTCATATTTTTAAAAGATTCAACAATAGTTAACACACAGAGAATGAAAAAATGACTTATCAGCCAAGATTCGATGCCAGGCATCGAATTGCTCAGAAAACTTGAACTTTTGAATTCATCACACAGTAGGCAATCATGGAGATGATGGAGAGAGGCTCATACACAGAACTTTACTCGGTTCTTCTCATAACTATAAAAAACTCAGAAGTTTTACAGATGCTTTCTCACTCAGAGAAGCCCGACTATACTCAGTCATACAAAAATGAGTTCTTCTCACTTTCTCATTGTCTTCCTCCTTCTTCTTCTCTCTCTCTCTCTCATCGCGTCAGTTAATACTAACTAACTTATATAGATTTTCTCATTCCCGTGATTTTTAAAAAACTTCTAGAACTAAAGTGAACTAACTTTACAAGTATGATACACTTGTGAATTTGTCCCTTCACATAGGCATGGGGTTTTCTTTCTAAGATTTGACCTTCAAATATATGTCTAATTAGTGAGTGTTTCTCCAACAGCTCCCCCTCAATCACTAATTGACATTCCCTATTTCTTCATATCATCTTCTTTTCTTTTACTCCTGCCATGCTTTTGAATCTGCTGGTCTTCACACCATCCAAGCTCTTTGTCATTATGTCTGCTAATTGATCTTTAGTAGAAATGTACTCCACTTCAATCTCCTTCTCCATTACCTTTTCTCTGAGAAAATGATATTGTATCTCTATGTGCTTTGTCCTTGCATGAAATACTGGATTTGCTGCAAGATAAAGTGAACTCATATTATCTCCATGTATTGTAGGTGTACCTTGATCAATGCCTAAGCTCTTGAACAATGTCTGCATCCATATGACTTCCTTAGCTGCTTCCACAAGTCCTTTGTACTCTGCTTCAGTTGATGATAATGCTACTGTATGTTGTTTCTTGGAACACCAACTTACAAGCTTATCACCAATGTATATCATGTAACCATGAGTTGATCTCCTGTCATCTTGATTACCTGCCCAGTCTGAGTCACTGTAGGCTCTCAACTTCAAATCTGATGTAAAAGGATAATATAATCCTTCCTTTATAGTTCCTTTGATATATCTGAGAACTCTTTGACCTGCAATCCAATGTGGGTCCTTTGGACAATGCATGAATTGTGACAAAACTCCCACTGCATAACTAAGATCAGGTCTTGTTAGTGTAGCATAAATCAAACTACCCACAAGAGATTGATACTTCCTCATATCTTTGTAGTCTGCACCATCATATTTACTGAGTTTGTGATTAACTTCAAGTGGAGTTGAAGCTTCTCTGCAATTTTCCATATCAAACTTCTTCAACAAGTTCAGAAGATACCTTTCTTGTGACACATATATGCCATGATCTGTATAAGTAACTTCCATTCCAAGAAAGTATGATAACTTTCCTAGGTCACTGATCTTGAATTCTTTTTCAAGTAATCTCTTTACCTCCTTGATTCCTTCATCTGAAGTACCTGTGATTATAATGTCATCTACATAAATACAAATGTAGATTGTACCTTCCTCTGTTCTTTTGATAAGTAGACTTGAATCTGCTTTTGAACTTTGATATCCAAGATCATTGAGATACTTCACCAGTCTATAGTTCCAAGCTCTTGGAGCTTGCTTCAATCCATACAATGCTCTTCTCAACCTGCAAACAAAATTTGGATACCTGGAATCTATAAACCCTTGAGGTTGTTCCATGTATACCTCATCTGATATGTATCCATTCAAGAATGCATTCTTTATATCCAATTGACTTAGAGTCCATCCTTTTGAAGCTGCAATAGCAATGATTGTCCTTATAGTTGACATCTTAGCTACAGGACTGAATGTCTCATCATAATCTATGCCATAGGTCTGGGCATAGCCTTTCACCACCAATCTAGCTTTGTATCTGGCTATACTTCCATCTGCAAGCTTCTTCACTTTATAAACCCATTTATTTCCAATTACTTTCTTACCATTTGGTTTAGGAACAAGTTCCCATGTCTTGTTCTCCTCCAGTGCATTGAATTCTTCCTTCATTGCTTCTTCCCATTGCTTCTTACCTTTAGCTTCATCATAGTTCTGAGGTTCTTCATCATCTTTGACCATATATGCATAGTTCTTCTGAGTTATGTAAGAAGTATCATAAGAATACCTTTCTGGTTGTCTCCTTGTCCTGCTTGACCTTCTTGGTTCACATTCTTCATAAGTTTCTGGATACACCTCTTCATCAAATATAGGAGCTTCTTCATTCATTCTTGTTAATCCACTTCTGTATGTACTTGCTTGCATATAGTCTTCATCTCTATTCACCTGCACAATTGATTTTCCTTTCTCACATCTTCTTACCTCTTCTTCAAATTCTTCAGCTGTATGACTTTGATCTGCATACCAACTTTTCTGTTCATCAAATGTAACATCTCTAGAAACAATAAATTGTTTGGTTAGAGGATTCCACAATCTGTAACCCATCTGCTTTTCATCATAACCAATGAACACATATTTTTCTGCCTTTGGTTCAAGTTTATGCCTAAGTTGTGATGGCACATAAGCATATGCAATTGATCCAAACACTCTACAATGATCTAGTGTTGGTTTCTTACCCCACCAAGCTTCATATGGAGTCATTCCATTCAGAGCTGCACATGGTAATCTATTCACAAGATATGTAGCTGTATTTACAGCCTCAGCCCAAAGATAATTTGGACAGTTCTTCTCCTTTAGCATAGCTCTAGCAAACTCAACCAAAGTCCTGTTCCTTCTTTCTGCTACACCATTTTGTTGTGGTGTATACCTGCAAGTTATTTCTCTCTTAATACCTGCATTCCAAAGATAATCATTGAACTCTTGGGAGAAGTATTCTCCCCCTCCATCAGACCTCAGTCTCTTAAGCTTTTGACCTGTGACTCTCTCTGCATATGCATGAAAATGCTTGAAAGCTCCAAACACTTCTGATCTTTCCTTCAAAACATATAATGTTATCCATCTTGTAGCATCATCAATGAAAAGAACATAATACCTTGAGCCACTGATAGATCCTTCTTTTGTTGGTCCCCATACATCTGTATGAATGAGCTCAAGTACTCCATCATGTTTGAATCCTTTCTTTTGAAATGGTAACCTGTGTGCTTTACCCATTTGACATGCTTCACATTTATAAACCATATGTTGACTTTGCACATTTGGTAATCCTAGTACAGACTGATTAGCAACCATAGCTTTAATTCCTCTTTCATTAAAGTGACCTAATCTCTTATGCCAGAGATCAAGTTCTGTAATCACTCCTTCACCATGTGTGAGCAAAGCTTGACCAATGTTCCCTTGCACTCTTAAAGTAAAGAGTCTACCTTCTTTCTTACCAGAGACAATCTGATTATATCCATTCTTTGGATCTTCCACAAATACTCCTTCATTTGTAAACCTGACTTGAAAACCTTTTTCAACTATCTGTCCCACACTAATCAAGTTTTTAGGTATTGTAGGAACATACAAAACATTGGTTAGCAAATCTGCTCCACTCTTGCATTTCACTTTTCCAATTGAATGTACACTATGTCTTGTATTATCACCAGTTTGAACTGTGTGACTAGAAATGCCTTTTTCCAATTCTGACATCAATTCTATGTTTCCTGACAAATGATTAGAACATCCAGAGTCAATGTAAAATACCTTTAGATCTTCTTTGTCTGATGTGCTGATTGAATTCATCATCAATGATGTATGACTTTCATTCTGTGTGTCATTTGCATAGTTGTAGTAGGTGGTGTTGTAGGATTGATTCTGTCCCCAACTTCTTCCTCCACCTCTACCATAGCCTCCTCTTTGACTTTGTCTACCTCTTTGAAAATTACTTTGATATCTTCCACCTCGACCTCTGCTATTGTTGTTTTGATTCTGGTTTGATCCTTGTTGGTTGTGCCAACAGTCATGAGCCAAATGATTACTCAATCCACAGATCCAGCAAGCCTTTTTGTTGTTATTTTGATTACCTCTTCCTCTTCCAAAACCTCTTGCTCTTCCTCTGCCAGTGCCTTTACCTCTTGCATAATAAGCTTGAGAATTAGACTCCTCTTCATCCTTTGCTTTACCTTTATCTCCTTTCTTCTTATTCTTCATGTACATTGCAGAACTTTGACCTTTATCTCCATCTCCCTTCAAGTCTTGCTCATATGTGAGCATCAAACCAAGCAACTGGTTCAAATCTGGAACATAATGATTTAATGAAAGTTCTGTTGATAAGACAAAAGGTTTCCACCTTTCATCCCCTCTCAAGCCTGCAAGTAGTTGAGCAATCAATCTATGATCTTCAACATCTTCATCTATGGATCCAAGACTATCTGCTAGATCCTTCATCTTAGTGACATAATCACTAATGGTTTGACTTGGCTTCTTCTTGAATGTTGTAAACTCTGACCATAGACTTGCTTTCCGTGCTTTAGTAGTGCTTTGGAAATGATATTCCAATGCATTCCATATATCTTCTGATGATTCCAATCCTCTGATGTGTGGTAGCAAATGATCTGAGATTGTATTGTAGATGTAGGCTTTTGCACTTGCATCCTTCTTCTGCCAATGCTTTAAAGCATCAAGTTCCTCTTTCTTTGGTCGGCTTTCATCTTCAAATACTGGCTTCTCTTCTTCACCTGTAACATATATCATGAGATCCTTACTCATAAGTAAGGCTTCCATTCTCATTACCCATGCGGGGTAATTATCTCTGTCCAGTTTGTCAATGGAGATATGATCTGCCATAGTTCTTTCCTTCTGCTGCAACCTGTGAGCTTAAAGGATAAAGGATAGTACCTTTTGAAGTTCTTTGTGTATGAGGATACTTTTGAAGTAACCTTTTGATGCCTTGTTTCTTCAAATGCTTCACCTTTCAAACTTTAATGGAAAACTTTACAAAACTTCTCGTACCTTTGTCGTCTTTTGCTCTCGAGAATCTTTCTGCTCTGATACCACTTGTTGATGTATGAAACACCACAAGAAATGAATTAATGTGACACTAGAACACCTCTATGGTCACCATTAACTCATTGCCACTCCAAACTTTGAGAAATGATAGCCTAAAGTGAGAACTTTGCTTCTACAGAAATTCCTAGTCACTGAAATGACATACCTTCAGTATTTTGCTAATTTCTCCTAGCTCAAGTATGCTATCTCCATGAAACTTTATAGGCTAAAACTAGAAGAGTAGAGCTTTCCAACAAGCTATCATATGCATCAAACGGAGCTCTAGAACTCAAGTTATGGCCCTCACAAGATGACCCTGTATGACCTTCCAAAACTGGAAATTTTTGCCTGTTTTAGTATTCCTGATGTCCAAAAATAAAAAATTCGATGCCTGGCATCGAATTTCAGTCCAAGTCGATGCCGGGCATCGACTTTGAGCTTTTTTAGGCCCTTTTTCTGCACCAGAAATACTCTCTTTTACACACACATGAAGAAGACCACTTGTATGCTAGAAGTCGATGCCAGGCATCGACTTTATGCTCAAACTCGATGCCAGGCATCGAGTTGCTCCACAAACTTCATATTTTTAAAAGATTCAACAATAGTTAACACACAGAGAATGAAAAAATGACTTATCAGCCAAGATTCGATGCCAGGCATCGAATTGCTCAGAAAACTTGAACTTTTGAATTCATCACACAGTAGGCAATCATGGAGATGATGGAGAGAGGCTCATACACAGAACTTTACTCAGTTCTTCTCATAACTATAAAAAACTCAGAAGTTTTACAGATGCTTTCTCACTCAGAGAAGCCCGACTATACTCAGTCATACAAAAATGAGTTCTTCTCACTTTCTCATTGTCTTCCTCCTTCTTCTTCTCTCTCTCTCTCTCATCGCGTCAGTTAATACTAACTAACTTATATAGATTTTCTCATTCCCGTGATTTTTAAAAAACTTCTAGAACTAAAGTGAACTAACTTTACAAGTATGATACACTTGTGAATTTGTCCCTTCACATAGGCATTGGGTTTTCTTTCTAAGATTTGACCTTCAAATATATGTCTAATTAGTGAGTGTTTCTCCAACACATCTCTGCCATCCCAACAAATTTGCTCTGTAGTAGGTGCAACGGGAACTGCAACAGGAACAGGAATCTGAAGATTATCAGCATCTTCAACACCATCTGCATCAGCTTCAATACTTGTGTTTGCAGGTGTAATAGGATGTTTCTCAACACCCTACAAAATGTTCCATAGTCCTTTTGCAACCAATACATGTCGCATCATATAAGACCACAATGGGTTATTGGTACCGTTCAACTTATCCTCAATAGCCAACATATGGAATACATCATTGCTTTCAGCCATGGCCACTCGGTAAAATACCCTGATGTAGAAAAATGAGTGTATCTGAAAAAGTTGAACATAACTACCCTGACAAGTACTACTAGACCTCTAGCATACTTTGAGATGCTTATACTGGCAAACCAAAACCTATATATATCTTTGGCACAAAAAGATGAAATAGCATGCACAAGCATTGCGAAAGTGCATTCGAAGGTCAAAACAAGCTTAGATGGCAATTTTGGCACCACAAAGTGAAGCCGTTTCGATCTCATAATCACCCTTTGTATGCTCACCAAATTTTGTGCGATTTTGAGACTGCGACCGGGGGAGTGTTGACGGCGCCATAGATGAAGCGGCCACCTACTCTGATACCAAGTGTTGGAGTTAGACGTCTGCAGAAGCACGCAAACAGCACAAGGAAGAAGAAGAAGCTTGGAGCACAACACACAATACTAAATGTATTACCACTAGGATGTACAAAGATAAGTAACTTGTTAGGGCTATAGGCATATATACAAGCATGGGGAAAAAACCTCCTAAAGAGGGAAAAAAGTGCCCCGATGATCCTAGTGTGTTCACACACATAACTACCTAAATATATCAACATTAATGTCTCCTATCTCTAATCTTTGCTACTTGATCTAGCCCTTGGCTAATGCTCCAATCTATGTAAAATTTAAATGAGGCTTTGAAGCTACTTTAATCCAAAGCTTTACTTAGATGGATACCTTGCGTACTTGAAACTTTGAGTAGAATATCTCCCCCTTGATGTGAGCTACCTCCAACAAGATTTTGTTGATGTAAGTCTTCAATCACTAGATCCAAGGGATCTTCGTGCTTGTCTTGGATGCCTCCAAGATGCCAAAAAGCTCTGATACCACTGTTGGAGGAAGTATCTCAACCCCTATGCAACAATGAAGCATGAATACCACTACCCTTCTTTGACCTCTCCACACCAAAATTGATCTTTCTCATAGCATATGTAGAGCACTCTAGTGAGAGTTTGTAGACATGTATTAAACACTAGGATTTTTACAAAAACCCACATTTCACTCCAAATTTATTGCTACACTTATAGAAACAATGTCAGCAAGATGATCTAGTTGAATGATCATGGTAGCTACTCAAACAAAGGCCACACTTCACTCCAACAAGCTTTTCTCTGAAACCAAACAAAGAATGAATCTCACATTTTGCTCAACTTTAGAGGACTCTAAATGATATTGAAGTACACCAAAAGCAAGTCAAATGGATAAATAGAGAAGAAGAACCAACCCTTACAATGTAGAGCAAACTAGCTCCAATAGAGCCTACACACAAAGAGAGATATCAATCACCACACTTCTCCAATCTAAAGGTTTCTCTTAAAATACTCAAAAGATGATCTAAAAACTTTATGTGCTTCAAAACTAATTTAATATCTAATCAAAATGATTACAGCGAAAGGATGAACAATGAGGGAAAACCAATTCTAACAATGGAAGGGTAGAGAGTTGCAACCTTGCCTGTGTACACACATAGATATTCCTAGTCAAAGATAACAAAGAAGGCAACAATGAGCTTGCTAAATAAAAGTCCAGCACTTAGTGCACACTCTAAAGGAACTACGAATCTATGAAGATGACCCAAAATAATTCTTGATACAAGCTTCTTTTATAGAGACAAGTTGGCCCCAAAAACCTAGGAACAACCTTTCCCAACAAACGAGCCTCTTAAATTGGAGGGCTTAGTTGAGATGAATTGGGGATGGATTGATTTCCTTCTTTTGATGGAATCTCGTGCTTTTAGGCTTCTTTATGTTGCGACACATATCCATGATGGGTTTCCCATGCATTTTTAGTTCAAGCTTGACTTTTAACAACATATACATGTACATATACATATACATATACATATACATATACATATACATATACATATACATATACATATACATATACATATACATATACATATACATATACATATACATATACATATACATATACATATACATATACATATACATATACATATACATATACATATACATATACATATACATATACATATACATATACATATACATATACATATACATATACATATACATATACAATACATATACATATACATATACATATACATATACATATACATATACATATACATATACATATACATATACAGTATAGCATATACATATACATATACATATACATATACGTATAGCTATACATATACATATACATATACATATACATATACATATACATATACATATACATATACGTATAGCTATACATTATACATATACATATACATATACATATACATATACATATACATATACATATACATATACATATACATATACATATACATATACATATACATATACATATACATATACATATACATATACATATACATATACATATACATATACATATACATATACATATACATATACATATACATATACATATACATATACATATACATATACATATACATATACATATACATATACATATACATATACATATACATATACATATACATATACATATACATATACATATACATATACATATACATATACATATACATATACATATACATATACATATACATATACATATACATATACATATACATATACATATACATATACATATACATATACATATACATATACATATACATATACATATACATATACATATACATATACATATACATATACATATACATATACATATACATATACATATACATATACATATACATATACATATACATATACATATACATATACATATACATATACATATACATATACATATACATATACATATACATATACATATATATATACATATACATATGTTACCGTTAGTGTCCATGTGAAAGGCCAAATGGCCGCCGAACACTTCTTTGTATATGTTCTTTAATAAAACATATAGTGGCTTGGTCAGTCACAGACTCTAAGTTCGATCGCATTTGTAAGACCTAAGAAGTCTGTCTTCGTGCTCCCTGTGTACTGTGTTTTCTGTGTATTCTGTAGCCTCTGTGCGGAGTACCATGTGCGGCCTCAGGAGCTCGGTTTTCTACTCCGAGCATATCATCATGGAGCTCTCAAGAAGGAGAGCGCACTGTGGTGCATGGCAATCGAAATACTTCACTGGTATCAGAGCAGTTCAAGGCAAAATCTTTGTTCCTTTTGTGCGAGTGAAGCGAGCACCCCCCCCCCCCCCCCCAAAGGCTTCTGACTAAGGTGGCAACTAAGGCGGCGACCAAGGCATACCTTGTCATCCAAGTCACCGAAGTCACCGTTGGTGCCGTTGGCTGCGCGCAAGGGAGGACCTCAACAATCAAGGAATATAGAGGTTCCCGGTACTTCCAGGGAGGTCACCCATCCCAGTACTGTTCCCCCTAGAGCTCGCTTAACCGTGGCAATCTCTTGCCACTAAGCTACACTCTTGTGGTGTCTGAAGAAGGGGAAAGACTAAGGTTGACATTACCTTGAACAAGTTTTGGTCCCTCAAAGCTTCATTTTTTGCTTTCAAAACCTATTTCTGAAGCAATTTTGGGGTGTTTTTGGAGCCATTTTGGAGTACTTTCGCACATAGTTCTCTTCATACAGATCCAACAACATCAAGAAGAGTGTTCTTTGTACTTCTCAGACAATAAATATCAACCTTTGGGGGTGTATTTTCAGCCACACTCGTAGAACTACAGGTTTCTTGAGAGGTTTTCAGTTTTGGTGGGAGCAGTCGCTGCAAATTTATGCAGGTTTTTTAAGCCTAAAACATCAGAGTTGATAGACACTTGCAGGTGTTATTGGCTAGTTTTTGGGCTGTGTATTCAGCCTTTTAGTGTCATTTTACTACATATATTGAGCACATACACACCATGTACGCTTCTGTGGATACCGCTTATGTATGTCCATGTGGTCATTGATATAGCGGTTACGTTCTTTGCATAAAGCCTTTTACGTTTGATAAAGAGGGTCGTGGTGAGGTTTTCTTAACCGGGAGACACCCAGATGTCGGGGTCTCTTCGCTGATGTAGGTGGAAGACTTACCCAGCCTCGCCATGGAGATGTATGATAGTTGTTCATAGGTGCTCGATAAGCCTAGTTGGCTTCTATTGGGTAACTAATTATATGCAGTGAAGTTAGTGATTCACTATGCAGGTAGACATGTCAGTACTTGCTGTTTGATGATACTTTGACACTGGTCATATGCTAATTTTGCAGAGGATACTCTAGCAAAATTTTTCCAGATTTCTAGTTTAGTCAACTATACAGTGGTCGATTTACTCCTTGATACACTTATTTGTTGGTGTTTTTGGACTCTTCTAGCTCCATTATCATTCTATTCAATTGTCTACCATCATGGCATCAAAGGCCTCAGGCACATCCGATGGATCAGGGTCTAGTGCTAGTGTTCCGAGGAGGAGCTATAACTTGTAGGGCAAAGACCATTTTGAGATCCGAAAATTTGATGGCACAAACTTTTATCTATGGAAGAATCAGATTAAAGATGTGCTAATTCAAAGGAGGCAATGGAAGCCAGTAAATGGGATTTCAAAGAAGCCTGCTGACATGGATGAAGATGATTGGGATGAGTTAGATGAAATGGCCAAGTCTACCATTCGCTTGCAGCTTGCAGATAATGTTTACTTTACATTATTAGACTGTGAAAGTGCAGAGGAGCTTTGGAAGAAGTTATGCAATACATATGAAAAAGAGCCGGCATCAAATAAAGTGTATCTGATGAGAAAATTATATGACCTTCGTATGAAGGACACAAATAGTGTTGCTGCTCATTTAAATGAGTTTGATGCCATATTCTCCCAGTTACAGGCTCAGAAAATGGATATGGACAATGAAATGAAAGTAGTATTGCTATTATGCACCCTGCCATCATCATGGGATACGTTTTGCACAGCTATTAGCAACAGTGCACCTGGTGGTAAACTTGTCTATGATGACATATGTGGAGCACTCTTGAGTGAGGAAATTCGTAGAAAATCTATGGTTGGCACTCAGAGTGGTATATGCATATAATGTTCGTGATTCTTACCAAGGAAAGAATCAACAACGTGGCAGGAGCAAGAACAAGGAAAAGAATGGTCAACAGAATAAGAGTAGAAGTAAATCAAGGAAGAGGGATATCGAATGCCATTATTGTCATAAGAAAGGACACATGAAGAAAGACTGTTATGCATTAAAGAATGCTAAAGGTAAAGGACAGAATGTTGATGGGCATGTTAAACAGTTACCTGCACCATCTACTTCGACTGTGAAGATTGAAGAAATTAATGCTATTTCTGATGATGCTGCTGTGTTGACACTTGATAGTACTGTGCCATCTGAGGCACTTATGGCTGATTCTCTTTCCTACACCTGGCTGCTAGATTTTGGTGCTTCTTTCCATGTGACACCACATAGAGAATGGTTCTCTAATTATGCAGCAAAGTCTCTTAGTACCGTGAGTCTTGGTGACTCTTACCAGTCTGATATTGTGGGGATTGGAGATGTGGTTGTGCAGTTCATTGATGGTTCAAAATTTACTATGCATAATGTATGCCATGTACCTCAGTTGTCACGCAATTTGATGTCAGTTGGTCAACTTGATGACCTTGGTTACAAGGTGGTCTTCTATGCTCAGTCCTTTTGTATATCAAAGGGCAATATGGTTATTGCAAAAGGAAGCAAAGTTGGCTCACTTTATCCTTTATTTGTATCACATAAAGAACACTTGTTAGCTGTTACTGAACAACCTATGGCTTGTATTTGGCATGGTCGTTTGGGCTATATATCTCATAGTGGAATGGAAAATCTTTCTCCTTCTCGCTACTTACCTGTGTTATCTTTCTCTGATTTTTCACTTTGTGAGCATTGTCAATATGGAAAGCAAACCAGAAATGTGCATAAAATGCACATTGACTCTTCAATTCAGCCTTTAGATCTTGTTCATACAGATGTGTGTGGTCCTATGCCCACTAGGTCCTTAGGTGGTTCTCTTTACTTTGTCACTTTCATAGATGATGCTACAAGAAAAGTCTGGGTATATCCTATCAAATCAAAGGATGATGTATTCCCTACTTTCAGAAAATGGCTTGCTTCAATTGCGATTGAAAAAGGAACTAAGCTTAAGGCTTTACGTTTAGATAATGGGGGTGAGTATACCTCACATGAATTCAGCCTTTTCTGTCAGTCTAGAGGGATTCGTAGAGAGTTTACAGATCCTTACACCCCAGTACAGAATGGTGTAGCTGACAAGATGAATATAACTATTCAAGATAGAGTAGTCTCTATGTTGCATCATGCAAACCTCTCACAAGGTTTTTGGGTAGAAGCAGTATTGACTGCAGTTCATGTGATTAACCTTTCACCTAGTACAACCAAAGGTCTGAAAGTGGCACAAGAGTTATGGACAGGGAAACCACCATATTATGATCATCTTCGAGTTTTTGGGTGTGAAGCATATGTTCATATACCCAAGAATCTTAGACAAAAGTTGAACCATAGGTCAAAGAAATGCATTTTTCTTGGATATGGTCGAGAAGGACAATTTGGATATCGCTTATGGGATCCTGCAACACGGTCAGTGATCAAAAGTAGTGATGTCATTTTTAATGAGTCTAAGATGCATAAACAGCCCATTAAGGAGGTTGAAGTGAGAAGAGTGGTGTTTGAGGATACTAGTCCTCCTGTTAGCATGCATAAAAATACTGCACATAGGGTTGTTCAAGAGAATGTCCATTCAGATCAGTCTGCACATGTTCCTGTTTAGCAACCATTGAGACGTTCTGCACATGTCTCACATGCACCTGATAGATATGTTCCAGGTTTAGATTTTTTTATGCTAACAGATGCCGGTGAGCCTTCTTGCTACAAAGAGGCTATGCAGACAGAGGATCATGTCAAGTGGGAGCGCGCCATGAAGAGTGAGGTGGATTCTATTCACAAGAATGGTACTTGGGACTTAGTACCTTTGCCAAAGGGCAGAAAAGCTTTACCATGTAAATGTGTATATAAGCTAAAATTCACATCAGATAGTGCTTCTCCAAAATATAAAGCACGACTTGTTGCAAAGGGTTTTAAGCAACAACATGGTGTTGATTTTGAGGAAATCTTCTCCCCCGTGGTCAAGATGACTGCTTTGCGCATATTGCTTGGATTCGTTGCAATGGGGGACTTAGAGCTAGTCCAAATGGATGTGAAAACAACTTTCTTGCATGGAGATCTTACAGATGAGATCTATATGGAAAACCAAAAGGTTATGTAGTTCCTAGCAAGGAAAGTCTAGTTTGTAAGCTCAAGAAGAGCTTGTATGGACTTAAACAGTCTCCTAGACAATGGTACCAAAAGTTTGATGCTTTTATGAAGTCCCAAGGCTATTCTCGGAGCAATGAGGATCATTGTCTGTTCACAAAGAGATGCTCTGATGGAATCTTGATATGCTTGATACTTTACATTGATGATATGTTGATTGCTGGGAAGTCCTCTTATGATTTGTCAATTCCCAAAAAGAAGTTGAGTCAGACATTTGATATGAAAGATTTGGGGTATGCCAAACATATTCTTGGCATGCGCATTACTCGTGATAGGAGTAAAAGATGCATATACTTGTCTCAAAGAGAGTACATATCCAAAGTACTTCACCAGTTCAATATGTAGGGTGGAAAGGCATTGAGTACACCTTTACCCACATATGTGAAATTGAGCAAGGATGACTGCCCCAAATCAGATGAGGAAAAGGAATTCATAACCAAAATTCCTTATCAGTCTGCTATTGGTAGTCTCATGTACGCTATGGTAGCTACGAGACCAGACATTGCATTTGCAGTGGGAGTTGTGAGCAGATATATGTCTAATCTTGGCAAGAAACATTGGGAAGTGGTCAAGATGATTTTGAGATATTTGAGTGGCACTAAGGACAAGTGTCTATGCTTAGGTAGAGGGAAAGCATCCATTATTGGTTACACAGATTCTGACTATCTTGGTTGTGTAGACAATCCTAAGTCTACATCAGGGTACATTTTTTATTTTGCTGGAGGTGCTATCTCTTGGAGATCTCGTCTTCAAGAATGTACAGCTGTTTCCACCACAGAAGCAGAGTATGTTGCAGCAAGTGAGGCATGTAAGGAAGCATTGTGGCTTTCTCGTCTTGCTTGTGATATGGGTTTACCTCAGCATGTACCTCGATTGCTGAGTGATAGTCAGAGTGCCATTGCTTTGGCTAAGAATCCGGTCTATCATGCAAAGACCAAGCACATTGAGGTGAGGTATCAGTTCATTAGAGATTGCTTAGCCACTAAGAGCATTATTCTTGAGAAGGTTCACACTCGAGATAATGCTGCAGATGCTTTGACTAAAGCTCTACCACAAGATAGCTTTTGACACTGTTGTCACTTGATGGGGGTTACTTGATTCTTGATCTTACACAGTCACTTGTATACTGTGTAACATGGCCATCAGGTGGGACGTATAGTTTGCATACTTGCACTTAGGTATTCTTTATCATTCTTTATTTTTCTCCCATAGTTACTCTAACCATATTGACCTTTAGTGGGAGATTGTTACCGTTAGTGTCCATGTGAAAGGCCAAATGGCCACCGGACACTTCTTTGTATATGTTCTTTAATAAAACATATAGTGGCCTGGTCAATCACAGACTGTAAGTTCGATTGCATTTCTAAGACCTAAGAAGTCTGTCTTTGTGCTCCCTGTGTACTGTGTTTTCTGTGTATTCTGTAGCCTCTGTGCAGAGTACCGTGTGCGGCCTCAGGAGCTCGGTTTTCTACTCCGAGCATATCATCGTGGAGCTCTCAAGAAGGAGAGCGCACTGTGGTGCATTGCCATCGAAATACTTCAACATATACATATACATATACATATACATACACATATACATATACATATACATATACATATACATATACATATACATATACATATACATATACATATACATATACATATACATATACATATACATATACATATACATATACATATACATATACATATACATATACATATACATATACATATACATATACATATACATATACATATACATATACATATACATATACATATACATATACATATACGTATACATATACATATACATATACATATACATATACATATACATATACATATACGTATACATATACATATACGTACAGATATACATATACGTACAGATATACGTATACGTAGAGATATACGTATACGTACAGATATACGTATACGTACAGATATACGTATACGTACAGATATACGTATACGTACAGATATACGTATACGTACAGATATACGTATACGTACAGATATACGTATACGTACAGATATACGTATACGTACAGATATACGTATACGTACAGATATACGTATACGTACAGATAAACGTATACGTACAGATATACGTATACGTACAGATATACATATACGTATAGATATACGTATACGTACAGATATACGTATACGTACAGATATACGTATACGTACAGATAT
>CM035412.1:81822766-81825266 GCA_020310875.1 Ceratopteris richardii | reverse complement strand
TGCTCACAAATTTTCATGTCATTTGGATGTTGCAATCTTCAGTTATGTTCATTTGAAGTCAACAGGGTCTATTCATCTTCACTTCTCTGTTAGGTACCCGACTTTTTCACTCATCTTGTCAGAGCCATGTCTCAGTGGTTACTTATCCAAATTCAGTGATTTAAAACTTTTTGGATTTATCTTGCTGTCTAGTATAACCATACAAATTTTCATAATCATTGAATTCCTAAATTGTGAGGTATGTTTATTTTTTTGCTCACTGGTCTATTTCTGTAGCAGCCCGTGAAAATCGGGATGATGTCATCACTTGTTAAAACTCATTCTCAGTGTGTTGTTCATTATTTTTTATGAGATTACTCTTGAAAGTTAGCTCTTTAAGTTGCCTAGACTAGGTGTATGAACCAAGAATAACAAGTTTTCACCTCTGAGCTAACTCCAACTTATCTGTTTTGATCTATCTTTTTGAGAGTGATCTTCCAAGGTACATAGGGTGTCTAATACATCCATTGGCAAGCTAAAAGGGCCCACCATATACTCCTGGAGTTCATTTGGCTGGTGTAGATCAAGGATTTTGCAACACCTCTTCATCTTCAAGCACATACCTATCCATCTCTTCACAGTGGTATCAGAGCAAGGTTGGACAACATGGCAGATGGATTTCCTTCATCAATTGACAAATTGGACAGAGGTAACTACTCAGCTTGGTCATTAAGAATGGAAGCTTATCTCCAAGGTAGAAGTTTATATGGTTATGTGGCTGGAGATGAAGTTATGCCAAGTTTCAGGAACAAAAGTCAACCAACACAAGAAGAGCAAGAAAGATTGAGCACATGGTGCTCCAAGGATGCACTTGCAAGGTCTTATCTCCTCAACTCTATCTCAGATTTTTTGTTGCCTCACATTAGAAGTTGTAAGACATCTCAGGAAGTGTGGGATGCACTTGAAGCTTTCTTTTCTTCAAGTACCAAAGCTAGGAAGCATCAACTATGGCTGGAGTTCACAACTCTCAAGAAGGCTCCCAAACAAAATGTGACTGATTTTGTCACAAAGCTCAAGGACATAGCGGATCAGTTGGGAAGCATTGGAGAGGTAATAGATGAAGAGCAAATTGTAAGGTAGGTCATCAATGGCTTGAAGGTAGATGATAAGTGGGAAGCATTCACCACAGCTATGGATTTGTACATGGACATGCATGTACCTGATTTCAACACACTCATTGGACAACTACTTACTCAAGAGGCAAAGCTTATCAAAAATGGAGAAAGCTCTAAAGGTAATCAATCTTCAGCTTTATACACGGATAAAAGCAAGTCTAAAGATAACAAAGGAAAGGCAAAGAAAGTGGATGATGAAGCAGGTACATATCAAGCTAACTATGCAGGTAGAGGAAGACATGGCAGAGGTAGAGGAAGAGGAGGTAGACAAGGCAGGGGGAGATCCCAAGACTCCAACTCATGTTCTATTTGTGGATTAACTAATCATACAACTGAAAATTGCTTTAGGAATTCCAGGAATCAAAGAGGCAGAGGATACAATAGAGGAAGTTATGGCTACTCAAGAGGAAGGTTCAACAACTACCATGGCAACTACAACAACTACAATCATTCAAACTATCAAGGAGGCTACAAAGGAAGGAGAGACTACAATAACTACACAGAAGACTCAAACAAAGAGGATTCATTATTGATCATGAACATGGCTATGCCACAAGGTAAATCTGATGAGCATGTTTTCTACATAGACTCAGGTTGTTCAAATCATGTGGCAGGAAATGTGGCACTCCTATCAGATTTAGAAGATCCAAGGAATAAGCATGAGGTACAAACAGGAGATGATACAAAACATCCTGTGGAGAAAATAGGCAATGTCAAAGCACCTGGTGGAAACATCAACCTACTCAGTAAGGTACTCTATGTCCCTACCATTACAAAGAATTTGATAAGTGTTGGGCAGATAGTAGAGAAAGGGTTGCAAGTCAGGTTCACAAAAGCAGGAGCATTTGTTGAAGATCCAAGTCAAGGATTCAGAAGAATTGCAAAAGGTGAAAAGACAGGTAGATTGTTCACATTTGAATTACAGGACACTAGAAACATTGCTCTCTTTAATTATGGTAGTTAGACACTCACAGAATTGGAAGTATGGCACAAAAGGTTAGCACATATTGGTGAAAGGTCATTAAAGCAAATCTGCAGGGACCAAAGTGTACTTGGACTTCCTAATTTGTCAAAACAACATATGATTTATAAGTGTAGTGCATGTCAATTTGGAAAGTCTCACAGGTTACCATTCATGAAGAAAGGTTATATGCATGGAGATCTCTTGGAGTTGGTTCATACAGATGTATGGGGACCTAGCAAGGAAGCTTCAATATCTGGATCAAAGGTATTATGTTTCCTTTATTGATGATTGCAGCAGATGGACTATCCTATTCTTTATGAAACACAAAGATGAAGTTTTTTCATGTTTCAAAAGATATTTGGCTCTTGTGGAGAATCAAACA
>CM035412.1:81812766-81817766 GCA_020310875.1 Ceratopteris richardii | reverse complement strand
CAACTGTACCATCTGATTTATGCTTCAACTTGTATACCCACTTAGTGCCAATGGCCTTCTTGCCAGGAGGCAAGTCACATAAAGACCAAGTACCATTCTTCATTATAGCATCATTTTCAGATTGCATAGCAGCCATCCAATTTTTTGAATTTTATGCTTCATCAAACAAAACAGGCTCAGTCTCATCACATAAACTAGATGCAGCCACCGCATAGCATTCTGATGCAAAAGAGGCACTATGAGAGCCTTATGGAGTATGATATGATAGAGGTGCATCTAATTTTCTATCACGCAAGGTCTGCACCAGCCATTTTGGCCTAGTTCTTACTTGCTCAATATCAGCTCTCTCATCAATAAGTGCATCATGTAAATCTGCATCAGAAATGGAATGATCTGCATCATCACATGAAACCTCCAAAGGCTGAGAAGTTGCCTCATTAGGACCACCACTAGACTGTCCACCTATTAAAAGAGGGAGCAAAGTATCATACATGTCTTTGGAGCTAACAGATGTCTCCTTAGTACATGAAAGCAATGGCTGAATAGCATCCTCCACAAAGACAACATCATGGCTAACCAGAATGCGTTAAGTATGTGGATGATACAGACAATAGACTTTACTTTCAGAACTGTACCCAACAAAAATACATTTTACTGCTTTATCATCCAATTTTCTGCGATGTTGTTCATGCACTTATGCATATGCCAAACAACCAAAAACACGCAGATGAGCAACTGATGTCTTGCAGTCATTCCAAGCCTCATATGGAATGATAGACTGTAGTGCTTTAGTGGGACACCTGTTCAGTACATATGCTACACACATGACAACCTCAAGCCAGAAACTATGTGGTAAAGCCTGACTCTTGACCATACATCTCGCCATCTCCATGAGTGACATGTTCTTTCGTTCAGCAACTCCATTCTCTTGAGGTGTATACGGCACTATAGAGTGGTGTTTTATCCCACGTTTAGCCATAAATGCATTAAAATCAAAAGACATATATTCCCCCCCTCAATCAGAATGGAGGGTGCCCATTTTACATGCTGACAGATTTTTAGCCAAAACCAAAAACTTTTTGAAGCACATGAACACTTCGAACTTTGCCTTCAATGGATATACCCATGCATGCCTGGAAAAATCATCAATGAAAGTCACAAAGTAAAGATAATTTCCAAAAGAAGGTGTCTGCATAGGACCACAGACATCACTATGTACAAGCTCCGATTTTTGAGTAGCCTGAACTAAACCATCTTTTGGAAAGGACGAACGCTGCATTTTGCCCAAAATACAGCCTTCACAAACATGTTTTCTAGGTGCCTCAAGTTTGGGCAAAGACGACACCATTTCAGATTTCTGCAGGCGTAGCAAACTAGCAAAATTCAGATGACCAAAGCGTGCATGCCAAAGCTTTGCATCTGACATAGCCTGAGAATCATTTATTGCACATGCCAAATCATTTACAGATCTTTCATAGTCTATGAGCTTATACAGCGCACATCATAAAATGTCAGAAGCAATAATCACATCGCCATTTGATAGATCATGAACTGTACACCTATCATAAACAAATTTCACAACCAAGCCAATCTTGACTAATGTAGAAACTGATAACAGGTTCTTCTTGATCCCTGGCACAAATAAAGCATCTCACAAAGTGAAAGAACTACCATCAGCAGTAGTCAAAATGATCTTACCAACTCCCATAATGGCATAAGAGGAGTTGTTGGCACATGTAACAGTATTCCCTATAGGGACAGGCTTGAGTGAAGAGAAGAAACTGCGCTGCAAGGTAATATGTTTGGTCGCCCCACTGTCAAAATACCAAACATCTGAGTCTACTATAGACATGCACTACTCATGAGAAGATGGGTCAAAACTGCAGACAGTAGTAAACACCCATTCTTCTTCCTGCACAAGATTAGTAGACTCTGTTTTTGGTGTAGAGGCCTCTGCAACAACCATTCCAACCTCTTTCTTCTTTGCCTCTTTAGCAGCCAGTTTTGGACAGTTCTTTATTATATGATCATTCCCTTTACAATACTTACAAAACAATTTTTGATTTTCTGATTCCTTCTCATCTTTATCTTCCTTCTTCAAATATGCAGAATTAGCAAATTTCTGTTTACTGGTTGAAGAGCTCCATTTTGCTTTGCCCTTCTGACTAGCCAAGAAAGCTTGATCTGCAACTCGCATAATGGACATGTTCTGCCTGGACTGATCTTCCTGTAACAGAACAGAGACTAACTCCTCAAATGAATAAGGCATTCGGATTTCCTTTCATCATCAATCGAAGAGTAGAAGCAAAACTCTGATATGAATTAGGAAGACCATTCAGAACGGTCTGCACAAGTGAGCTATCTGGTATAACCTCATCAACAAAAATCAACTGTTCCTTCAAGTCTTTGATCTTCGTTAGGAAAATGTCCATAAAATCACCTTCATTCATGTGCTCACTCTCTAACTGTTTTTGGAGGTAAGCAACATGAGCCTCATTCCTATCTTGGTACAATGTGGTTAGTGTATCCCCAAACATCCTTAGCTGTTCTGCAAGAGCGAATGTGAGGAATAATGGCACGTTTGATAGACAAAGCTATCAATGCATGTGCCTGTGCATCTCTTCCATCCTAACGAATCTTCTCTGCAGTACGTGCAGCAAAAACCGTAGCACGAACAGGAATATGCAGAATATCACCATCTTCGACACCTTCTGCATCAACTTCAGTACCTGCAATTGTAACAGTTGCAGGTGTGATAGGACGTTTTTTGACACCCTACATAATGTTCCACAGTTTTTTTTCAACCAACACATGTGGCATCATATAAGCCCATAACGGGTAGTTGGTACCATCCAACTTATCCTCAACAACCAACATACGGAATACATCACTACTTTCAGCCATGGCCAGTGACTAAAATACCTTGATGCAGAACATTGACTGTAGCTCAAAAAGTTGGACAAAACTGCCCACACAAATTCTGCTAGACCTGTAGTAGACTTTGAGACGCTTATACTGGCAAACAGAAACTAGTATATACCTTTGGCAAAAAAATATGAAATAGCCTGCACAAGCACTACGATAGTGTGTCCGGAGGCCGAAATGAGCTCAGGTCGCGATTTCGGCACCACATAGCAAAGCTGTTTTGATCTCGGAAACACGTTGAGTATGCTCACCAAAATTCATGCGATTCTGAGACTGCAAACGGAGGAGTGTCGACAGTGCCCTAGATGAAGCGACGACCTACTCTGATACCAATTGTTGGAGTTAGACATCTGCGGAAGCACGTGAACAACACAAGGAAGAAGAAGAAGCTTGGAGCACAACACACAATACTGAATGTATTACTAGGGAATGTACAAAGATAAGTAGCCCATTAGAGCAATAGGCGTATATACAAGACGAGGGAAAAAACCTCCTAAAGATGGGAAAAAGTGCCCCGGCGGTCCTAGAGTGTTCACACACATCACTACCTAAATATATCAACATATAATATATATCAACCTTTGTCAATGTGGCATAGTTCAAACTACCCACAAGGCTTTGATAACCTGTCACATATTCTATGAGTTCACCTTCATGTCAGCTCAATTTATGATTAACCTCCATTGGAGTACCTACAATCCTACAATCTTGCCTCTTGAATTTTGCCAACATGTCTTTAATGTACTTTCTTTGAGTAAGAAACAAACCATGATCTTTGTAGATAACTTCCAATCCTAGGAAGTAGGTAAGTGAACCCAAATCACTTATCTTGAACTCTTCTCTCATCTGTTCTTTGATTCTCCTCATGCCATCTATATCATTTCCTGTAAGTATAATATCATCTACATACACACACAAATAGATGACTTCAGAATTACTCGTTTTTATGAATAGTGATGGATCTGCCTTGTTAGGCTAAAATCCTTTGTCCTGCAAGAATGACACAAGCCTGTGATTCCAAGCCCTTGGGGCTTGTTTGAGTCCATATAAAGCTTTATTAAGTTTACACACATAATCAAGATATATGTGATTCTCAAAACCAGGTGGTTGTGCCATATATACCTCTTTTGTTATCCATCCATTAAGAAATGCATTTTTTACATCCAATTGAAGTGTCTTCCAATTCTTGGAAGAGGAAATACTAAGCAAAACCCTAATAGTAGGCATCTTGATTACCTTTGGAGCTTTCTCCATTCTTGATAAGCTGGGCCTCTTGAGTAAGTATTTGTCCTATGAGTGTGTTGAAATCTAGTACATGCATATCCATGTATGGATCCACAGCTGTGGTGAATGCTTCCCACTTGTCATCTGCCTTCAAGCCATTGATGACCTGCCTTACAATTTGCTCTTGATCTATTACCTCTCCAATGCTTCCCAACTCATCTACTATGTCCTTGAGCTTTGTGACAAAATCAGTCACATTTTGTTTGGGAGATTTCTTGAGAGTTGTGAAGTCTAACCATAGTTGATGCTTCATGGCCTTTGTGCTTGACGAGAAGAAGGCTTCAAGTGCATTCCACACTTCCTGAGATGTTTCACAACTTCTAATGTGAGGCAACAAAAAATCTGAGATAGAGTTGAGGAGATAAGACCTTGCACGTGCATCCTTGGAGCACCATGTGCTCAATCTTTCTTGCTCTTCTTGTGTTGGTTGACTTTTGTTCTTGAAACTTGGCATACCTTCATCTCCAGCTATATAACCATATAAATTCCTTCCTTGAAGATAAGATACCATCCTTAATGACCAGGTTGAGTATTTACCTCTATCCAATTTGTCAATTGATGAAGTAAATCCATCTGCCATGTTGTCCAACCTTGCTTTGATACCACTGTGAAGAGATGGATTTGTAGTTGATGAAGAGGAAGTGGTGCTGCAAAAACTTTGCACTACACTAGGCAAATGGACTGGAGAGATATGTGGTGGGATCTTTTAGCTTGCCAAATTATGTACCAGACACCATATGTACCTTGGAAGATCACTCTCAAAAAGTTGAATCAAAACAGATAAGTTGGAG
>CM035412.1:81802766-81805266 GCA_020310875.1 Ceratopteris richardii | reverse complement strand
TACAGATACAGATACAGATACAGATACAGATACAGATACAGATACAGATACAGATACAGATACAGATACAGATACAGATACAGATACAGATACAGATACAGATACAGATACAGATACAGATACAGATACAGATACAGATATAGATACAGATACAGATACAGATACAGATACAGATACAGATACAGATACAGATACAGATACAGATACAGATACAGATATAGATACAGATACATATTCATATACAGATACAGATACAGATACAGATACAAATACAGATACAGATACAGATACAAATACAGATACATATACATATGCATATGCATATGCATATGCATATGCATATACATATACATATACATATGCATATGCATATACATATACATATAATACATATACATATACATATACATATACATATGCATATACATATACATATAATACATATACATATACATATACATATACATATACATATGCATATGCATATGCATATGCATATGCATATACATATACATATACATATACATATACATATACATATACATATACATATACATATACATATACATATACATATACATATACATATACATATACATATACATATACATATACATATACATATACATATACATATACATATGTTGATATATTTAGGTAGTGATGTGTGTGAACACACTAGGACTGCCGGGGCATTTTTTTCCCTCTTTAGGAGGTTTTTTTCCCCTGGCTTGTATATACGCCTATTGCCCTAATGGGCTTCTTATCTTTGTAGATTCTCTAGTAATTCATTCAGTATTGTGTGTTGTGCTCCAAGCTTCTTCTTCTTCCTTGTGTTGTTCGCGTGCTTTTGCAGACGTCTAACTCCAACAATTGGTATTAGAGCAGGTCGTCGCTTCATCTAGGGTCACGTTGACACTACTCCATTTGAAGTCTCAGAATCGCATGAATTTTTGTGAGCATACTCAATGTGTTTCCGAGATCAAAATTGCTTCGCTTTGTGGTGCCGAAATCGCGATCTGAGCTCGTTTCGGCCTCCGAACGTACTATTGTAGTGCTTGTGCAGGCTATTTTGTCCCTTTGTGCCAAAGGTATATACCAATTTCTGTTCGCCAATTTAAGCATCTTAAAGTCTGCCACAAGTCTAGCAGAACTCGTTTGGGCAGTTCCGTTCAACTTTTTGAGATATAGTCGATTTTTTGCATCAAGGTATTTTAGTCACTGGCCATGGCTAAAAGCAGTGATGTATTTTGTATGTTGGTTGTTGAGGATAAGTTGGATGGTACCAACTACCCGTTGTGGGCTTATATGATGCGACATGTATTGGTTGCAAAAGGACTGTGGAACATTGTGCAGGGTGTTGAAAAACGTCCTATCACACCTACAACCGTTACACCAGCAGGTACAGAAGCTGATGCAGAAGGTGTCAAAGATGATGATATTCTGCATATTCATGTTCATATCGCGGTTTTTGTTGCACCTACTGCAGAGTAGATTCACTGGGATGGCAGAGATGCCCACGCACATGCATTGATAGCTTTGTCTGTCAAACGTGCCATTATTCCTCACATTCACTCTTGAAGAACAACTAAGGATGCTTGGGATACACTTACCACATTCTACCAAGCTAGGAATGAGGCTCGTGTTGCTTACCTCTGAAAACAGTTGGAGAGTGAGCACATGAATGAAGGTGATTCTATGGAGAGTTTCCTAATGAAGATCAAAGACTTGAAGGAACAATTGATTTTTGCTGATGAGGTTATACCAGATGGTTCACTTGTGCAGACCGTTTTGAATAGTATTCCTGATTCATATCAGAGTTTTGCTTCTACTCTTCGGTTGATGATGAAAGGCAATCCAAATGCTTTATCATTTGAGGAGTTAGTCTCTGTTCTGTTGCAGGAAGATGAGTCTAGGCAGATTACGTCCATTATGCGAGTTGCAGATCAAGCTTTCCTGGCTAGTCAGAAGGGCAAAGGAAAATGGAGCTCTTCAACAAGTAAGCAAAAATCTGCTAATTCTGCATATTCGAAGAAGGAAGATAAAGATGAGAAGAAATGAGAAAAGCAGAAATTGTTTTGTAAGTACTGTAAACGGAATGATCATATCATAAAGGACTCTCCAAAACTGGCTGCTAAAGAGGCAAAGAAGAAAGAGGCTGGAATGGTTGTTGTAGAGGCCTCTACACCAAAAACAGAGTCTGCTAATCTTGTGCAGGAGTTTGCTAGTTTGCTATGCCTGCAAAAATCTGAAATGGTGTCCTCTTTGCCCAAACTTGAGGCACCTGGGAAACATGTTTGTGAAGGCTGTATTTTTGGCGAAATGCAGCATTGGTCCTTTCCAAAAGATGGTTCAGTTCGGGCTATGCAGAAATTGCAGCTTGTACATACTGATGTCTGTGGTCCTATGCAAACACCTTCTTTTGGGAATTATCTTTACTTCGTGACTTTGATCGATGATTTTTCCATGCATGCATGGGTATATCCATTGAAGGCAAAGT
>CM035412.1:81572766-81797766 GCA_020310875.1 Ceratopteris richardii | reverse complement strand
ATGTAATTGTGCCTCTACTCTAGCTGAGTGCGTTGTTCCAAGTTCCTCAATTGTCTTCATCCACGCGGTGTCGAGTCGTGAGAGATGCTCGGATGGTGGATCAAGTCATCCGCCTAAATCGTTCGGCACACGCAGGGTGTCTGTAGCGGACTCAGGCTTAAGGAAATAAGGGTTCTAATGACAAAACATTATAAATTACCTAATTCTATGACTCAAACTAAAGTTTTCTTACCAAAAGTAAATAGTTTAACTAGCTATGGACCGTAAGGACGGGCAGCCTCGTACATAGCAACAGCTTCCTGATATGAGATTGAAACTTCCATAATGGGTTCTTCTACTAAACTTTCAGGTAAGCTAGAGGGTTCTCGTCTGTCTAGAGTTGGCCGAACATTTCCAATATTTTCAATATTTTCAATAGTACTGTGCTCAGACTCATGAACTAACTTAGAAGACATCAAGAAAAGTAATGGAAAAACTAATGAAACAATATGATGCTAAACTGTTTGAATGAATTAATTGATATGCTAATGGTTCGAATCAATAAATCTAATACAACTGGAAGGCCTAAACAATTGGATAAATGTCTAGTCAATTGGATAGTTGACTAAATGGGAAATAAGATTTAAATGGATCTTTAAGCTGCCGCTTCACTTCAATTGTCTTCACTTCAATTAATTGTAATCTTCAATGTTTCTGCAAAAAAAACATTAACATTAGTAATATTACAAAATCAATAAGAAACTTAAAAGACATTAGTCACATACATTAAAGCATACACATGCTTAATAACTTGCCTTTGTCATGCATATATTCATTCATTCAATTACATACACATGCACATAAATCATGCATACTATGATTCATATTTTAATATACATAGCCTTTAATATAAATATGCATACTAACCATACAAACACGCATGATTTACTTAGGAACATATGGATGTAATTACTAAATAATAAATAATAAACAAATCATTTAATAAATAATACTTACTAAATAATGAACTAATCATTTAATACTATTAATTAGTTTTAATATTCATTAATCTAATAACTACAAAAGAAATACCTAACTAAACCATATCGAATACACATTCTCTCTCTCTCTCTACCATTCTCTTTCTCTCTCCCTAACTCTTTCTCTCTCTCTCTCTCTCTTTCTCTCTCTCTCTCTCTCTCTCTCTCTCTATCTCTCTCTCTCTCTCTCTCTCTCTTTCTGTGTTTCTCTCTTCTGCGCCTCTCTCTTTGTCTCTCTCTCTCTCTTTTCTCTTTCTCTCTCTCTCTCTCTCTCTCTCTCTCTCTCTGTCTCTCTCTTTCTCTGCCGTCTCTCTCTCTCTCTCTCTCTCTCTCTCTCTCTCTCTCTCTCTCTCTCTCTCTACGTGCTGCCGTGCGCAGTTCTGCAGGGGGAGGGAGGGAACCTCTCTCTTCTCTCTCTCTCTCTCCTCTCTCTCTCTCTCTCTCTTCTCTCTCTCTCTCTCTCTCTCTCTCTCTCTCTCTCTCTCTCTCTCTCTCTCTCTCTCTCTCTCTCTCTCTCTCTCTCTCTCTCTCTCTCTCTCTCTGCGCGCTGCTGCGCGCTGCGCCAGGGAGGGAGGGAGAGACTTTCTCTCACCTCTCTCTCTCTCTCTCTCTCTCTCTCTCTCTCTCTCTCTCTCTCTCTCTCTCTCTCTCTCTCTCTCTCTCTCTCTCTCTCTCTCTCTCTCTCTCTGGGCGCTGCTGCGCGCAGCGCCAGGGAGGGAGGGAGAGACACACATCATACAAACACACACACACGTCACATCATACACACATACACGCACATACACATAACACACATCACATACACACACACGTACACATCACATACACACACATATACACTTCATACACACTCATACATCACATCACATACACATACACACATCACATACACACACACGTGCACATCACATACACATACACATATACACTTCACATACACACACATCACACACACACATATATCACATCATACACACATACACGCACATACATCACACATACATACACTTCACATACACTCATACATCACATACACACACTTCACACACGCACACATACATCACACATACATACACTTCACATACACTCATACATCACATCACATACACACACACACGTGCACATCACATACACATACACATATACACTTCACATACACACACATCACACACACACATATATCACATCATACACACATACACGCACATACATCACACATACATACACACACACGTACACATCACATACACACACACATATACACTTCACACACACTCATACATCACATACACATACACACATCACATACACACACACGTGCACATCACATACACATACACATATACACTTCACATACACACACATCACACACACACATATAGCACATCATACGTACATACACGCACATACATCACACATACATACACTTCACATACACTCATACATCACATACACACACTTCACACATGCACACATACATCACACATACATACACTTCACATACACTCATACATCACATCACATACACATACACACATCACATACACACACATCACACACACACATATATCACATACACACACACGTGCACATCACATACACATACACACATCACATACACACACGTGCACATCACACATATATCACATACACACACACATCTGCAGGGACCCAGACCAAGCCATGGAATAGGCATGGGCATGCTTCCAGCCAGACAATCAACATCAAGATCATCGTACACAGTAGTACATGATGGCTTAATATCCCGAGCACAAGGAGGGTCTAATGAGAAAGAAGGAAAAACAGAAGAAAGTAAGAGCAGAAGAAAGTACCTGCAAAAAAAACATTAAGAGAAACTTGAGCTCAACACTCATTTAAATACAAACGCAAGTCGTTTCTAAACCACTCTTTTTAGTTTTAACTTTTAATCTACAACCACACTTTAATCTCCTTACTTCCACGACACTTTCCAGTTTAACTTTTCTACTTTAATTACACTTAATTTCTACTCCTCTCTTTTCATCTTCACTAATTCTCTCCACTCTTTCTCTTAACCAACTTTTTTCACTTTAAGTGCATCTTCTATTGAGACCACTCCTTAAATCTCTTTAGTTACACAACTTATATAAGCCATTCTTTTTCCTAGCACTCATATAGTCCACTAGTTATTTATCCATTTAATTAATCATTTTAATCTAATTAGCCTACATTTCTTATTTAAATAAAATAATTAATTTAAGCTTAGTTTAAGGGTTTAATTAATTAGAACCTTAGTATTAAATGCACATACATGATTAAATAATTAATTAAACCATATTTTAATTTTTGTTATTGAACCAATGTTTAGTTATAGATTAATTTCCTTAAATATTAATTATTTTAACCCTTGAAACATTCTAAAACCCTAGAAAACCTACTTAAAACCCATCAAAACCCTATTAAACCCTTTGGAAATCATTGTTAACCCATTAAAATCTTTATGATCCCTTGTAAACCCTAACATGAACCCATTAGAATCTTTTGAGACCCTTCAGATGAACCTAATTGACATAAAATCATATGAACTTAGAAAACCCTAGGGTTAAATACCCATGAATCAAGCATGTATAAATATGAAATACTCATTAATTGAGTAATTAGGATAAACCCTAATTTGAACATATTTTCTTCATCATTTCTTGTACCTGCAAACACTTCAAAAGTAGTTAATTCAATCCAGAACAATTGTTCAACAGTGAAAAAGAGGTTTAGAATTCACCAATAAATATTTTAATTTTTCGGGCCATCAATTGGAAGATGCAAATCTTCCCGACATCCACCGCCACCAAACCTGCACATCGTCCCGATGGGCCAACTTGCAGATTTAGGGAAGCAGCATTTTCAATGATTATCCTGAAATTAAATCATAGAACAACATCAATTCTTTTTTTTTTTTTAATATATTTAATCTTATCAAATTTTAAATCTTTTCAACATGCACATGAAGTTTATTTCAATTACATCTGGCAATGAAAACATATTAAAGTATAAAGGTAAACTATTAACCTTTTCAGTCAACAAACATTAGTTTACATTTTATCCATTTATAAACAATGTAAAGATTAGTATAAAACAGAATTCATTTTCATTCATTCAAATGCAGGTTTTGTCATATATATGCATTCACATATGAGCAATCAAGCATGCCAAAGAAATCTACTAAATCTACTTGGACAAACAGCCGCCTTGTATGCCCAATTTTAATCGCTAGATGTGTTTTTTCACAACTAGTTCTCTTCATATAAATATGATGTAAACTTCATATCGATAATAAATGTAAATACCTTTTTGGGGTGGAAGAAGGTATAACTTCCATGTCAATATTCTTTTTTTTTTTTCCGCTACTTTTTTGTTTTAAAGGGGAAAGGCTTAACCCCTTAATCCGAGCTAAGGATCTAGCTGCATGGACAAGAAAGATCTAGGTTTTCACAGACATGTATCATGCAACAATATGCTCCTACATATATACAACTACTTTCGTTATCTAAATGAACTACAAATCCTTCTATTTTTAACAAATCTCACTTAATCTATAAATGTAGAAATATAAATTATGTCTATTTTCCTAATATGGTTAAATAGAGTCCTTTATAAATTAATATTCTTCATTCCAGATTTTATCAATTAGTTTTATATGAATGCAAATAAAATACGTAAAACAAAATGTTAAGACAAAGAAAAATACGACCTAAAAATCAATTTTATCTTCAATCTGCTTCATCTTCAATCTGCTCATCTTTATGCATCTTAATTTGTTCTTCAAAGACCTGTTAGAACTCAACCAGCAACAGCTAGACACGCAAAATTATTAAATTTCATATTCAAATCTTCTCTTGGTTTTCCTGCAAAAGAAACCCACACTAAAGAAATTCATTCATACATAATTAATCATGCTCATCATCAAACATTACTTCATACATTTCATCATCTCTTTGTTTAAATAATTTAATTCTTTTGCCAGCAATTAAGTTTTTAAGAGGCGTGCCATCTAATTCGCGTAAGGCATACGTTCCATTATCATAGGTTTTGACTACCACATAAGGTCCAAACCAACGTCTTTTAAGTTTCCTACGGGCATCATACTGAGAATCAAACGTACTATCATACAGTAAAACCCAATCATTAACTTGAACCGGCTTTGGCCTTAACCTATGTGATTTATCAAAATACTTCTTATTTTTTAGTCGAGAATCTTTTAGTTTAACTATAGCCTCTTCTAAACGTTCATTCCCTTGCTCTAACTGCTGGATTCGTAGAGCTAATAAATCTTCTGTCGACAGATTATCTTCCCATGATAAAGTAGTCCAAGTAACTATTTGTGTATGCACAGGGAATATCGGTTTCTGGCAATACATCAACTCTGCCGGCATATACCCCGTTGTTCTAGTGTAGGTCATTCTATCAGCCCACAACGCAAATGGCAGATAAGTTGGCCAATTCTTAATTTCTCCATTACAAGCTTTGGAAATTGCTTTAATAATAGGAGAATGCCCTCGCTCAATCTTCCCATTAGCTTCAGGGTTGTAAGCAGTAGTAAGGGCTAAGCGAATTCCATGCCTAGCAAAGAATTCTCTAGCCTCCTGCGCATCTAACTCTCCCCTATCAGCCACTACCTTTTCTACATAACCAAATCGTGAAATGACATCCTCAAGAAGAAATTTGCATACATTCAAGGTTGTCTTAGATCTTAAAGCTCGGCCTTCTACATGATTCGTAAGATCTTCACGTGCCAAGACTATATATCTCATCTTATTGATACCTTTGGGCATGGTAACTAAGTCTACAACCCATTTATAATGGATGCATGGTGGATAGGTAGGATGCAACGGATCCCTATGTTTGACTGAGGAATGAATCTGACATACGTCACATGAATTCACATAGTTTTTAACAGTAACATAAATCCCTGGCCACCAGTATCCTTCTCTAATTTTTTCATACGTAGCTACAAAACCTTTATGTCCTGCCCATAAAGTATCATGCATACTCTTCATGACTTGTAACTGAAGATCCTTAGTACCTAGTACTCGTTGTGGCAATCTAATTTTTCCCCTAGCATGTCTCCAAATTAAACCTTCTTTCAGAAAAAAGTTGTAAGCTCTTTTCCTAATATTCCGAAATCTATTTGAAGACCATGAAGGTGCCCTAACCAAAGTACTTAAATACTTTCCAATATCCTGCCACTCTCCTTCGTATTCTTCAATATTAAACTGTTCATATGCGTATGCTTTAGAATCATAATTAATTGCATTTATTTCTAATTCTGTTTCTTCCTCATTATCAAATCTAGCTCGAGAAAGCATATCAGCCACAGGATTAGATTTACCTGCAATATGTATCAAAACAGGATTTATAAACTTGATGTATGAAATTCATATGGCAATGTCGGGTGGTGAACAGTTTGTAATCATTCCAATCAGAGGTAGACAATCTGTCTCAACTATTACATTTGCACCTATAAAATATTATTTATCGGATTTTAATGCCGTGACTAAACCACATAGTTCTCGTTTAATTTGCGGATAATTTCTTTGCGTATCGTGTAAAATCTTTGCTCCAAATCTCACAGCATACCTATTGCCCTCTTCATCGTCCTAACCAATAACCCATCCTATTCCTATAGGGCTCGTATCAACAGTTAAAATGATAGGCTTTTGATCAGTATAATCTACTCGCTTTAAAATAGGAGCTTCAAGAAGTAATTTCTTTAACTTTTTCATAGCTTTTGAGTGTTCTTCAGTCCAAAGAAACTTTCGATTCTTCCTTAGTAAAGCATAAAGACAGTTTGCAACATGTGCATAGTGTGGGATCCAGATGGCATAAAACACACAAGCACCAAGGAATCGTCTTACCTCACTAATATTACTACAGGTTTCAAAAATCTTGTTTATAGCGTCGACTTTAGGTGGATATGGCCTCCGACCGTAATGTCCACATAAATGCCCAACTATAAGTACCTCATTGACACCAAAAACAGATTTCTCAATGGAGAATGTGAGACCAACCTCTTCAAATCTCTGGAAAATCCTTTCACAGTCAGAGATATGATCTACTACAAACTTCTTGCAGCCAGAGGAATCTAAAGTTTCATCTTTCGCATTCTCAATACATCCTTTAATAGGAATGTCATCAATAAATGGCATGGCTATATTAGGAATGAAGTCATGTAATACTGAATTCATGGCGTTCATCATATGCGCTACTGAATTAGTAGCTCCTTGCGGCAAAGTGCACATGCGAACTAAGCCTAAAGGAGTTTTCATGGTCGTAATGTCTCTACTTTCAATAGCAAGCTGAAATTGATCGTAGCCAGAATACAAGTCTCCCATTGAGTAAATGGCATGACCAGCGAAGGCTTCAGCAAATTCTCCTACAATGGGCCCAATACCTACATTCCTAATAGTAACCTTGTTAACAGGTTGTAAATCTTGAATGTACCGTAACTTGCCATTTTTCTTTGGAACAGTAAACCACCTATTTGAGTAGGGTGCAGACGATGGCTCTAAAATTCGCATGTGAATCTTTTCCTTAAGAAGCCGCATTAACTCTGGTAAATGGGCTTTCGGAACAGGTATGGGTCGAAGATTCCATGGAATGTGAGGCACTGTAAAGATGATCATTGGTGGTACAATTTGTGGGTCTGCACAACCTATCTCATGGGAATATAAAGAAAATGCCTTTCCATGCTTTCTAATCACTCTTTGAAATAGTTCACGTTCCTCGGGTAACAAAAAATTTTCATCATTTCCTATCTTGATTAGCTTTAAAGTTTCTTATGTGAAGGTATGACCTATATTTGTGCGCTCTCTTAAATAAGGATCATTGGTAACTTTCCTAAACTTCTCTTCACTCTCTCGTGGTAATGATTGGGCAATCGGTTTAATTTTTTTATCAACGGTTTTGTATTTTGTATTTACTTTTGCTTCCTTTTCATTACTCATGACAAATTTAATAATCAAATCATATTCTTCAATAGAATTTAAAAGTACAAATCTAAAATTTTCTTTTTCATGCAAAATATTTTGAAGTTCTTCAATCAATGAGTTTGAAGATAAAGTTTCAATTACGGTTTCAATGTGTTCATCAGATGAAATGAATCCTTTCTCTTTATAAAATTTTTCATAATGTTTTATAATTTTTTTAGGAATTTGTTTATAATGACTGAATTGCAAATATGATGAAGGGAAATATAAAGAAAAACTATCTAAAGTATCTACACATGGGTGCGAGACATCAAACCAAGAACCACCGTTGTCTCGCTCAACAGTGGCATCTAGGCAAAATTCTTATCATAATAAGTTCCAAACTCACGAAGAGGCATATGATCTTCACGTATCTTTTCATGAGAACGGATGGGCGTCTTCCTAATTTGCTCCCTATTTCGTACATGGTTTGGGCTGACTATCATAACTTGGAGCGATTGTAGATCATCTTTAGATCTAATTCTTGCGTATGCTGAGCCGTCATCTATTACTTTAGTCTCCATTCTGGCTTCACATATAAATGGTTGACCTAAGATAATTTCATAAGAGCAGTTGTCCTGAATGAAAAAGTGGAATGTCTCAGAGATTCCACCTATTATTAGAGGTATGTTGGCACATGCTCCTAGGAGTGATCCACAACCATTGTCCGCGGTTCGCATTATCCAGCCATGATTTTTATCAATAGGCCATTTAAACTTATCATATAATCCTTTCGAAATCACATTGATTTCAGACCCAGAGTCAATTAGGGCTAAAGCAGAATATGATCTCTTCTGATCTCCTAAGTTAACTTTAATCTCCGGTGTGCCTCTTGCCCAAAAACTTTTTCTAAAATCACTCTCTGAGTTTTTTGTTTCGTCATCTGGTACAATCGGCCCTAAGAAATTTTTGTACACATTACAGGTATTATCTTCTTCATCTTCTGAGTCTAAAAGAGATTCATGAATCAAGTGAGTTACATCGGCAACATCTTGCATCTCTACCTCTTGTGACAGAGGGAATCTCTTCCTTTTAATTAGTTTAATAAAATTTTCCTTAAATTCAATTTTTGCTATTGAGAAGATTTGTTCTAAAGTCATTGTTACTGCACTTTTTAATAAGATGTCATACAATATTTCTTTTGAATCAACTTTTTGTTCAAGTTCAGAAATAAGAATAGCTTTCGGTACTCGTTTTGGTTTCTTTTCTAGTTTCTCTTCAGGTTTTGTTTCAGTTCTAGGAATTTGTTCTACTTTGTCTGATGTTTGAATTGGCTCACTAAACACAGGTTGTTTACCCTCCCTAATTTCTTTTCTTCGCTCCTCATTTGTTTTAGAACTTTCGCCTTGTTCAAACTGAACTTTCTTAGGCTTCGGCTCATCTCTCATCTTACTTCTAGTCATTCGTCTACCTAAATCATTTATATCTTGCTCATCATCTCTCTTTCTTTTCTCTTCAACATTCGCAATATGCGAATATATTGAGAATTGATCGACAGGAGAGTTCCACGCAGTTTTCTGCATAATATCATCTCTCACCTTTATCAAAGATTCAATTGAGTAGTTCCTCGTTTCCCTTGTTTGTTCGGAATCAGAGTCACTATCAACATATTCTAGTTTAACAGCAGAAGCAGATTTCAAAGACTCAGAAAGGTTTTCATACAGCTTCTGCATCCCTCCCTTTCCCCAATTGGCAGCTAAGGGTAAATGTGTTCTATAGTCGCACAATCGCTTGTCAATATCAATTACAAGTCTTTTCTCTTTCGCATCTTTCAATGCTTCACATGTGTAAGTCAAATGATCTGTGGCATCGCACCAGATACATCTCCTCACATTGGCATTTCTCCTTTCATTGAAATTTCTTTGGTTAAATGCTTGAGGAATCGGTTGAGGAATTGGTTGGGGTACAACTGGAGGATTAGGAGGTATAAAAGGTGGATTAGGAGGTACTAATGGATGATTCAGAGCTACTAATGATGGATTTGGAGCATTTACTGGTTGAGGATAAATAGTCGGATGAGCTTGCATTGCAGGTTTATCTTGTAGGTTTAAAGCATACACCACATTCTGCAAAGCCGCTACCTCTTTAGACATATTCTCGTGCATATGCATCATATTGTCCAACTTGTTAAACAAAATCTCAAATTGTAACTCGGTTGGTACTCTAGATGTGGATGTTGTAGGCTCAACTTTTGAATCTATATGTGTATTCCTAGTTGCCTGAATCGGAGGAAAACTGGAAGATGGTTGAGACATCGAATCATAAAGGAGTGTTTTACGTTGGTTCATGTGAGCAACCGCCTCAACTACAGTTTTCACTACACCCCAGTCATCTGTAAGCCCATATTTCTTTCTCGGTTCTTCAAGCCTACGCTCAACCTCTACCCTTATATCTGGAGTCAAGATTTTAAGGAAATATAAAATGATATCTGGGGTAAGGGCAACTCTATCCTGTTCAGGTAATTGAGAGAATCTTTTCATAAATTCGCCATGGAGTTGAGTTAAAGAAATGTGAGGCTTAGGAGAACTAATCCATTTCATAAATCCCTCTCTACTGTGTTGACTATAGTCCTCTAAATAAAATTCTTTATGTAGCTCTTTTCTAAACTCATCCCATTCCTTATTGTCATGTAGATCCATAATAGCTTTCACTGTACCTATGGCAAGTCGTCCAAGATAGGATTTCCACTTTGTATCAGGCAAGCCGTGTAACTTGGCTAATTCCTCAAACGTGTCTAAATAATTTGTAACATTCATACCAGTAAATTTCCCTTTATCCTTTAATAACGTTTCAACTACTTTTTTTCCTTGCGTCTCGTGCATCATAGTTTGAAATAGCTCGTCCATTTTTGAAGTTTGTTTTGACCTAGTTTGAACAATTCTAACTATATCCTGAACTTCTTTTGTTACTCTTTCCTTATGTTCAGCTACTAATTCTGAAATTCCGTTAGAGTCCAGTTTGATAAGTTTATACTATGCCAATATGCTTCAAGTAAAGCTATGATTAACGCTTAACCTATGTTTAACAAACAGTTGCCTTCAACCTATACCAATAATTTAGCCTTAAATAAAATTATGTATGCAAGAATGTAAGAGTAAAGAAATTGTACCAGCTGCTCGAAGATGAGGCTCAAAACAGTGCTTTCTGTGAAATTCAATACATTTATTGATTTGAATCAAAACCTAAATACATAGTTTGCTAAAAATGGGTGCAAACGTTTTGTGCTTCAATTGTTGATGAAAGGGGTGGCGCGACGAGGTTCTCCTACTTGCCAATCTTCGTGGAGGCGCTCAGGTCACCAGACCAGCCCTCGACACCAAGAAGATTGCAAGCTCACGTAAATGCCACAGCTTCCAGGGATGAAGACGCAACTGCGCTGATGTAAAATCGTATGAATGTATATGCAATGCAAAACTTTATACCTGAGCTGCAACGCCGTTTGTTCACGTCGGGTTCACCAATGTCGAGTCGTGAGAGATGCTCGGATGGTGGATCAAGTCATCCGCCTAAATCGTTCGGCACACGCAGGGTGTCTGTAGCGGACTCGGGCTTAAGGAAATAAGGGTTCTAATGATAAAACAATATAAATTACCTAATTCTATGATTGAAACTAAAGTTTTCTTACCAAAAGTAAATAGTTTAACTAGCTATGGACCGTAAGGACGGGCAGCCTCGTACATAGCAACAGCTTCCTGATATGAGATTGAAACTTCCATAATGGGTTCTTCTACTAAACTTTCAGGTAAGCTAGAGGGTTCTCGTCTGTCTAGAGTTGGCCGAACATTTCCAATATTTTCAATATTTTCAATAGTACTGTGCTCTGACTCATGAACTAACTTAGAAGACATCAAGAAAAGTAATGGAAAAACTAATGAAACAATATGATGCTAAACTGTTTGAATGAATTAATTGATATGCTAATGGTTCGAATCAATAAATCTAATACAACTGGAAGGCCTAAACAATTGGATAAATGTCTAGTCAATTGGATAGTTGACTAAATGGGAAATAAGATTTAAATGGATCTTTAAGCTGCCGCTTCACTTCAATTGTCTTCACTTCAATTAATTGTAATCTTCAATGTTTCTGCAAAAAAAACATTAACATTAGTAATATTACAAAATCAATAAGAAACTTAAAAGACATTAGTCACATACATTAAAGCATACACATGCTTAATAACTTGCCTTTGTCATGCATATATTCATTCATTCAATTACATACACATGCACATAAATCATGCATACTATGATTCATATTTTAATATACATAGCCTTTAATATAAATATGCATACTAACCATACAAACACGCATGATTTACTTAGGAACATATGGATGTAATTACTAAATAATAAATAATAAACAAATCATTTAATAAATAATACTTACTGAATAATGAACTAATCATTTAATACTATTAATTAGTTTTAATATTCATTAATCTAATAACTACAAAAGAAATACCTAACTAAACCATATCGAATACACATTCTCTCTCTCTCTCTACCGTTCTCTTTCTCTCTCCCTAACTCTTTCTCTCTCTCTCTCTCTTTCTCTCTCTCTCTCTCTCTCTCTCTCTCTCTCTCTCTCAATCTGCGTTTCTCTCTTCTGTGCCTCTCTCTTTCTCTCTCTCTCTCTCTCTCTCTTTTCTCTTTCTCTCTCTCTCTCTCTCTCTCTCTCTCTCTCTCTCTCTCTCTCTCTCTCTCTCTCTCTTCTCTCTCTCTCTCTCTCTCTCTCTCTCTCTCTCTCTCTCTTCTCTCTCTCTCTCTCTCTCTCTCTCTCTCTCTCTCTCTCTCTCTCTCTCTCTCTCTCTCTCTCTCTCTCTCTCTCTCTCTCTCTCTCTCTCTCTCTCTCTCTCTCTGCGTGCTGCCGTGCGTAGTTCTGCAGGGGGAGGGAGGGAACCTCTCTCTTCTCTCTCTCTCTCTCTCTCTCTCTCTCTCTCTCTCTCTCTCTCTCTCTCTCTCTCTCTCTCTCTCTCTCTCTCTCTCTCTCTCTCTCTCTCTCTTTCTTCCCCGTTCTCTCTCTGCCTGCCTACCTCTCTCTCTCTCTCTCTATCTCTCCTCTATCTCTCCTCTCTCTCTCTCTCTCTCTCTCTCTCTCTCTCTCTCTCTCTCTCTCTCTCTCTCTCTCTCTCTCTCTCTCTCTCTCTCTCTCTCTCTCTCTGCGCGCTGCTCTGCGCAGTGCCAGGGAGGGAGGGAGAGACTTTCTCTCACCTCTCTCTCTCTCTCTCTCTCTCTCTCTCTCTCTCTCTCTCTCTCTCTCTCTCTCTCTCTCTCTCTCTCTCTCTCTCTCTCTCTGCGCGCTGCTGCGCGTAGCGCCAGGGAGGGAGGGAGAGACTTTCTCTCACCTCTCTCTCTCTCTCTCTCTCTCTCTCTCTCTCTCTCTCTCTCTCTCTCTCTCTCTCTCTCTTTGCGCGCTGCTGCGCGTAGCGCCAGGGAGGGAGGGAGAGACACACATCATACAAACACACACACACGTCACATCATACACACATACACGCACATACACATAACACACATCACATACACACACACGTACACATCACATACACACACACATATACACTTCACACACACTCATACATCACATCACATACACATACACACATCACATACACACACACGTGCACATCACATACACATACACATATACACTTCACATACACACACATCACACACACACATATATCACATCATACACACATACACGCACATACATCACACATACATACACTTCACATACACTCATACATCACATACACACACTTCACACACGCACACATACATCACACATACATACACTTCACATACACTCATACATCACATCACATACACACACACGTGCACATCACATACACATACACACACACGTGCACATCACATACACATACACCTATACACTTCACATACACACACATCACACACACACATATATCACATCATACACACATACACGCACATACATCACACATACATACACACACACACGTGCACATCACATACACACACACATATACACTTCACACACACTCATACATCACATCACATACACATACACACATCACATACACACACACGTGCACATCACATACACATACACATATACACTTCACATACACACACATCTCACACACACATATATCACATCATACACACATACACGCACATACATCACACATACATACACTTCACATACACTCATACATCACATACACACACTTCACACACGCACACATACATCACACATACATACACTTCACATACACTCATACATCACATCACATACACATACACACATCACATACACACACATCACACACACACATATATCACATACACACACGTGCACATCACATACACATACACACATCACATACACACACACGTGCACATCACACATATATCACATACACACACACATCTGCAGGGACCCAGACCAAGCCATGGAATAGGCATGGGCATGCTTCCAGTCGGACAATCAACATCAAGATCATCGTACACAGCAGTACATGATGGCTTAATATCCCGAGCACAAGGAGGGTCTAATGAGAAAGAAGGAAAAACAGAAGAAAGTAAGAGCAGAAGAAAGTACCTGCAAAAAAAACATTAAGAGAAACTTGAGCTCAACACTCATTTAAATACAAACGCAAGTCGTTTCTAAACCACTCTTTTTAGTTTTAACTTTTAATCTACAACCACACCTTAATCTCCTTACTTCCACCACACTTTCCAGTTTAACTTTTCTACTTTAATTACACTTAGTTTCTACTCCTCTCTTTTCATCTTCACTAATTCTCTCCACTCTTTCTCTTAACCAACTTTTTTCACTTTAAGTGCATCTTCTATTGAGACCACTCCTTAAATCTCTTTAGTTACACAACTTATATAAGCCATTCTTTTTCCTAGCACTCATATAGTCCACTAGTTATTTATCCATTTAATTAATCATTTTAATCTAATTAGCCTACATTTCTTATTTAAATAAATTAATTAATTTAAGCTTAGTTTAAGGGTTTAATTAATTAGAACCTTAGTATTAAATGCACATACATGATTAAATAATTAATTAAACCATATTTTAATTTTTGTTATTGAACCAATGTTTAGTTATAGATTAATTTCCTTAAATATTAATTATTTTAACCATTGAAACATTCTAAAACCCTAGAAAACCTACTTAAAACCCATCAAAACCCTATTAAACCCTTTGGAAATCATTGTTAACCCATTAAAATCTTTATGATCCCTTGTAAACCCTAACATGAACCCATTAGAATCTTTTGAGACCCTTCAGATGAACCTAATTGACATAAAATCATATGAACTTAGAAAACCCTAGGGTTAAATACCCATGAATCAAGCATGTATAAATATGAAATACTCATTAATTGAGTAATTAGGATAAACCCTAATTTGAACATATTTTCTTCATCATTTCTTGTACCTGCAAACACTTCAAAAGTAGTTAATTCAATCCAGAACAATTGTTCAACAGTGAAAAAGAGGTTTAGAATTCACCAATAAATATTTTAATTTTTCGGGCCATCAATTGGAAGATGCAAGTCTTCCCGACAGCGGGGGTCGGGAGTTCGTAAGTCATCTGGCCTTCGGCCGTGACGCGTCCGCTTGGGATGGGTTGTGGCTCGTATGCCTCTTCAAACGTTTCCTCCACCGGGATGGTGACAGTTTCTTCCTCAGCTGGTAGCTCAAGTGGGGAATCTGGCCTTGGTGGTGCTTCATATACTGCAATCCTTGATTCAAGGTGTGATACCTGGGCCCATAATGAGTTGAGTTCCTCTAAGATGTCAGGAGAGGGGTCCACAAGTGCTGGTATGTCTTGGTGTGCGGGTTCTCGTAACTGGAGTAATTTGTGATCTTCTTTGAGTTTTTATAACTCCTCGTTCATGCGGTCGTATTCATCTAGCAATCTTACATGATCTTCTAGCAGCATCCTCATGGAGTCTGAGGGAATGGCTTTGAACCGACTAGGACTCAAAGGTTGGTCTGGGTGGTCAAGAGCTGCTTCTAAGTTTTCTCGGTTCTGATCTTGTAGGCGCTGGTTTTCCTCCTTTGCTGCTGCTAGATGTCTTCTGAGTAAGCCCATGTTTCGTGTTAGCGTTGCATTTCGGACTGTCTGGGCTCTTAATAAGTTATCCAGGTCAGCAGTGGCTTCCTTGGTCTTTTCTTCGCTTTCTAGTTCTAATTTATGATAGGCCTCTCGTAATTCTTGGTAGCGGCTGTTTAGTGAGGCATTCTCAATAGACAATAAATTAAGCTGCGACTGTAAGTCATTGGTTGTCCTCTGCAGCTGCTGGTAATTATCGCCAAGAGATGTGAACTCATCTCTGACTTGTGTCATACACATGAACATCTGTCGAAATGCATTATCTACAGTGGGTGATAGTATTAATGGGGTGCTAAATGAAGATGCAGTGGGTGTAGATGCAACGGGAACGGGGAATGGGGTTGGGAAGGTGGATGCTGTGGTGATTGTTGAAAATTGTGATGTTCCTAAATATGTTTGTGCTGTGAGTGAAGTGAGTGATGGTGCAGTGGATGGTGAGATGTCCATGTCATTGGACGTGTCCAGTGCGATGACCGTGAATATGGGTGTGATTGTGGGTACTCGTGCTGGTGTAAATACGGGATTTACAAAGGTTGAGGAGTAATTTACAGGGGGGCTGGCTGGAGCAGCTTGGTGGAAAGGGGAAAGAGGGGTTACAGTGGGTCAGGGAGGTGAGATTGGGGAGAAGGTTAATGGCGGTGGGAATGGGAAAAGGGGTCGTGGAGGTGTGGGGAAGGACGGGAAAGATGGATGGAGGAATGGGTTGAATGGAAAGGTGGATGTGTGAGGGGGTAGACTGGGTCTAATGGGTGCAGGACTTGTGGGGTTAGTGGTCGTAAAGACGATTTCTACTACGCCACCGGCGAATGAAGATGTTGGTCTGGGGGAAGGAGGGTGAGTAGGGGAGGCTGGATGGACAGGCGCAGATGGAGGAGCAGTTGGGGTGGTCGGTACTTCAGTGACTACTGAGGTATGTACAGTTGTAGCGCGGGGTGGGGAATCAACAAGGATGGTTTCTACTGCCAACGAACTTTCGGGGACGAGGCGTGCCTCCCTGGCTTGTTCTGAAGACTGTGCTCCTGTTGGTACACGAATGTATTCACCGGGCTTTGAAAGTAGTCGTACTCGGCGGGGGTCAAACTGTGGTAGTGGCTTTCTTTGCAAGTACCTGAGTGCTTCGTTGGAGCCTACTGATTTGACTAACTCTCTGAATCCTTTGATGTATGCGTCTTCGAATCCGCCTGTGACGAGTTCCTGTTCTATTATGGCTTGACTCTCTTCCTCGGTCAGCTTTTTGCGTGCCCAAACTTTTTCCATAGTTCTATACAGCTTCTTAATAGCCAGTGTGTAAGCTGCTGCTTCACAAGTTTCATCTTCATGGGTACTTGTATCACCATGTGTGTCTGTTTGTTATCCTTGGCCATCTGTCTGTTCATGCTCTTGGGATTCCTGAGTTCCCTGGCTAGCTTCGTCGTCTCCTTCGTCGTCATCGGTTGCTGTTCTTTCGTCATCAGAGCTAGACACAATCTGTCCTTGTGGCTGATCCCTGGGTGTGGTAGGGTAGCTAGGCCTTTCAAATTCTTGAGAAAACAATTGTCCTTCTGAAAACTGGAACTCATTGGAGAATGCATCGGGCATCTCAAAATTGAACGTTGTGTTCAGTGGTTCTGCTTGTTTTGCTTCTAAATGGAGTATTGGAAAAGAGAACGCTTTCGCACCAATAGTGGTGGGAAGTTCTGCTGTCGTGGTGATAGGTTCTGTGGTTTTGGCTGCTTGGGGTGCAACAGTACTGGTGGTGCCCTCCGGCGTAACTGGTCTTGATAACCGTATACGAATTGGTGGTACCGTGGGAGTGGCTGCTGTCGGTGACTGCTCTGGAGATGGTTGTCGCGAGGGTGATTCTGGGACTTGTAGGCATGGGATAGTGCCTCTCATCCGCTTTCCGGCTCTGCCTTTGCTAGACTTTCTAGCCTTCTTAGTGGTCCCTTTGAATGCCTTCAGTTCCTCACTGGTCATGGCACGCTCAATTGGTAAGTCATACGCCAAGCACATATATATGATCCTGGTGAGGGCGCAGCATCCATTGATTACCTTCTTTCGTTCCCATCTATGTTGTGCCAAATAGAGCTGATCAATTATCCAGCTAGCTAGATCAACCGTTTGAGGTCCAGTACATGCTAAGTATAATCCAAACCAGATTCTTTTGTGGGGCATGGTAAAACAATCCTGAGCTGGGAAAGCAAAGTGCTGCATGCATATCCGCAAGGGCTTGGAGAGCTCAGGGGTTATAGCTGAAATATCCTCCCACTTAGTTACGTCACCACGTTTCATCTGCTCTGGGACTAGCCGTTCTCGCTCCGTCGGAGTGTGTGTTCCATGTATTTTGAGAGCTGCGCAAATTAAATCTTTGGACAAATAAAACCTTCTGAATGGAGGGTCATTTACCAAGGATGGTAACATGAATGTGCTAGGTAGATCCTTGTTCGCTGAAGCTGTCAAGGTGGTTACTAAGTAAAAGCATCTGTAAAAATCAGGTTTAGGCAGAGGGTCACTAAAGTATTCTATAAATCCCGCTCGTGCCCAAACGTGCGTTAAATCTTGTGTATTCTGCAGTCCTTCAAATTCTTGTGAAAAGAACTGGTACTTGGCCCATGTGCGTAAATCAAATGCCAAATTGGCCTCAAATATGAAATCAGCGTCTGCTAATGGTCCTGCTAGGCCTTGAAACCAGTGAGAATTACGATGAATCTTCTCAGTATATCCTCTAGAGGATCGTCGACTAGTCGCAGCACCTGAGTCAATTAAAGCCCTGAGCTCTTGGCAAGGGTTGCCGTGCTCTAGCCTGACTGTAATGAATGGTCTCCTGTCCACTATACTAGGATGAGTGGTTGACTTTACCTGACACATGGCCATGGGATATCTGGGTGTAGTTTCCAGATGGTTATAATGTTCTCTCCCTAGTCCTTGTCTTCTTAGCTTCATGCGTTTAATGTGTTCTATTGCTTCTGCCTGAGCTTCAGCTCGTATTCTATTTTCTTCCTCCTTATGCTTCTTTGCTAACGTGAGTCATCTAAGCATATCCTCAGTAAGAGGTTCCTGATATAACTTGACTCTACAGCCACTAATATAATTAGGCATTATGTCTCCTTCTAAGGTAGCTAACTATACTGCTCCACTTGTCGAGAGTCTGTTAATGATCATAGGTCCATAACCTCGCTTTTCTAACTTACGTGTGTGTTGCTTTAGCGTATATACTAGAACTAAATCTCCTTCTTTTAGGCCTTTATCTTTCACATGTGCATCAAAATATGCTTTCTGTCGCTTCTTCGCTGCATATATTCCTGCTGCTGCCTTTAGCTTGGTTTCTCCTAATCATTCCAAGTCCATTATTCTAGCTGATAATTCATGGCCGGTCCACTGATGTTCTTGTGCAACCTTAAGGGTCGGTATCAAGAAGTCCAAAGGAAACACGGCATTCTGACCAAAAACCATCTGAAAGGGAGTTTCATTGACTACGGTCTTGTAGGCCACTTGATATGCCCAAACAGCATGATGTAACTGTTTGTCCTAATCTGAACGTTTGTTGTTCACGAGTTTCGTCAGTACGTTACAAAGGATCTTATTAGTGCTTTCAGCCTGACCATTGGCCTGAGGATGATATGGTGCAGATTTCTTGTGAATCACCATAAAATCCTGTAACAAATATTCAATGACTTGGTTTAGAAAGTGAGTGCCTCGATCGCTCACTAACTCTATAGGCAGTCCATATCTTGTAAAGACATTCTCAAATAAGAATTTTGCAGTTGTGTGTGCATCATTCTTTTTCGTGGCTTTTGCCTCTACCCATTTGGTTAGATAATCTGTCGCAACAATAATGTATTCCGCATGTGTACCTTTTGCAGGGGGTTTAATGGGTCCTACAAAGTCTATACCCCACTTTGAAAATGCATGTCCGCCCATCATGGGTTTCAATGGCATTTCATCTCTGCGAGTAGGAAATTGAGTTCTTTGGCACACATCACATCTCTTAACATAGGTATGAGCATCCATGTGAAGAGTGGGCCACCATAATCCTCCAAAGAGGATGGCTTTGATTATCCTTTCAGGTCCAAAATGACCTCCTGCAACACTTTGGTGTGCAGTCTCTAGTATGCTCAGATAATCGCTTTCATGAACACATTGTCTTAGGTATCCATCTCGTCCTCTTTTGTATAGATTATCGCCAATAAGTGAATAGTCTTGAGCTTCCTGCTCCAGACTGTGTTGTCGAGCTAAGGTCATTCCTTGAGGGAATGTCTTCGTGCTCAAATATGTCACTAATGGTTCACTCCAGTCTGGTGTGAGAGACACGTGATATAATGTAGCATGCTCTACTGGTGGTCTTTCACAACAAACATGACATTCTTTACACAACTTGTAGACATCTGCTTCCATCGAAGGCCAATATACTCCTAGTCTATGCAGAGTCTGTAATGTTCGATGTTTTGAATGATGTTGCTTTAATGCACCTACATGTGCTAATTGCAACCAATTTGCATGTTCTGATTCATCTACACAACAAGCAAGAATCTTTTGATTATCCTGTTTATATATGCTTCCTGCCATTATTTGGTATCTCTGAGACTTGGTAATCTCTCCCTCTTTGATCTTTATCCTAGGATTCTTGGGTCCATATGTGAGAATAGGGACTATAGGCTTAGCCCATTCTGGTGCTATCTCAAGGTTAAACAAATATGTGTCTGGTAACTCATCCACTACTCCTTGAGGAGCTTCTCCTGAGGTTAATCTTGAAAGGTGGTCAGCTCTAAGATGTGTCTTTCCTTTCCTGACTACGACTTCAAAATCATACTCCATGAGTAATAGAAACCAACGTATCAATCGTCCTGTGTTACATGGTTTGTTGACTAGGTACAATAGGGCTTGATGATCTGTAAAGAACTTGAATTTGTTGGCCAACAAGTAGTGTCTGAACTTCTTTACCGCGTAGATCATCCCTAATCCTTCTCGTTCCGTCGTGGTGTGATTTCTTTCTGCTACGTTCAATTGTCTGCTTGCGTAAGCTATGGGGAGATCTATGTTACCTTCATTCGTGGGTTGTGCTAACACACATCCTATGGCATAATTGGATGCATCCACATGTACATGGAATGGCTTACTCCAATCTGGGTTAGTCAATATAGGTGCTGAGCACAAACGTCGTTTAAGTTCATTGAATGAATTTTCACATTCATCTATCCATTCGAAATTGGTTAAAAGAGAGTACAAAGGCTTGGCTATTATTGCATACATTTGTATGAATCTCCTATAATATCCGCAATGACCCATAAATGCTTGTACCTCTTTGATGTTCGTCGGCCTAGGTAGATCTGCAATCACCTTCACTTTTTCCTCATCCGTAGAGATTCCATTTTTTGACACAATGTGTCCTAGAATTTTGCCTTGTCTGACCATGAAAACGCATTTTTCTGGGTTCAAACAAACCTGATATTCTCGACATTTGTCAAATATTTGTCTTAACTCTGGGATATGTGTCTGTCTTACATTTGAATGTGCACATAAGTCATCGACATAAACTTCCAAACTCTTGCGTAAGAATTCCTTAAAAACATGACACATGAGTCGCTGGAAAGTGGCGGGTGCATTTGTTAAGCCGAATGGCATCACACGAAATGCAAATATACCCCATTCGGTGGCAAATGCCGTCTTGTGTTGGTCTTCTGGAGCAATGGCTACTTGATTATAGCCTGAAAAACCATCAAGGAAGCTGTACACTTCCTTGCCCGCAACTCTTTCCAATAGATGTTCTGTGATAGGAAGAGGATAACTATCTCTAATCGTGGAGGCATTAACTTTTTTAAGGTTAATACACACACGCAATTTTCCATTCTTCTTGGGCACAACCACAATGGGGGATACCCATTTGGTATGCTCAATTTCGTAAATGAATCCTGCTTCTATCAAGCGATCTATCTCCTCTTTAATCTTCGCAGCGTAGTTATCATTATACGTGTACGGTTTCTGTTTTGTCGGTTTTGCATCTGGAGTCATAGGGATTCTATGAGAGCATATATCTGGATCTACTCCTTTCAAATCTTTGTAACTCCAAGCAAAAACATCTCTATATTCACGCAATAGGGCAACTAATTCTTCTTCTTCTTCCTTCGTCAAATCATGCCCTATGTATGTACATTTTTCTTCTTCTCCTTCTATGGCTACTATTATTTTCTTGGTTTTCTCTCGGTTATCATATACTTGTCCGTCATTCGCCTTTCTATTAGGCATTCGTACCATGATTCTTCTATCTTCGATTTCATATTTCTTGAAATTCTCGGGTACTTCAAATAAAGATTCTTCTTTTTCTGTCGTGGTTTCTTTCTTCTTTCTTTTCTTGCCTTCACTCTTAGTAGTCACTTCTGTGGCTAATCTCACCTCATTCGTAATGTCCTCGTGTCTTTGAGGGTGAGTCTCTACTTCAAAGAAATATTCTTCCTCTGATGCAAATGGAGAGTCCATGATAATTGATTCTAAATCAAAATCGCTTGCATCCTCAAATGCATCAGTGTTAGGTTCACACTCTTCTAAAATTGCATCGCACATGATTGGCTCTATCGTAAAAACTGAAATGTCATAGCCATCCTCGTCACATTGGGGTGTCCATTGTTCTTCGTTGATGGCTACATCCATGGTTGCTAGGATTTCTGCCCAACCATGGGGTTCAAACTCTTCGTCTGGGAATACTACAGGTGCGTAGGCTGGATCTTGAAGGGTTCGTGGATGTTGTTCTACACCTACGGTCCTTGCTTCTAATCTTTCTTCCTCTTGTTTTGCAACTTTGTTGGTGCAGATCAATCACCAATTGAAGATTTGGAGTAAAGAAAATGGATACATTCACAAGAGTGAAGGACATGTACACATATGTACATTAGTTATGACATAGGTTACATATACTTATGTTTTGATGAGAGTTTATACATAGATGCCTATAAATACTTTTGGAAAATGTTGGGATATAGAGAGAGAAGACAAAGAGAGACTACGTATGAGCATAGGAATAGAGAAATTTGTAATTGTAAATGTCAATAGACTGATGGGAAAGTAGTTGAAGTCTCTCTCACTTTTCAGTTGTAGTCTTCTCCTGAAATGAAGAAAATGTTGCGCCCGATGTTTCTGCGTCTACTCCGTTTGTGGTAGATCATTTGTGAAATCCTTTTGAGGATATCTAAGTTGTTAGTTAATGAGTTTGTGGTTTGAATTTTAGAGTCTAATTGTAAACAGGTGAAGAGAATTGCTGGTAGGAACATTCACATGTGTTGAGTGTTCACAGCTCTCTGAAACAGGCGCACATTTCGAGTCCAAAGAAATGAGTAGTGCTCAGTGCACAGTGTAAAGTTTTACACATATGATAGCTCAAAATCTAAGTTGAGAGATAAGCTATCTTCAGTCAAAAGGATTTGGTAAAACGGGTTCGACATTGTGAGAACCAAAGTTAAGAAGTTAGGGGTGTCTAAATCGAATTCACAGAAGTGTAGATTCAGACATAGGTAACTTGTGAAGTCAATTTCTCAAGTTATACTAAGGTTTTTGAAGTAATTTAACTTGGAGGAGATGCGCAATCTCTAGGAGATGATTCATACAAAGTTTCATCAAAAACTTTACACGTTTGATAAGTCAATGTGAAGAAATTCTGCAGCAGACTTTTCTGTGTTTCATCTTCTTCACAGATTTTCTCAATTTTGATAATTTAAAGATTGGACCTCTAATTTAGTGAAGGTTTTGACTTACTCTTGGTATAGAGGTGCTCTAATCACAAGAGTAGGTTGTTCTTTTGGAGATTAACACTCTCCATCAGTGGTATCAGAGCAGGAGACATCAAAATCAAGGAAAGGAAGGTCCCGACTGCTGCAGATTCAAGAAGTTCAACATTTGAAGAACTAAGAAGTGAAAGCTTGGAGTCAAAAGCCTGAGGAGAAGTCTACTCAACATCAAGAAAGGCAAAAGGAGTCTAACTCGAAGTAAAGGTACATACATTGCTTGTAAAGCTTGAAGTTTTCAATACACAGGTGGATACAAGATGGGAGATGCTCTACAGATAGAAAAATTGGATAGGGAAAGCTATCCTGCATGGTCAATTAGGATGGAAGCTCATCTTATGAGCAAAGATTTAATTGGTTACATCACAGGAGAAGAAGAGAAGCCAGAGTTCAAAGATCCTAGTGTTCCAACTAGGGAAGAGTTAGCAGATCTGAAAAATTGGATGAAGAAAGATGCTCAAGCTAGGAGCATTATCTATATGGGAGTCAATGATTACTTGTTACCTCATATTAGAGGTCTTGAAAGTGCAACTGACATATGGAATGCTTTGGAGGAGCATTTCCAGAACACTACAAAGTCAAGGAAGGCATCCTTATGGGCAGAGTTTACTACCTTCAAGAAGAAGGCCTCTCAATCCATCTCAGACTATGTAACAAGGATGAAAGATATTGCAGATGCTTTAGGAGCTGTTGATGAAGACATTGAGGAGGATAAATTGGTAAGGCAAATCCTTACAGGGTTGAGAGGTGATGACAAATGGAAGCCATTTATTTTGTCTACAGAACTATCACTTGACCATTTCACTCCTGATTTAAATCAATTGTTAGGTCATATGCTAACATTTGAGCAGGATGTTAAAGGAGATGGTGACAAGAGTACAGGACATGCAATGTACTCAAAGGACAAGAAGAAGAATAGCAAAGGAAAACAACAAGCAGGTGAAGATGAAGGAACAACTACTCAAGCCAACTTCCTAAGAGGAAGAGGAGGTGGCAAAGGTAGAGGAAGAGGCAGGAACAACAAAGATGGAGGCAAAGCTTGCTGGATTTGTGGTAAGACAAATCACTTAGCTAATGATTGTTGGCATAATAATCAGAACAATGGTGGATACAATCAAAATTATAATTCAAGAGGAAGAGGTGGCAGAAATCAAAGAGGTAATTACAGAGGTAGAGGTGTGTAGCTCAAGCGTAAGCACCACCTCCTTTACTTGTCAATCCGTGGAGACGTGAGGACCGGTATGAAGACCACGAGCAAGTGAAGGCACAAGTGCGTGAGTGAAAGCACACAAACATGCACACACATACACACACACGCACACAAAGTAAGATCAAAGAGAGGAACAATGGAAAGCTTAGATTGCAAAAGAGTTCTCGTACAAAAGTTCTATTCTCTAACAAGCTAACCTCAAAAATGAGCTCTCTAGCTCTTTTTATAGTTTTTTGACTAGTTTTGGCCCTGTCCAGACTTAGTGTCCGGCCTTGAGCTTCAACACTCCCCCCCCTCTCGAGTCTGTCGTCCCTGACAGACCCTTGTTGTAGTGGTTGGTCCAAGTAGTGCCTTGAGAGGGAGTGTCCCTTCTGTATGAACACAAGTCGTCCGACGTTCTTCATCTATCACTGTGAGTCTTTGCAGGTTGTAGTCTCTTGGTATGTGCTTCTGCCTTGTATTCCAGCATGACTGTGTCGTTGTGAGTCTCCGTTGATGTTTTCTAGATCTTCCAAAGTTGATCTTCATAGTAGTCAAGCCAAGTACTCATAACCCATATTGAGTGATGGGTAAGTGTGTTCGTGCATGGGTTGAAAAAAGTATGTGCCTTGTGCACGGCCTTGTAATGTAGCCCTACGCATGCTTACTTGGAAAATGCATTGGAAGAAGTATGGTGCAAAAATTGCGGGTCTTGAGCTAAGTGCTCAAGGGTTTGCTGACGAAGAGGTTTCCTAAACTATCATGGTTATGGTGTTTCCAGAGTAAAGATACTTACCATGGCGAAGGTTGATGGATGTTTGCCTCTTCGTGTTGTACACTCGGCCTTTGGGATGGAACCTTGTTGATGAATGTCCATGTTGATTGTCCACTGATGAGATCTTTTGAGTGGTGGATCCCTTCTCCTCTTTTCAAAGCAACATTTGTCACTAACAATGTGCATTTCTGAGCTTGGGCTCATGCTCGTTCACTTCCCTATATTGACACTCAGAGGAATATTGGACACATGCCGGTTTCTAAGAGATTACCATGCTGATTGACATAGACCATTCACCAGTGCTACTGTTCCATACTGGTTCAGGAAATACTGAGAATTGAATTGCTTTATATTCCTTGGCAAGCAACATCGGGTAACTACACCAAGCTGTGTTTCACATATACTCTTTAGCTCACCATATGCAGGAGTCTTCTCCTCCAGAACTACCTTTTGCAGATATCTCCTTGGATGCTCTGGTACATGAAGTAGTTAAGCATCACGCAAGTTGCGGACCTTCAAGCTCTTCATTCCTACCATGGTAAGAGAAAATCATAGCTGTAGATGCCATGTTCATGCCAAATGCTTGTCCTCTACCAGATAAGGCAGCAATAATCTCACTGCTGACCGAGACACACTGGGAACAAGCTCTCTCCCACTTCTCTCTCTTTTTTTTTTTTTTTTTTTTTTTTTTTTTTTTTGAGAGGAACAGGATATCACAAAACAAGAACACAAAAGTTAGTATCAATAGAAATGTTCGACATATGTCACTGTGCTCTTGTGCATGGGATTCTCAAGTGTGTCTATGCACGGCCGTGTAATGTGGCCCTATATTAATGCATACTTTGGAAATGCATGACCTGAATGGTGCAAAAGACAGGGTTGTGCAAGGAGCACATGGTTGTTGCACGTTCGAGGCTTTCGATGTTATTTGTGGAGGTTGATGCCGGCCTTAGTGGAGGTATCCATTGAGTCTCGAACTGATGTAATCCTCCTTATTGGAGTCCATTTTAGAACATCATTTGGCACTGTAGAGGTCACTTCAGGCGTCTTTCTCTTTGGATGCTTTCTGAACTGTGGTATCCAGTGTGGTTGATGCTTTGGTTCGGTGGAGGCTACTTGCACTTTTGGCTTCCAAACCCATATCCTTTTTGCATGTCTTCCTACTAATGTTGAAGAGTTGATTTGATCTTCCTTTGGTCTCTGTACGTGGTTCTTACCCTTTTCTCTTTTTGGCCTCTTTGTTGAAACCTTTTGCATGTGGGAGGACAAAGGTTGTTGTGGGTGTAGGATCTTCTTAGGTACCCACATCTGTAATTGCCCTTGTTGAGCTGCAGCTAACTTCTTAGGCACCCAAACTTGTTGGATATCTTGTGACGGAGCTTGTCTGAGCTGCTTCCTTCGTCTTCTGGCTTGGTTAGTGTGCATGGATGGGATTTGTGGGGGTAAGGCTGGTGGTTGCTCTCCTTTGCGTACCCAGATCTGCTTCATGCCCGGAACCGCTTTTTTACCGAATGGTGTCTTTCTATTTGATGTAGCAGTTGTCGTGAACGGTGGTGTTTGCTTGTGTGGTGGGCTCACTACTGTGGCTACTTGAGTCTTTGGAGAAGAAGAAAGATCCACCCGCCTTCGAACCTGGTCTTCCACGATTGACTCCTTCTGCATCATAGAGCTTTTGACACATACAACATCTTCTTTCATATGATTAGTCTTGGAAGAACTAAGAGAGTGTGTGGTGCCATGATCTAGGAGCATGCAGTTCTCTAATTCTAATGTAATGCATTGTTCATGTACCCAAACTTGAAGAATTTGACTTCTTAGGTTTAAGTTAACTGCATGGTCATAGATCCAATCTTGACCCAAGACAAGTGGTTCTGTAAGGTTCTCATCTTGACATACTAGCGCTTTGACTTTCATTGGAACATCTTGAAGGTAGATGGGAAGTTCCACCTCGCCCAAACAAGGGGTTTCCACACCTCCCAATCCTATGAGATAAGCTTCTATGGGATTGATGTTCAACCCCAAGTCTTGGCAGTAGGAAAGTTTAACTGCACTACTTGCTGCACCTGAGTCAATTAATGCTTTCACCGTCCTTGCACCCTTCCCTTGTCCTATCTCTATGGTCACAAAGGGTCTTCGGTCAATGACCTGAGAAGTCGCAATGCCTGACTTTTGACACATATCCATGTGATATTTTGGGGCTTTTGAGTTGACATCTAGGCCTAATCGCCTTAACTTATTTTGCCTAATACGCTCTCTGGCCTCTTCCTGTGCTTCTTCTCTCACTCTTAACTCTTCTTCTTTTCGCTTTTTCGCAGTGTTGAGTCTCATTAGCATATCCTCAGTAAGAGGTTCTTGATATAGCTTGACTCTACAGCCACTAATATAGTTTGGCAAGATATCTCCTTCTAGAGTGGCCAACTGAACTGCACCACTAGTGGAAATTCTATTAATGATCATGGGTCCATAACCTCTTTTTTCCAACTTACGGGCATGTTGTTTTAGTGTGTATACCAACACTAGATCTCCCTCTTTCAATCCCTTATCCTTGATGTGTGCATCAAAGTATGCCTTTTGCCTCTTCTTTGCAGCGTAGATGCCTGCTGCCGCTCGTAGCCTCGTTTCACCCAAGCGTTCGAGATCAAAGATCCTAGAGGACAATTCATGCCCATTCCACTCATACTCTTGTGCTACTTTTAAGGCAGGGATTAAGAAATCTAATGGGAGCACAGCGTTCTGTCCGAAGACCATCTGAAATGGGGTGGCGTTGAGTACCGTTTTGTAGGCAACTCGATAAGCCCAAACAGCATGATGAAGTTGTTTGTCCCAATCAGAGCGTTTATTATTCACCAGTTTTGTCAATACGTTACAGAGGATCTTATTGGTACTCTCAGCTTGTCCGTTGGCTTGTGGATGATAGGGGGCGGATTTCTTATGTATCACCAAGAATTCTTGGAGAAGATTTTCAATGACTTCATTCAAGAAGTGTGTGCCTCTATCGCTCACCAACTCTATTGGTAGTCCATATCTCGTGAACACATTCTCGAATAAGAACTTAGCCGTAGTCTGAGCATCATTCTTTGTTGTGGCTTTGAATTCTACCCACTTTGTAAGGTAATCTGTGGCTACAATGATGTACTCTGCATGGGAGTTTCTAGCTGGGGGGTTAATAGGACCTATGAAGTCTATGCCCCACTTCGAAAATGCACGTCCTCCCATCCATTAGGAAAAAAGGTGAACCCTGGATGGGCCTTTTAGCTCAAAGAGTGATTAGTGATGGACCAATCAGAAGAGGGTGGTGGCCACAGTCTATACCCTATAAAATACTAGGCTGAAGGGGGAAGAGGGGACAAGATTCCTCTATGTTCAGGGTTGTCTTCTAGAGAGAGAAGAAATCTCGTAATCAGGCTGGGCCCAAAAATTCAAAATTTTTTAAAAGTTGTAAAACTCATCATAATACCATTAAATGACCTCCATATCACTTTTCAGGGTCAAAAGTGCTATTTTTGACTTCTAATTCAAAATCCGTGCATATTTGTGGACTAAAAAAGTGACTTTTTTCAAAATGACTCAAAAAACTCTATTTTCCCTCTTCAAACTCCCATTTTCATACCCAAAACCCAAAAAGTCATATTTTTCACCTCTATTCCCTCCATACCATACAACAGAAGCATTGTTTCTCCTCCTACCATTCTCCCAACTTCTGCAGCAATGACAACAACTCTTACTCCCATGGAAAGCTCCAGAGCTCGTAGGAGACCAAAGGACGAAGTTCACACAATGACGTGCCACAACATCAAAACAATGGAAGGAAGTTGGCTACCACAAGAGTTTTGCAAAGGTGCATGGGTGTACATGCAGCCATCTGGACTTGGTCCTCATCGTGTTCGAGATCGTGGAAATTTGGATCTTCATTGGAAAGGTAAGCTCTTAGGCTTCAAGCAGCAAACACATGGTGGGATGGTTGCTATTGTACAACATGTCTTCACAGTTTCAACCATGAAGTTAGAAAACTCCAATAGAATTAGATATCCAATCCATTGTGAGTATTTCTATTTTCTCAATGCTTCATGGTGTTAAATGTCTTAATTACTCATCTCATATGTTTTTCATTGCTACAGTCATATTTCCTTCTAGTTTAGTGGAAGAGCAACCACTTCATAGTCTCACAGGAACTTTCAAAGCATTACATGCAGACATTGGGGCATTAGTGTTTCCAGATGTACCTCCTGCTAAACTTATTCGTGAAAGGATCTTCTTTTACACTCACGAGTACATTGTTCCTTCCACAGATGGTGAATATGGAAGGTTGGAGATTATCAAAGTTGACTCTCTTCTTAGTTTAGAGTGGCCAAAACCTGATTTTTGGTCCATATCATCTTTCAAGCGTAAGATGGTGATGGACATACATAACTCTTTGAAATTCACACGCGTATCTAGATCAATAGGTCTTCATTGGACTCTACCAATCCATTGCTTTGTTTTCATATTTCAAGGCATTCCTTTTGTAGAAACTCCTACAATGTTCCTATGTAAAGATATTACATACGAAGCAGTAGAAGGATTGTTAGGGGAAAACTGGGGTTATGTAGAAGGATTGTCAAAAGGGGATAGATATCGTTGTAGAATTGGTGACACAGGTATAGGGTTTCGCTATTTAAAACATCGCACCTCATTGTACATCAGATTTTATTATGATCGTTGGATGTGTAAACTAGGAGAGTGGATACCTTTGCAAAGCTCGGAGGGATCTTTAGCTTCATTTGAAATTAATGTGAAGTTACCAAACAATGATATGGAGGTGGTTTTAGTTAATCAACATTGGAACTTGGCCAACTTGAGAGAGCACTTACTTATCATGGGATATGATGATCTTCATGATTTAAAATTTCGAATACGAGGGAACAAGGTAAGAGTTGTATTCTATCACTATTGTTCATGATTTGAAAATGTTTTACTCTTTTATGAATTGTCCACAGATTGGAAAGAGATTGGAAGACAAAATCAAGGTTCTTGCAGATTGGAGCATGGATGGAACTGACATTTCATTGTCATAACTCTTTTTTGTAAAGATACTGTGAAACCTGTAAACAAACCTATTTTTGCAATGAAAAATTTTTCACATTTGCTTCAAGGATATATTGGCCACATTCTAGTTGTATCTGTAAATTCTCAAGGTTTTTCTTGAAAGAGCATTCTTATTGTTTATTTCCTTTGATGTGATCTCGAATGTCAAAGTTTTCCTTTTCAAGACTCTTATGTTTTAATTTAAGGAAAAGTCACTTCTATGAAAAAGTGGGACCCATCACTTAAAAATTCTAGAAAAGTTATAAATAGGAGTCCTCTCTCCTCATTTCTCACTTTTGCAACCACATTGAGTGTTAGAACCGTCTGCATTTGCAAGCTATGGCTTCCACCTCTGTACCTACTAAGAGTGCACGCCACAAGTTTCTAGAATTTTTGGAGGATTCAGATTACAAAGGTCAACATGACCTATATGATCTTCTCTCCAAGGTTCCTGACCTCCATGGAACCGTGCAAATGAATGCCGATGCTTTGGAGGAGCTACTTCAATATATGCAAGTTCATATATTGCGTTTCTCCATTGAAATACCACCATATGATGGAACTTGGGTTCCATGTGACCTTCTCACCTACATTCACAAAGGTGATGAGGCTTTTGCAAAACGATTGAAACGGTTCCAGGCAATTGCAGAGGAAGCAGGGCACCTTCTTGATGAAACTGTGCCACTTATAAGGAAATTGAATAGGAAACGCAAGATGGGTCCAAAATATCTTTCATTCATTGCTGCCACAATTTTCTTTGTGAATGAGGAACCAGAACCAATTCCTCATGAGATCCCTCATCTTCTTACAGGTGGTTTTGTCGAGGATAAAAAGGAACCACCTCAAGAACCCTTGAATCTCCTATTAGAGAGAGAAGCTATTGAGAAAACTTATCCTCTTGGTGTGGATGATAAGTTGAAAGAAGTGCCTAAGCCATCCACCTCTTCGGAGCCAGAAGCAACTATTCCAGAGGTGGAGATTGAAACTTTTTCAGTGGTTCTTGTCGAGGGACAAGAATATTTGTTTTTACATGATGTAGAGAAGGCATTTGGGCTACGGCTTGATGAATGCCTAAGTTTGTTTTGTACTTTGTCAGAGTGTCCTTTGGATAGTACCTCTGAGTTGTTGGAGAAAAAGTGTTTGCCATTTGGTGACTCAGTGGCCGACACAATAAAATTGGTTTGCAATGACATACTCACAAGTGAACATGAACATATCACAGAAGAACAATTTAATAATGCACAAGAAAGGATATTGGAATCAAAAATTCCCTCCTCACCAGTAATCGAGCAGAGTGGGATGTCCCACTCCAGCATTAATTTACAACTTCAAGAGAGAGGAGAAGAAGAAGATAGAGTTCAAGATGTAAGTATCTTCAATTCATGTCATTCATTCTTACAAACACATGCAGCTACTAATCATAAAACTTTGTGCAGGAGGTGATTGAAGCCGACAAGTTTGCAGCAAGGAGCGGAGGTGATCGAGTGGCTCGTGGAGGTGGCTCATCCCTTGCAAACTACATTGGGAAACTTCCCAAAGACCATTTTGTAATTATCCATAAAGAGTTCAGTCCTCAGGGCCACTTCATGACATGGTGTCTAAAGGCCTTAAGTAAATTGCTTTGTTTATCAACCATTACACAGGGGAGTAATTGTATCTTTTTAGTTAAGAAATCCCTTGTAACTACAACCTTAGGTTCCAACTTCCGTGGAAAGGTCTTAGGCCAAATAGGTATATCTCTAGGTCTAGGTGTTAGAAGTGTTGATCAAATAGCAAACTCAATTTTGACTTACACCCTACCCATGGCTTTGGAGCGTCGAAAGAGAGTCATTGAGAAACTCAAAGCCAATTGATGTAAACAATTGAATTAATATCAAATTTTCACTTTGCTTTATTTACAATTGTCTCAAGTATTTCTTTTTCAGTATATTATCTAAAATTCTTTTGCACCTGCATGTGATGTATTGATGTCATGTAGGGCATTGGGAGGACCTTTAGTTTCATTCTTTTGGACTCTTGATAATATCCCTGTACTGAAATTTCTTTTTTATTTAAGGTCATGTAGGTCTTGTAGGGCATTAGGAGGCCAAATAAGGCCCTGCCACAGAAACGCGGGAGAAGGCCCTGCAAAACGTTTGCAGGGCCTTCTCCCGCGTTTCTGTGGCAGGGCCTTATTTGGTCTCCTAATGCCCTACAAAACCTTTGAAAGTGCATCAGAGGGATCATGACTAGTAAAGCTAGTTCAGGGGTAAGGTAACCATCTTGAAAATATCCATCTAGTGAAGGTTGAGTCTCATGTAAGGTAACCTTGGGCATGTCAGGACCTTTAGTTTCATTCTTTTGGACTCTTGATGGGATGCCAAGATAGTTGCTCAAAAGACCAAGATAGTTGCTCAAGATAGTTACCTTACCCCTGAACTAGCTTTACTAGTCATGATCCCTCTGATGCACTTTCAAAGGTTTTGTAGGGCATTAGGAGGCCAAATAAGGCCCTGCCACAGAAACGCGGGAGAAGGCCCTGCAAACGTTTTGCAGGGCCTTCTCCCGCGTTTCTGTGGCAGGGCCTTATTTGGCCTCCTAATGCCCTACAAGACCTACATGACCTTAAATAAAAAAGAAATTTCAGTACAGGGATATTATCACTAGATCAAAATGACAAGATAAGAAAACAATCATTCATATATGAGAGATTATCACAAGAAAACACATGGAAATGTAAAATGACTGCTCATGTTTCATTCTAAATAATGAGATTATAAATGGAATAGAGGAAAAGTGCTAATGTTTCATTGAAAATGGCAATATTTACAAAAAATCTCTTGTCCATAGAGATCAGTTACAAAACTTAGCTACGATCACCCCTAATTCTCCTAGCTAATTGTATGTCCTTCGGTTGTATAGTGACTCGCTTAGCATGGATGGCGCACAGGTTGGAATCCTCTAGCATTGATATCAAAAATGCTTCAGCTGCCTCTTGTAAAGCTTCTAAAGCTAGAGCTTGGATCCTTAACCCTGCACAATACCTTTGTAACTCTTCTTTGACCACCCTTGCAAAGGGTCTTCTAGGTATGAGAAGCTCAGCTGTCTTTTGATAGTGCCTTATCTCTGCAAATGCCTTCGTATATCTTCTTCTTTGTTGTGGTGCTCTAGCTTGTGGTGGTGGTGGTGGTCTTCGTTGGACATTTTCTTGTGGTCTTGGTTGGGGTGGTCTACGACGAGGTTGAAAGAATTTCTTCTTCCGTTGCACGCGTCTTGAGCTTTCTCCTTGTTCAGGATGTTGTTGCTGGCTTTGCTCTCTCTCTTGATCATTGGGTATGGCCCCCTGATTTGATGGTAGTGTCTTTCCCGCTACAGTAACCCTATGATTTGTAGGTATTTCTTCGTTACCCCATGGTGGCAATCTTTGACTCTCATCACTTGCTTGTGAACCTTGTTGAGACACATCCTCATGCGATTCATCAAAATCATCATCAGAAACTACCTGTCTATGAGCACGCTCCTTCACCCTTCTCTTTGTTGGTCTCTTTGGTGATGGAGGCTCATCATATGATGATGGTGGTGATTGGGGTTGATTTATGGCCTTTTCCTTGGATTGCCCATGTTCCACTTGTTCATGCAACTGTTCACTCCCAGAGGTATGGCCACCACCTGTTTCACGATGGGATGCAGAGTGCGAGACACTACGTCGCCTTTTGTGGTGATTCATCCATGGTGGCTTCTGAGTGCCTTGCACATAGCTAGGAAAGTTAATGGGATCCTTCCTTGCAGTTTGCTTTGTTCGTGCCATCCTCTATAGTGCTAGAATGTTGAAATGAGACAATGAGTCTCCTTTTATAATGTTTCACTTAAAAAGGTTCTGTTCACACCTGAATGGACAAAAAATAGTTTAAAAATTAAAAATTACCTGAAAAAATTGCAAAGAAGAGATTAGTGTGTAGCAAACCTTATGAATTATTCAGAAAATGCCATGAATGTATTAAATGACTTCACTTCCATGATGAACCCTCTCGTGTTCTTGTAGCTCGCCATTGAGCATGACGTAAAGGTCCCAATGATGACTTCCATTTTTCACTAGCTAAGTTGTGTTGATGAAATCTTGCAAGTTTTGCAACTTTCGACTCCTTGGCTCGTTCCATTGCATATGTCCTTGAAAATGCAGTACGATAAAACCAATTAAACATCTCTTCCATATAGTTTGATTGCATTGCACCACCACCATGTCGTGTGTTCTTGAAGTAAACACCTCTAGCCTTGTAATGTGACTTCTCCATTCCTTGTGTACTAAAAATCTCCAATGAACCATATCGATGCATAAAAAATGCTCCATGTGCAAATAAAATATGCTGAAATGATATAAGTACATATAACACAATCTTATCAACAAGAAAATTGAAAAAATAAGAAAACTTACAATGTAATGTGTAATATTGCTCTCTCCCCAAGATAGGATGAAACACTTTGCAAACTCCATTAATGTATCTTGAAACAACTGACGGTCATTTTTGTTGGAGCTATTAAGACTCATTAAACCTACCAACTTATCTAAGCATGACCAAACCTTCTTTCGCCTATTACTAAGGTCAATTTGAGAATCATTATCAGTGGTGATCATGCACAAGTCTTTCCATAGCTCCCTGCATTCATTTTTCTTAGGGCTTACACCTGTTCTGAAAAATTTTCTTGCCTTCTTCCCTGTCATTGACACTTGTTGCAAACTATTTTGCGATTCACCAGGTTTTTTGACAACTAGAGTTACATTACCACCAGGACAACCAATCGAATTAAGCAACTCTTCCAATTGTTTGATTGCTTGTACAGATTTATCAATTGGCTTCATGGAAAATGCATATTCTATGTGGAGCTTCAATAATCTATCAAATATTCTCATGAAAGCATGCAATGTGCAAAAGTGAACATTAACTAATGGAAATGGAATAATGGGATTCCAATCTTTATCTAATGTGTCACGGTTAGGTATTTCTAACATTGGACACCTTAGCAAAGGTCTATCCCATTCCGTGGAAGTAGGTGCATCTATGTATTCATCTAAGCTAGATAGTACTTTTTGTTGTCCCTTTGTTACTTTGTAGCCTCGAGTACAAAATGGACATGGATAACGAGCAGATGCACCTTGCTTGCAACCTAACATGCATTTGATAGTTTTTAAATCCCCACCCAAGTGCCAATCTATCTCAAAATCACCCAAGTTTTCTATGTGGAGCTTTGCACCATGAATTTGAGAAAGTATTACTTTAGTGATCCATGGGGTCCTACTAAAAATCCATGAAAGAACATCATTGGATTCTTTAGGTACTTCAATAGCACCTAACCACCATATTTCTTTCTCGGATTGAACACTATATGTAGACTTAGAGCTAGAGTTACAACTTTCATCAGATATGGCATTTCTGATAGCTTCATTCATGAGTGTCAAACTCAATCTCTCCATTCGTCGTCCCTTTATAATCTGGCATTCATCTAACTTCAATATAAACTGTAATTTGGTATTACAATCTGCATAAATTAGCAAAATCTTTATAACATCAAAATACAATGTATATCAAGGTAACAATAGTGCACATACCTGGTATAGTAGATTTGTAAAATTGAACCATTGCCTGTTGAAGCCTCTCCAAATCCACGAATATGTTGTTGTACTTTGTGTAAGGAAATCCATTTCCAACTGCGCTTTTCAACTCTTTTTTGGATGTAGATAAATGATAAATAGACATAGGCATAATATCCTCTATATATAAGTAGTTTCCAAGAATACTAGTTATATCTTCATTGGACATTGACTTCTTTAGCGATACCTTGTAAGGAGATGGAAACATATTCTGTAAAATACCTTCTCTTTCTAATGAATGCTTCAAAAGGTTGTACAATGCACTGTATCCTTTAGTACTAATTCCTGCTTCATCACATACCATCTGCACGTCTCTAGGAGTGATAATATCTTGTAACTTTTTTGTGAAATCTTTAATCACTTTCTTCTTGATTAGGTTTCCTATCCGTGACTCCAAAATACTAACCACCTGCTTGTTGGTCAAACAAGAATTTAATAACTTGAATTGATCCTCTGTTGTTGATGATGCATTAACATCTTCAACGAATGACCTACATAACAAGAAAAAAAAAAAATATATATATATATATATATATACATATAAAGTCTTCCAAAAAGAGAAACGAATACAAGCCAAACCTTATTGCAAAAACTCGTCGTTTGCGTGCTCCACCACCAATTGAAAGAGAGTCAAAGGATGTTAATGATCGTCTCCTACGTCGCATCCCAAGTGGAGTCTCTCTCAAGTGTTGGACAGTGTTTTTAAATTTCTCAATTGTTCTCTCCTTTTCTTCCATATGCTTTTCAAGCTCTGCAAGCTTTTCTTGTAAAGATATGATTGTGCTTTCAAAAGTGACCAACCTTGTATGATTTAGTTGATATTGTTGAATCCAATACTCAGTAATGGCAGTTGAATGTGTAGATAATCGTTGACAATAACCTAAGAGCCCAGCTTTACCGGCACCGATGAACTGAAGTAAAGTTGAGAGGTTATGGAATGTTGGATGGTAAGAAGACATTGGATCAGGAGGGTATAATGAACCATGAGTCCAAAGATCAATATTCTTTTCTCCAGCTTCACGACGCTCATTTTGAGAGTTCACATCATTGTTGCATTGTGTATTTGGAGCAAACTCTCTGGGCACACAAACATGGATACTTGTTGATGCTGGGGCATGAGGACGTCCTAATGTGAGGTTTGTAATAGGTGTCAACACCATCTTTTCCAACAATTAAACAATACTGAGAAAGAGACCAGAAATTTGTTTGGAAGAGATGCTAGAGCATGATTTTCTCAAGAAAAGTTTGTTTTCTTGGATGAGGATGGGTAACAGTGTGTTTTTCCACTGAGAATAGCCAAAAATGTTGAAATTTTGAAAAAGTCATTTTTTGGGTGAAGAGTAGTTACGGATTTGATGATGTGGCACTCTACTTTTGGAGGGATTTTAAAAATATTGCTTTTTCAAAAGGAAAATTAAAAACTAAACTCAAAAAAGGTCACTTCTGACATATATATTAAAAAATGAGCCCTTTCAAGTAAATAAACACTGAAATTGAGACTTTAAAAAAAAAATCATTTTTTTATTCCCATACATGCTCGAGTTTGATGATGTGGAAAGTAGATTCCCTTTCTCTCTCTCTAAAAGAAGAGAGAGAGGAGCCTAGTAAGCCTTAAAAAAAGCCTACTCCAGCCTACTAAAAAGTACCCTATTAAATGCACTTTGTCCCCTTAGACAACAGCAGAATGAGGCTTAATCCCTGAAAATTAGGGATCCTTACAAGGCCCATGCAGGGTTCACCCTTTTTCCTAATGCATTGGCCTCAAGGGCATCTCGTCTTTTCTCACTGGATATTGTGCACGTTGGCATGTGTCACATTTCTTCACATAGGTATGTGCATCCATATGAAGAGTGGACCACCAAAGTCCTGAGAATAGAATGGTTTTAATCACTCGGTCAGGGCCAAAATGGCCACCTGCAACACCACTGTGTGCAGTCTCTAAGACCCTTAAATAGTCTGATTCATGAACGCACAGTCTTAAGTAACCATCTTTACCTCTTCGGTATAGGTTTTCTCCTACTAAGGCATAGCCTTGAGCCTCTTGCTCCATATTTCGTCTTCTTGCTAGACTGGCCTCCTTGGGTAATCTTCCCGATCTCATAAACTCTACCAATGGAGTACTCCAATCTGGAATTAATGATACTTGATAAAGGGTCGCATGCTCCACTGGTGGTTTCTCTCTACACATTGGACAATTCTTGATCCACTCATGTATTTCTTTGTCCATGCTAGGCCAATACACTCCTAAACGTTTCAAATTCTGCAATGTTCGTTGTTTAGAATAGTGATTTCCTAGCAATCCCTCATGAGCTTGCTGCAACCAACTACTATGTTCATCATCCTCGACACAACAAGCTAATACACCCTCAGTATCTTGTTTGTACATGCTTCCTGCCAATATGTGATATTTTTGTGATTTTACAATTTCTTCTTGTGATGTTTTCACATTCTTATTTGCAGGGCCGAAGGTTAGGACTGGTACCAACTTATTTGCCCATTTAGGAACAACTTCCAAATTGAACAGATAAGCATCAGGTAGTTCATCAGACACTCCTTGTGGTGACTCTCCTGAAGTAATGCGAGAAAGGTGATCTGCCCGAAGGTGGGTTCTACCTTTCCTGACAACAACTTCAAAGTCATACTCCATTAGTAAGAGGAACCATCTTACTAAGCGTCCAGTATTGCAAGGTTTATTGACCAAATATAACAAAGCTTGATGATCAGTGAAGAACTTGAACTTGTTGGCCAATAAATAGTGTCTAAACTTCTTTACAGCATATACCATGCCTAACCCTTCTCGCTCGGTTGTGGTATAATTTCTTTCGGCTGGGTTTAGTTGTCTACTAGCATATGCTATGGGCAAATCTAAATTCCCTTCACATGTGGGTTGTGCCAGCACACATCCTATGGCATGATTGGATGCATCCACATGGACATGGAATGCTTTATTCCAATCAGGAGTGGTCAGTATTGGTGCTGTGCACAAACGTTTCTTCAGTTCATTGAAAGAATTCTCGCATTCGTCGTTCCACTAAAAATTAGACAACAAGGCATAAAGGGGTCTAGCTATGATCGCGTACATGTGGATAAACCTACGGTAATATCCACAATGGCCCATAAAGGCTTGTACCTCTTTAACATTCCTTGGCCTTGGCAGCTCCGCTATGGCTCGTACCTTATCTTCATCCGTTGAGATTCCATTCTTAGAAACAATATGACCGAGGATTTTACCTTGACGCACCATGAACACACACTTTTCTGGGTTCAGACACACTCGATATTCTCTACATTTGTTGAAGATTTGTCTGAGTTCAGGGATGTGAACCCTTCTTTCTTGGGAATGAGCACATAAATCATCCACATACACTTCTAAGCTCTTTCGCAAGAACTCTTTGAAGACATGACACATGAGCCTTTGGAATGTTGCAGGTGCATTGGTGAGCCCAAATGGCATCACCCGAAATGCAAAGATTCCCCACTCTGTAGCAAAAGCTGTTTTGTGTTGATCTTCTGGGGCAATGGCCACTTGATTGTAACCTGAAAATCCATCAAGGAAGCTATAAACTTCCTTGCCTGCAACACGCTCCAAAAGGTGTTCTGTGATTGGAAGTGGATAACTATCTCTAATCGTAGCGGCATTAACTTTTTTAAGGTTAATACACACTCGCAACTTCCCGTTCTTCTTGGGTACCACAACAATGGGGGACACCCATTCGGTATGCTCAATCTCATAGATGAATCCGGCCTCAATCAACCTATCAATTTCTTCTTTGATTTTGGCGGCATAGGTATCATTATATGTGTAGGGCTTCTGTTTGGTGGGCTTAGCATCAGCAGTCATGGGGATAGTATGAGAGCAAATTCTTGGATCTACCCCTTTCAAGTCTCTATAGTGCCATGCAAACACATCCCTATATTCCCTTAATAGAGCTATGAGCTCCATTTCTTCTCTTGCACTTAGGTCATCTCCTATATATGTGCATCTCTCTTCGTTCTCTTCAATGGTCACTACAATCTTCTTGGTCTTTTCTTTATTATCATATGATTCTCCTATGATGGCCTCTCTCTTAGGCATTCGTACCAAAATTTTGCGGTCGTCAACTTCATATTTCTTGAGGTTTTCTGGTACTTCAAACAATGATTCCTCCTTTTCTTGTTTCATTGCTTTTCTTTTCTTTTTCTTTTGACTACTCTCACTTCCATCCTTTGAGTTTACTGTTTTAATACTTGTGAGAGGTTCTTCTTCTTTCTGGGTGAACACTCCTATATCTTCTAAATAGTGCTGCTCTGAGTTAAGCAACTATCCATCACAATAGACTCCAGATCATCGTCATTCTCTTCCTCTTCTATGACATCACTAGGGTCACATTCTTCTAGCAAGGGTTGAGACATGAACACTGAGATATCATAACCCTCCTCATCACAATGAGGTGTCCACTGTTCCTCATTGACAGCAATGTCCATGGTGGCTAAGATTTCTGGCCAGCCATGAGGCTCAAACTCCTCATCTGGAAAGATCATCGGTGTGTAGGCTGGGTCTCTAACTGGTCTATCTCCTAACGAAGTTCCTTCTTCTCTTGCCTTTAAACGTTTTTCCTCTTCCTTTGCAACCTTGCACATCCACAAATGAGTATCTTCATGCAGCCATGATGGATCAGGTGAACTTTCAGAATGCACAGAGATGGAATCTTCTTTTGCTTTGTGGATAGAATTCCACTGTAGGGGTGGTACATCTCTGAAGGTGTAATCCTTCAAATTGACCTTAGTGGTGACCCCTAAGTGCTGTAAGTACAAGGAGTTAGTTCCCCAATCCTGTACTATTTGCAATTGTCGTAGGAAGGGTCTTCCTAGGATCATCTCAAAGACATTATTTTTCTCAAAGTCACATATAGCCAATGTGTGCTCAAACTCTACACCACAAGTGGTTAGAGTGATCCCTTCTAGCAATCCTAGAGGTCTTTCAAAATGACCATCAGCCATTTGAAGCTTCATTCTAGTTGGTCTTAATGTGGGCTTGCCCCATTGCTTCCACAAGGAGGTGGTCGCAATAGCAACACCAGCACCTGAATCTATGATTGCTTTGGTTGTGTAACCTTGGTAGGTGATTGGAAGATAAGTATTACCTTCTTCACCCTCACACATGTCCCCTATTTTGTCTAGAGGTATCTCTGGTATCCTTTGCTTAGAGCCTACTTTTGGCATATTGGACTCAAGTTCTGGGACCTGATCCTTCACATGATTCCATAACTCAGGTTTTGCTTTGAGCAACTCTTCTACAGTGAGATGACACTGAACCTTAGTGTTCTTCACGACATCCGTGTTCCTTGGAACCACTGAGTCTTCATTTCTTACTAGTATTGTGGGAGCTCTAATCTGGAGTGATTCAGATTCCCATGGGCCTGGAAATTGAGGCAGTTCTTCTAAGGTATTAGATTCAAAATCTAATCTTTCGTCTTCTTGTTCTGCTTCATCTTCGTAAATAGATGGAATGTCTTGGGGAAATTGATCATGAAGATCATCAATCTCCGGAATAGGAGGGGAATTACCCTTCTCCTTGGCCCATTTCTCCTCTTGTATTTCCCGCAAGAACTCTTGAGAGTACTGTTGAATAGAAGGAGGTATTCCAGCATCCGTGGAATTAGGAACATAAGCTCCCCTTGGTGGTGAGCTTCCTCTTTCAATAACTGGTTGAGCCTGTGGAGGTAGAGAAACTTGTGGTTTGTTTACCAACTGCTCTAATCGTTCTAGTAAGCCCTGGAAATGCAAATCCGATTTGATAGAGTTAGTCTGATTGAACTTTTGACTAGTCTCAAGTATGGCTTGAGCTTGTTCTACCATTTTCATGCACATTTTCATCCGTTCAATCTCTAAATCTGCTCTAGGGTAACTCTTGTCTAGGTTTGCCGCTGTAGGCCCTTCTTGAAGTCGAGCCTGGTAGGCCTTGAACATCATGTCCAAGCCTTCTGGGGTTGGATCTGCAAGAACAGACCCTGGTTGCGGTCTATTTACAATGGGTGGTGGGGTGGGATGAGGTGGAGTGGATGGAGTTTCGGCATGCGAGGGGCTTTGAGATGCAATGTCTTCTATTTTTGTTTTCGCTTCTTTTAAGCTTTCTTCTAGTTCCGATAACTTTTTATTCCACTTGCGATTGGCCTTCTCTCTGGTATCCTTCCATGTTCTTGTTTTCCTCTTACTAGGCTCTCCCGATTCACTCGACTCTGATTGTTCTACTGGTTTATCCTGTTTTAAGGCTTGTGCTCTAGTGACAGCTTGTATAGGAGCCACATTGCTACTACTTGAACTTGGATCTGCCACTAAGCCTACCACATTAATGGGTGTAATCTTGGGTGCACTAGAGGGGTTTCTTGGACAATCTCTGGGGAGATGGTCTTTGCCACAATCAGGACAAAAAGCCTGTATTGTGATAGCCTGTCCTTGACTCGGAGATGGTGGGTGGGGACAGTCACGAATGAAATGGTCACCATGACATCTGAAACAAGATCCTCTAGGGGCTTGTGGTCTCATTTGTCTCAACTGGGGCCTAGGGTTAGGATTTGTGTACATGACATTGGAGTATTCTGGCTCCCAATTTTGCTCCATGGGCGGTGCCTCATATTGATACGAGTAAATCTCACTATGTTCAGGTGACTCTGTGTAATAAGCATGTGGACTACCTTCATGGGAGTAGTCTGAACTATGAGCATGAGAGTCATTATCTGGTATCAATGGGGTTAGTGGCACCAAAGCTCTATTTGGATTTTCCTCTCCCACAGCATACTTGACTGGAATCACGTTGGCTGGAGCTGGTGGTTGGTTTACCAAGACAGGTTGTGGCCTATATGGTACCTGATATTGCTGTTGTGGTCTGTAATATGGCTGTTGGTATTGATTCTGATACCTACCTTGTGGGTAAGGTTGCTGATAATTTTGTCTAACAGCCTGCCTATTGTAGGGACAATCTTGAGCCGTGTGGTTTGTGTATTTTCTCTCAATAGTGCAATATGGAGCATTCCTTTCTCTAATGTTTTGGTTTTGCATTGGGCATATGTTAGCCATGTGGTCACCTCCGCAAGTATAGCACCGATTCAATGAAGTGACTCCCTGTGTTTGTTTATTTTGGACTCCCAGCTTCTTGGCAACTTGCTCAGCTATCTCTTCTATTTCTGTGGAGATCTTTGAAGTATGACTAGTAGAACTATCCGAATCTTTGTAGAGTTTGGCCAATCCTAACTCCTCACCCAAGTTATCTTCTATGTCTATGCACGTCCGCACACACTCTTCTATGGATCTAGGATCTTTCAAGTATACATAGGATCTTAACTTTGTGCTCAATAAGCCATCTAAAAACAAAGCCACTTGTTTGGCTGGTGTGGGTAGCTCTGGAGTAGGGCATCTTTCTAGGTACTGTCTGAACCTTCTACCTGCTAGTCGCACTGTTTCTTGGGGTGTCTGCTTGAAACTATGGATCAGGGACGATGTGTTATGCCTGATACCACTCTTGGAAAATTCTACAATGAATTCGTCTAGCAGTTGACCTATATCGCGATAGCTGCTTCTACTCAATGGTTGAAACCAAGCTAAGGCAGTGCCTTTAAGGGTCAAACCAAATGCCTCGTACTGGGTGAACCAGTCCTCAATTTGTTCGGCTCTCAGCACTTGTTTGTACTCGGCCACATGATCATAAGGATCCCCTGTCCCATCGAAATAGTTCTTCATTGCCTTGATCACGTGACTGGGTTTAAGGGTTCTTGGGTACTCCCGGGGTCTAGGCAATGGAAAATCCTGTTCATCTCTTTGTTGCCTATGTGCTTGATGTCTCTCTCTTTCAGGTCTTTCATTTTCAAATCCTGACCTATTCCTGCCCGCGGTGTGTGCAAAACTTACCTCAGGTCTCTCTCTAGTTCTTTCTCTCTGGGCTTCATGAGCCTGGGATGATCCTACCCCTTGGAGGCCATGGGAAACATTGGATCTTGGTGGGGGGAAAATCATGTCATTCTTCCATGTATATGCATGTCTATCATGTTCCGTTACCAAGAAAATTTTCTCTGACGTGTTATCTAGGTAGACAACTTTGCCTGGTATCTCTGGATCCTTGAACTCGTAGATGATGACTATGCCCAATTGGCTAGGTTGTTCTGGCTTGAATCTCCAAAAGGCTTCCTCTGTTTCTCTATTCAAAAATAGTTCTATGCTTTTGTTGTCTTGAGGGATCCAGTCTGGAGTGATCACTCGGGTCAAAACTGACTTGCCTCTAGGAGTCTGGGGTCCTTGTCCTATATTTCCTTGTTCTAGGTCTCCTATCTCATTCTCATGAATGATATTTCCGAACTCATCGGTCCTATCTGGTTGGTTGGTAACCACATACATGGTTCCTTCCTTATCAATGTATGAACCCTCTTCGAACTTGACCACCGGGTGTTCAAGTCCAAAGGATTGATCTGGATTTTTGAGTTGGACCACTGATCGCCTCAGACCATCCTCATAGATGCGAGCACCTAATTGGTTGGTCCGAATATATTCCAACTGTGTCTTATAGGGACCTTCCGGTGTTTGTAGATGGGCAGTCCCTGAGCCACCTGCAGGTTTTCCCATGCTAAAAGACATTTCTGAATCACTTGTGTCTGAACTTAGTAAAAGATAACCACTTAGTTGTTGTGCCCAAGACTTGGATGTATGGTTGACACTAGCCTCAGAAGATCTAATGCTTTGTTTATCCTTACCTAAGTGTCTACCAGATCTCAGGTTCATAAGCTTTAGTCAAGAGTCCAAAATTTCCCCTTGGTATGGTTCAAAATTCTTTGGAGTCCCCTTGGTTCCCTAGTCCCACCTGAGGGTCAACTTCAAATTATCCTATCTCAAAATCAACGCATTATTCTTGAAAAAAACAGTTGAGATCGTGTAGGATTTGAAACGAGCTTTCCAACAAGCTATAGAGCTCAAAAAATGGACTTTGGATGAAAAAGTTATGCCAAATCAGGCTCCTGGGGGTCAAAACAGGCAAACAGGACCTTTGGAGAAAATCGCGATTTTGTGATCTTTCTGAAAATCGCGATGCTGTGCAGTCAAAAAAATCGCGATGTTGAGCACAAAATCGTGTTTTTGAAAATCGCGATTTTGAGCAGAAAATCGTGATTTGAAAATCGCGATGTTGATCACAAAATCGTGTTTCTGAAAATCGCGATGTTGATCACAAAATCGTGTTTCAGAGAATCGCGATGTTGATCACAAAATCGTGTTTCAGAGAATCGCGATGTTGATCACAAAATCGTGTTTCTGAAAATCGCGATTTTGACTCAGAGAATCGTGATTCACAAAATCGTGTTTTTGACTGAAAATCGTGTTTTCTCAGAATCGTGTTTTTGACATGAAAATCGCGATTTTGAGCAGAAAATCGTGAATTGAAAATCGCGATTTTGAGCAAAAATTCGTGTTTTCTCAAAATTGTGTTTTTGACTTGAAAATCGCGATTTTGTCCCACAGAATCGTGTTTTTCTCAAAATCGTATTTTTGGCTGAAAATCGTGATTTGTGAGAATCGCGATTTTGAGCAGAAAGTCGTGTTTTTCACAAAATCGTGTTTTTTGCTGAAAATCGTGATTGGTGAGAATCGCGATTTTGAGCAGAGAATCGTGTTTTTTTTTAAATCGTATTTTTCACATGAAAATCGCGATGTTGAGCACAAAATCGTGTTTTTGAAAATCGCGATTTTGAGCGAAAAATCGTGTTTTCACAGAATCGCCTTTTTCACAAAATCGTGTTTTTGCTGAAAATCGTGATTGGTGAGAATCGCGATTTTGAGCAGAGAATCGTGTTTTTTTGAGAATCGCGATTTTGAGCAGAGAATCGTGTTTTTTTGAGAAAAACACAGAATCGCGATTTTTTTCAACCAACTTTTAGGCGGGAAAACTGAAAATCGTGAATTTTCAAAAAATTTTGAATTTTCACAGAATCGCGTTTTTTGGCGGGAAATTCAAATTTCTGAGCGCCGGCTATGGCGAGCTCCGTATGAGCAGAAAATCATGAAAAAAAATGCAGCGCTTGCTCTCCCTTGCACCTCCTAACTCCTTCCCACACAATAATGCATGAAAAATGGTATGAAAATGGTGAAAATGCACTAAAAAACAAGAATTTTCTATGAAGAAGAAGATGGAAGAAGGTGGAGATGATGATGATGATGAAGATGAAGAGGAAAAAACAGAAAATGAACTGAAATGACAGTTTTTTTTTTTACCTTCCAACGTTGCAAATCTACGATCTTACCATCACAACGCTCGTCCTCGAAGCTCTCTCCCCGGCAACGGCGCCAAAATTTGGTGTAGCTCAAGCGTAAGCACCACCTCCTTTACTTGTCAATCCGTGGAGACGTGAGGACCGGTATGAAGACCACGAGCAAGTGAAGGCACAAGTGCGTGAGTGAAAGCACACAAACATGCACACACATACACACACACGCACACAAAGTAAGATCAAAGAGAGGAACAATGGAAAGCTTAGATTGCAAAAGAGTTCTCGTACAAAAGTTCTATTCTCTAACAAGCTAACCTCAAAAATGAGCTCTCTAGCTCTTTTTATAGTTTTTTGACTAGTTTTGGCCCTGTCCAGACTTAGTGTCCGGCCTTGAGCTTCAACAAGGTGGAAGGAATTACTTTGGAAGAAATACAGGTAGAGGATTCCAAAGTCAACAATACAACAACACCTACTACAATTATGCTTCAGATCAAAAGGAAGATTCAACATTCATAATGAATGCAACTTGTGAAAGGCAGAGTGAAGATCAAAGAGTCTTCTACATTGACTCAGGGTGTAGCAATCACCTGAGTGGTAACATATCTTTGATGACTGATTTGGAAAGTAAAGTTTTTAATCATGTTGTTCAAACAGGTGACAATACAAAGCACAATGTGAAGTCAATTGGATCAGTGAAGGCCAAGGATGGAAGCACATTATTGAGTAAGGTTTTGTATGTTCCTACAATCCCTAAGAATTTGATAAGTGTAGGTCAAATTGTTGAAAAGGGATATGAAGTAAGGTTCACTAATGATGGAGTATATGTGGAAGACCCTAGCCAAGGGTATAAACAGATTGTTTCAGGGAAAAAGGAAGGAAGATTATTTACATTAAAGATTCAAGGCAATATTGGTCATGCTATGTTCACATATGGAGGACATAAGATCTCTGAGTTAGATCTTTGGCACAAGAGGCTTGGACATTTCAATGAAAGAGGTATTAAAGATATGGTTAACAATGGTTCAGTGCTTGGATTGCCTAATGTTGCAGGTCAACATATGACATACAAATGTGAGGCATGTCAATTAGGTAAGGCTCATAAACATTCCTATTCCAAGCATGGTTTTATGTACTCAGAGAAGCTTGAGTTGGTACACACAGATGTGTGGGGACCATCAAAAGATTTCAGTATAAATGGATCAAGGTATTATGTGATTTATGTTGATGATGCTACTAGGTGGATCACTATCTATGTGATCAAAGATAAGTCAGAAGTGTTTAATACATTTAAACACTATCATGCATATGCAGAAAGAATTACAGGTCATAAATTGAAAAGACTAAGGTCAGATGGAGGGGGAGAGTATTTCTCTAATGAGTTCAGTGATTACTTATGGAATGCAGGTATAAAAAGGGAAGTTACTTGCAGGTACTCTCCTCAACAAAATGGTGTTGCAGAAAGGAGAAATAGAACAATTGTTGTGTTTGCAAGATCCATGATGAAGGAGAAAAATTGCCCTAATTATTTGTGGGCTGAAGCTGTAAATACAGCCACTTATTTGGTCAATAGGCTACCATGTAAAGCCTTGCAGGGTATGACACCATATGAGGCTTGGTGGGGTAAAAGACCTACCTTAGATCATTGCAGAGTTTTTGGGTGTGTGGCATATGCATATGTGCCATCACAATTAAGGCACAAGTTGGAGCCTAAAGCTGAAAAGTATGTTTTCATTGGCTATGATGATAAGCAGATGGGCTATAGATTGTGGAGTCCATCAACAAAGCAATTTATGGTTTCTAAGGATGTTACATTTGATGAACAAAGTACTTGGTATGCAGGTACAATCAATATCAATACAGATTATGAAGAAGAAGTGAGTCAAAGAAAAGGTAAATCAAAAGTTCAGATATTTGATGAGCAAGAGAATAATGAAGTGCAGGTTGAAGTGGAAGAGACACCAAGATTTGATCCTGAATGTGAAGAGCCAGAAACCTCAAGGAGTGGAGAACTCAGAAGGTCAACAAGAAATAGGTGGCAACCTACAAGGTATAGTTATGATACTTCATTTCTAGCCACAAAAGATTATGCTTATATGGTGAATACAGATGAAGACCCTTCTACATATGAAGAGGCAAAAGGTAAGGAAAAATGGGAGAAAGCTATGCAGGAAGAATATGATGCACTATTGGAGAATCAAACTTGGGATTTGGTTCCTAAACCAAATAGTCAGAAGATTATTGGATGCAAGTGGGTCTACAAGACCAAGAGATTTGCAGATGGAAGTGTGTCTAGATACAAAGCTAGACTTGTTGTCAAAGGCTTTGCTCAGACTCATGGTGTTGACTATGATGAGACTTATAGTCCTGTGGCAAAGATGACAACCATAAGGATACTTATTGCTATTGCTGCATGTAAAGGTTGGAAGCTATGTCAACTTGATGTGAAGAATGCTTTTTTGAATGGTTACATTTCAGATGATGTATTCATGGAGCAACCTCAAGGGTTCAGAGATAAAAGGTATCCAGATCATGTGTGCAAGCTCAAGAGAGCTTTGTATGGCTTGAAGCAGGCCCCAAGGGCATGGAACTATAGACTTGTGAAGTTCCTAAAAGAGCTTGGTTTTCAGGTGTCTAAAGCAGATAGTAGCTTGCTTGTCAAAGCAAGTGATAATGGTTTCATATACATGTGCATATATGTTGATGATATAATTCTTACAGGTATAGATGAAGAAGGAATACAAAGACTCAAGAGGCAAATGGAAAAAGAGTTCAAGATAAGTGACTTGGGAGACTTGTCATACTTCTTGGGCATGGAGATTACATATACTCAACATGGAGTATTTGTGACCCAAGAAAGGTATTTGAAGAACTTGTTAATCAAGTTTAAAATGGATGATTGCAGGGTAGCACCTACACCTATGGAGGTGAATCACAAATTGAGTAAGTTTGGAGGTGAAGAACTCAAAGACATGAGACAATATCAGAGTTTGGTTGGTAGTCTTATCTATGCTACTCTAACTAGACCTGATTTATCATATGCAGTAGGGGTTTTGTCTCAATTTATGCATTGCCCAAGGAAAGAACATTGGATTGCAGGACAAAGGGTGTTGAGGTACATTAAGGGTACACTCAATGAAGGTTTGTATTATGGGTTTACCTCAGATACAAATATCAAAATTTATAGTGATGCAGATTGGGCAGGTAATCCAGATGATAGAAGGTCTACATTTGGATACATGTGTTATGTGGGAGATAAACTTATCTCATGGTGTTCCAAGAAGCAACATACAGTTGCTTTATCTTCTACAGAAGCAGAATATAAAGCCATGGTTGAAGCTGCAAAAGAAGTGATTTGGCTCAAGACCTTGATGAAGAGTCTTGACATTATGCATGGGGTACCAATTATATATGGAGATAACATGAGTTCATTGTATTTAGCTGCTAATCCTGTTTTTCATGCCAGGACCAAACATATTGAGATTCAGTATCACTTTCTAAAAGAGAAGGTGATGGATAAAGAGATTGAAGTAATCCATACTTCAACAAAAGATCAGATAGCTGATATGCTTACAAAGAGCTTGGATGGACCAAAGTTACAAAGGTTTAAAGACATGGCAGGTATAAAGAAGAAAGGAGAAAACCTCAATTGATGATTGAGGGGGAGCTGTTGGTGCAGATCAATCACCAATTGAAGATTTGGAGTAAAGAAAATGGATACATTCACAAGAGTGAAGGACATGTACACATATGTACATTAGTTATGACATAGGTTACATATACTTATGTTTTGATGAGAGTTTATACATAGATGCCTATAAATACTTTTGGAAAATGTCGGGATATAGAGAGAGAAGACAAAGAGAGACTACGTATGAGCATAGGAATAGAGAAATTTGTAATTGTAAATGTCAATAGACTGATGGGAAAGTAGTTGAAGTCTCTCTCACTTTTCAGTTGTAGTCTTCTCCTGAAATGAAGAAAATGTTGCGCCCGATGTTTCTGCGTCTACTCCGTTTGTGGTAGATCATTTGTGAAATCCTTTTGAGGATATCTAAGTTGTTAGTTAATGAGTTTGTGGTTTGAATTTTAGAGTCTAATTGTAAACAGGTGAAGAGAATTGCTGGTAGGAACATTCACATGTGTTGAGTGTTCACAGCTCTCTGAAACAGGTGCACATTTCGAGTCCAAAGAAATGAGTAGTGCTCAGTGCACAGTGTAAAGTTTTACACATATGATAGCTCAAAATCTAAGTTGAGAGATAAGCTATCTTCAGTCAAAAGGATTTGGTAAAACGGGTTCGACATTGTGAGAACCAAAGTTAAGAAGTTAGGGGTGTCTAAATCGACTTCACAGAAGTGTAGATTCAGACATAGGTAACTTGTGAAGTCAATTTCTCAAGTTATACTAAGGTTTTTGAAGTAATTTAACTTGGAGGAGATGCGCAATCTCTAGGAGATGATTCATACAAAGTTTCATCAAAAACTTTACACGTTTGATAAGTCAATGTGAAGAAATTCTGCAGCAGACTTTTCTGTGTTTCATCTTCTTCACAGATTTTCTCAATTTTGATAATTTGGAGATTGGACCTCTAATTTAGTGAAGGTTTTGACTTACTCTTGGTATAGAGGTGCTCTAATCACAAGAGTAGGTTGTTCTTTTGGAGATTAACACTCTCCATCAAACTTTACACATCCATAAATGAGTATCCTCATGCAACCAAGAAGGATCTGATTCTAATGAGTGCACGGATTCCGTCTCTACTGGTGTCTTATGGATGGTATTCCATTGTATTGGGGGTACATCTCGATGTGAATAGTCTTTAAGATTGAATTTGGTAGTCACTCCTAAATGTTGCAAGTACAAAGAACTAGTTCCCCAATCTTGTACAATTTGCAACTGACGCATGAATGGTCGTCCCAATATCATCTCATAAGCATGATTTTTTGCAAAGTCACAAATGGCAAAGGTATGCTCAAATTCTACACCACAAGTGGTGAGATATATGCCTTCTAGTAAGCCTAATGGTTTTTCTATGTGTCCATCAGCCATTTGTAGCTTCATCCTGGTAGGTCTTAATGTTGGCTTACCCCAACGTTTCCATAAAGCGGTAGTAGCGATGGCTACTCCGGCTCCTGAATCTAAGATGGCTTTCGTGGTGTAGCCCTGATGGGTTATCGGAAGATAAGTGTTACCTTCCTCTCCTTCGCTTACATCTCCTATCTTTTCTACTGGTATCTCTGATACCTTATTTTGTGATCCTATTTGTGAGGGAGTAGTAGCAAGCTCGGGGAATTGATTTGCTACATGTTTCCACAATTTTGGTTTTACCTTTAACAACTCCTCTAGAGTGAGATTACACTGTACTTTGGTATTCTTGATCACTTCCGTGTTTTGACCCTCCTTCTGGTCTTTCTGTGCTAAATGCCATTTTTGATTCACTAGTATCTGAGCTCTCGTAGGGATAACTAGTGTTCAATTGTTGAGCCCACGATCGTGCAGTAGTTCTTACACTTGCCTCTGATGATCTAAGGCTTCGTCGGTCTGACTTACCTATATGTTTGCCCGATCTAAGGTTCATTAATTTTCTTCCTTGCACACACAGTACACGCTCAGATCGTCAATGATTCTTTGTTATTACTTTCTTGATTCTTTTTAAATTTCTCTAGATTCTTGTCTTAATGTATGCATCAGGAATTCGACTTTCTGTGGTACTTTGAGTTCTCGTTCCGTCAGACTTATGTTCTTTCCTTTAGGTTTTCGTGTCACACACCTTTATCTTTAGTCTTGGACTTGATAAATTTAATTCTCTTGAACTTGAGGCGTTCCTATCGTCTTAAATTCACAATGCTAACGTTTATCCTAAGCTAAGAATTGACTGAGGGGGTTGAGTAATCTTCCAACCTCGAGTCAGCTTTTCTGGTTGCTCTGATGCCCAAGAAGTCGCGCTTCCCAAGCTTTATGCCCTTCAATGCCTTGCTTTGGTTGTCTTTGATTGCCCTTGCTAGACCTGGAAAAATCCAATATTAGACCAATTCACAGTTGGATGATCAAGCACTTGAGTATATACACCTTTTAAGTCCCTTCCCTTTTGCCCAACTTTTTAATGCTTGCCCCCTGGCTTTGTAGTCCCAAACTAGGTCAACCTCAAAATAGCTTATCTAAAAATAGACGGACTTCGGATGAAAAAGTTATGACCGTTCAGGCCCTGGGGGGTAAAAACTGACAAACAGGTTTTTCTCCAAACATGAGCTAAGGGGTCTCCTATGAATATAATCACCCAAAAATTTCCCAAAAATAGCCCCAAAATAGGCCAAAAAATGAAACCCTAAAATTTGCGATGGGGGTGCACAATCGCGATGGTGTGAGACAATCGCGATGGTCTGGGACCGTCGCGATGGCGTGAGGGTGAACAATCGCGATGGTCTGAAGTGCACGGTCGCGATGGTCCAAAAGTGAACAATCGCGATGGCGTGAAGTCGGACCGTCGCGATGGCTCGATCAGGCGGACAATCGCGATGGCGTCAGTCAACGGTCAACGTGAACAATCGCGATGGTCCAAAGTGAACCGTCGCGATGGTCACAGATGCGATGGCTTGAGCCAATCGCGATGGTCCGGGCGCGATGGCTTGAGCCAATCGTGATGGTCCAAAATTTGAGTTGTCGCGATGGTGTAAGGGTGTCATCGCGATGGCGTGAGGTGCGAGCCGTCGAGATGGTCTAGCTTGCCACGTGGCACCATCGACGCGATGGTGTGAGCCAATCGCGATGGTGTGGGGTCAACCGAACAGTCGTGATGGTCCGCGAACTGTCGCGATGGTCCAAATGAACCGTCGCGATGGCGTGAGACCGTCGCGATGGTCCGGCCGAGCCGTCACGATGGCGTGAGCCAATCGCGATGGTGTGACACAATCGCGATGGTCTGAGACCGTCGCGATGGTCCACCAAAATGAGAATTTTGCAGATGCGTCTGTGGATTCGTGTTTGCGCTTGTGTCGCCTCTCCCGTGGTGTGGTCGCTTACCAAAAATTCCGCACTTCGCAGACCATCACGATGGTCTGATACAGACGGAAATCTCTGACAGAAAGTGAAGTTTTTACCTTTTCCAAGCTTTCCTGATGCACTGGAGCTCTGTACCTGCAAGAAAACTCAAGAAAACAAAAGCACATGCAAGCACAAAAGCTCTCTCTCACTCTCTCACATGCACAAATGAGGGGAAATGAGGAGAATGGGTGGATATGGTGAATTTTCTGATTTTTTTGGAGATGAAGATGATGATGCGGTGATGAAGATGGAGTGTGGGGGAGGTGAAAAACACTAAAAACTAAGTAAAAACAACAACAAAAACTGAAATATTTTACCTTCCAACGCTACTTCTTGCTATACTCTTACCATCACACATTCGTCCTAGACTCGATCCCCGGCAACGGCGCCAAATTTGGTGTTGCTCTAGCACAATGGTGAGAACCACGTTAAGAAGCTTCACCTCCCTAATTGTCAATCCGCGGAAGAGATAGGAGTGATATGAAGATCGTGAATGTGAGATGAAGTGAGAGTGAAGGTGAGAAGCATAGAAATGCACACACACATATACACACACTACGAAGAGACAAGCAAGACACAATGGAAGGTGAGAAATCAACTCTATTACTCAAGAACACTATTACAAGCTCAAAAGAACTCTAACCTCAAAGAAGCTAACCTCAAAAATGAGCTCTCTAGCTCTTTTTATAGTTTCTAGACTAGTTTTGACCGGTTTCACATCTAGTGACCGGCATAGTTTAAAAATAGGTCCTAGATGCTATTTGAAAGGGTAAACGGTGTCTAAAAATAACGAAAATTGATACGCTTGTTCTACCTAAGCTCCTCAAGCTCGAGGACTCCTCGGCTTGCACAAAATGGAGCTATGGATTACAAAATGGGGTTTTCTATGTTACATATGTTACAATAGTGATAAAAATCACTGTTGGAGGTTTTTGGAAAGTATTTGAAAACATAATTCTTTGAAAAAAGATTTGACTGGCTCCTGCTCCGTCGTTACATGCTTCCGCGTCTTCTATGCCTCTGGCTGCTTCCAACACATATGCATATGCATATGCATATACATATGCATATACATATGCATATACATATACATATGCATATACATATGCATATACATATGCATATACCTATCCATATCCATATACATATACATATCCATATACATATACATATACATATACATATACATATACATATACATATACATATACATATACATATAAATATACATATACATATACATATACCTATACATCTACATATACATCTACATCTACATCTACATCTACATCTACATCTACATCTACATCTACATATACATCTACATATACATCTACATATACATATACATATACATCTACATCTACATCTACGTCTACATCTACGTCTACATATACGTATACATCTACGTATACATATACGTATACATCTACGTATACATATACGTATACATCTACGTATACATATACGTATACATCTACGTATACATATACGTATACATCTACGTATACATATACGTATACATATACGTATACATATACGTATACATATACGTATACATATACGTATACATATACGTATACATATACGTATACATATACGTATACATATACGTATACATATACATATACATATACATATACATATACATATACATATACATATACATATACATATACATATACACATACATAAACATATTGAGAGAACTTGGAGAAGCTTGAGGAAGGTAGAAAACTGAAGTTCAAATGATGAAGGATGGTCTAGCCAATTAGCATAGGATTAGCCCTTGCACCCTTTTATTGTCAATATACCTTATTGGTCTAGCCAATTAGCATAGGATTAGCCCTTGCACCCTTTTATTGTCAATATACCTTATAGCCTTGTGAGTAGTGCAATAAAATCCACTATATGCTTCAGAACATCAGGGAGAAAGAGTTGATACAAAACAGATAAGTTTTCACTTTGAGGAGCTTAAAAACCTTGCTATTTTAGGATGAGACATTCAAATTCGAATGCTTAGAGCAGGCAACATTCCAAATGTAAAAAATCCTTTTAGAGGAATGTTACACATAGATTTAAGTATCTAAAATGCAAAAGAGGAATTAATATTAAATAATGTGTTTGAAAAGAGCTTAACATTGATTGATGGTATCCTTGATTTTTCAGGGTCGTGTAGAGATAGGCCCCAAGACCCTAAAATGCGAATTTCCCACAATCCATTATCGTTCCAATTAAAACTCATGCATACAATTTGGAGCTTTGTAGAGAGATAATGAGGTTCTACAAGAAAATTGTTGTTGAATATGATGGTGTAGAGAAATGAAGGAGCAACACAATGCTGACCAAAAGTGTATGTATATTGCTTCAATGTATTTTACATGAATTTGGGATTCTTTATATAGATTCTTGGAGTCATTCAAGAATCTTTTTACAAGAATTTGAATTCGAATTCAAGTGGGTTGGAGTTTGTTGTAATGAACAAATTACTTTTCCTTATAATCTATTTTGGGCGTTTGATTTATTGAAAATCTCACCAATCTAAAATCATGCAAATTGATTTTTCCTTTTATCATTTTACAAGAGTAAACCTCTTAGACATACATCATAGAAGATCCTTATGAAATACCAAACAATGGGCATCAATGATAAACTCTTCAATGGAAAACTTTGACACAGTTCAAATGATAATTTTTTAATGTAGAGTTAAACCACCTCAAGCTAAAGTATGCTTGAGTATTCCATCTTTGATAGAATGAATACCTACTATTGCTTTGAAACTGCAAAGTTTTATTCCATCAAGTGCCTTTGTTATCATGTGTGCTACCTGCTTTTTCGTTGGAACAAAAGAAATGTCAATCTCCTTTGCCATGAGCTTTTCTCAAATTAAATGATAATGAACCTCTATGTGTTTGGTTCTTGCATGGAAGATATGGTTTGTTATTAGGTGCATAGAACTTACACTATCTCCAAATATGTGAGGCTTGGAGTTTATAAGTCCCAAATCTAAGTAAAATTCTCTTAATCATATTGCCTATTAAGTTGTTATGGTCATACCTCTATACTCTGCTTCAATTGAGGATAAATCAATTGTTGGTTGCTTCTTGGAACTCCATGACACTAGCATTCAACCTCAAAATGATAAGTAACCAGAGGTACTTCTTCTATCATCCTTAGCTCCTACCCAAATTTGCATATGGATATATCTTGAGATCCAAATCAGATGAGTAAGGATAAAATATACCTTCAATGAGTATTCCCTTGAGGTTCTTGAGTCTCTCTTAGCTCCATCCATGTGCAGTCTTCTTGGAGAGTGCATTAATTGGCTTAGGACTCCTACATTATATGCGATATCTACCCTTGTATGAGGAAAATATATCAAGCTACCTATCAATCTTTGATTCTCTTTAATGTCTTCAATTTTCTCACCTTCATAAACACTAAGTTTATGATTCATTTACAAAAGGTGTACCTATAGTTTTAGTGTTCTCCATTTTGAACTTTACAAGTAGTTCTTGAATGTACCTCCTCTGAGTTAAATACATTCCTTCATCTGTGTATATGATTTGCATATCTAAGAAGAAGGTGATCTCACCTAAATCACTGATTTTGAACTCCTCTTGCATATTTATTTTGATCCTTTATATACCTTTTGAGTCATATCATGTCACAATTATGTCATCTACATATATACACAAATAGATAACTTCATTGTGAACCCTCTTGATGAATAATGAAGGATATGCATTGCTTGACCTAAACCTTGATGTTCTAGATAGGTTACCAATCTAGAATTCAAAGCTCTAGGAGCTTGTTTCAATCCATACAATGCCCTTTTGAGTCTGCAAACATAAGATATATATCTAGGGTTTTCAAATCCTAGAGGTTGTGACATGTATACCTCTTCACTAATCTAACCATTGAGAAAGGCATTCTTCACATCAAGTTGAAGTAACTTCTATTTCTTGTAGAAGCTACACTTAGCAATGTCTTGATTGTAGTCATCCTGGAAACTAGTAAGAAGTCCTCCTCATAGTCTATGCCATGAGTTCGAGCACATCATAGTGTTGAGATATCAAGCTCAACATGTGATGATTGAGGATGACACGTATGAGTTTTTCATTTCTCTCGCATGTATAGTGGTCACACCGGTATATGTCACGAATACTTCATTGAGCTTTATTAGATTTATCTACCGAGAGTGATGGCATATTTGTTCCTTGCCAGCTCACTCATTCACGGAAATTAGGTTTTTCCTTATGCATTGATCTTTATATATTGCACTTGTTGTATTCTTGTTTTTGGGTCATTCTTGTACAATCATTTTTATGTAATAGAAGAAGAAGAAAAAGATCTTCTTCCTTGCCTCAATCTGACTCTGTGCTTCTCTTTGATTGTGAGAGTGTGTGTGTGAGCTCTCTTCCTTATCTCCTTCCTTGTGACATGGTATCAGAGCCAATGTGGCTGTAGACAGCTCGTGGACAAGGCCGACGGTGAAGAGTATGTGAGACGGCGTGGAGAAAGCGCGATTCACAAACGACCTCAAATAGCCAGAGCCATCTCGACCTCTGTTTCGAGCCCGTAAGGTGCAGCCCACATAGAAACCAGGTCAATTTCGGAAACTATAACTTGCATCATGTTCAGCAACACTCATATATTCTAGATCCAAGATTTCAAGCGATTCCGTGTATTGTTGATACACGAAAACTATGTTTTTCTGAGATCGAACTACCACGTCATAGTGCAACAGTGCTCAAGTAGAAGTGATGCTTGTAGCATTTTGCAATGTTGTGAATAGCTGCAGAAATGGCAAAGGCAGATGGAATGAGTCATCTTATGAGTGATAAGCTGGACAAGAACAACTTCCATGCTTGGAGATTCAGAATGACAAATTTCCTGATGGGAAAAGGCTTCTAGAAGTACATCGAAGGAGAGAACAAAAATGCTCCGCAGTTACCAGAGATGAATCGAACTGTAGACCAGTTAAGAGCGTATGAAGAATGGACTCAAGGAGCATGAAAGGTAATGTATTGGTTGTCTGTTAGCATACATGATAGCATGATTGACACATACAAGATGCCAAGACTCCGAAAGTGGCTTGGAACAGCTTGGTCACATTGTATGAGACCAATACAAAGGCACAAAAATTGCAACTCAAGAACGAGCTGCATACATTGGAGAAGAAGGGCATGTCGATAAGTGACTACACCCTAAAAATCAAAAGCATTTGTGAGTCACTTGCATCTATTGGCGTGAATGTAGATGATGATGATAAGGTGGAAGTCTGCCTTCATGGTTTAGGAGCTACATATAAGCAGTTCAGAACTTCTATACAGTCTAGGTAAAATATTCCAAATTTTGCTAATCTGATATCTATGCTGATTGTTGAAGAAAACTATCTTGGTGAGGATTCAAACTCCCAAGGAAAACCTAGTTATGAGCAGGTATTCTACTCTAGTAGAGGAAGAGGCAGAGGCAGAGGTTTTGGAAGTGGAAGAGGAAACAGTAACCAAGACCAAGATCAACAACAGAATCATGCAAGAGGAAGAGGACAATTTCGAGGCTGGGGGAGCCAAAGAGGTCGCAAAAATTTCCAGAGAAATGATTCAGGTAATGATAGTAAAGGATGTTGGAATTGTGGTAAGCCTGGACACTTTGAACGTGATTGCAAGTTGAAGGAGCAAATAACAAAAGGCAACAAAATAACTACGCATCCACAAGTGCAGATGATTTTGACAAGCTCTTCATGGTTCAACATCGCAAGATGAATACAATGTCTGCTGGTGTTTCAAAATCAAATGATAATATCTGGTATGTTGACTTAGGTGCTTCAAATCACATGACCAGTCATGCGGAATGGTTTAGTACTTTGCAAGAATTACCAGTTCCTGGATATGTTGAAATAGGTGATAACACATCACACCCTATCAAGCATATAGGAAACATAGCATTGTCTATGGAGGACAAGAAGGTAAAACATCTTGTTGATGTGCTGCATGTTCCAAATATAACAAAGAATCTAGTTTCTGTTGGACAAATGGTTGACCAGGGATTACAAGTCAGGTTCAATGTTGATGGGTTATATGTAGAAGAATACAAATAGGATGGAAGATTGATTTCCAAAGGAAACAATGTGGGTAGGATGTTCACCTTAAATGTGAAAATTCTTGAAATGGATGCATTCATGTTTGCAAAAGGTGCAGGAGTCATTGCTGATATAGAGATTCAACACAAACGGGTTGGACATGCAAACTTGCAAAGGCTGAAATTGATGCAGTCAAAGGAGATTGTCCATGGACTACCAAATTTTAAGGTTGCAGAGATGCAAAAGTATGTACATCATGTGAATTTGGAAAATAGTTAAGAGCATCATTTCCACATGACAAGCATGTTAGTCAAAACATACTAGAAATAGTACATACAAATGTTTGGGGTCCTGCAAAGACCACATCTATGGGTGGTTGCAAGTTTTATGTTACTTTCATTGATGACCATACACAAAAAGTGTGGGTATATTTCATGAAAGAGAAGAGTGAGGTGTTCACTCACTTCCAGATTTTTTAAAGCTTTGGTGGAAAAGCAGACAAGGAAGTATATATAGGCATTAAGATCTGATGGAGGAGGTGAATACATGTCAAATGAGTTCAACAATTTTCTAAAAAATCATGGAATTCGGTGTCAGTTTTCATGCAGCTACACACCACAACAGAATGGCATTGCTGAAGGCAAAAATAGATGTATTGCAAAAATAGCAAGTCTTGATGGCTAAGAAGAATATGCCTCATTGTTATTGGGCAGAAGCTGTTCATACTATTGTATACATCATGAACACAACTCTGACTGTTGTTGTGCATCAAGTTACACTTGAACAGAAGTTTACACGTAAAAAGCCAAACTTATCACATCTGAAATTTTTTTGTTGTATTGCATATGTACATGTTCCAGATGAGTTGAGGATGAAGTTTGATCCAAAAGTAGAAAATTGTGTCTTCATTGGATACTCCCTTGAGCAAAAGGGATATGAATGTTATAACCCACTCACACAACAGGTGAAGGTGAGCAGAGATGTAGTATTTGATGAAATGTCAAGCTTCTATGAAGAGGCCAAAGAAGGACTGAATCTTGAACCAAATGACAAAGAAAATGCTGAAAAAGCAAGTGTAGAATCTCAAGTTTTGAGTGGACCAGATGCATTTCCAAGCAATAGTTCAAACTCAAATCCATGGAGTGGAAGATTGCGTGGAAATTTTGGTCCAAAAAAATCATCAAATAAATCCAAGAAAGGTAAAGAAAATCTTTTTGTTGGTCATAAAACATGTAGACGTTGATGGAGATTCAAGCGGCTCAATCTTGATGAGGAACTTGGATTGCCCTCTGTGAAGAGTCTAGGAGTAAGAGAGGCACATGCAGATGATACAAGGAGAAGTGACCTAGGACCAAGAAGATCTGGGAGGATGCGGAATTTAGTGCAATGATTGACATATGATAGTTACATGGCTCGTCATTGTGCCTACATGACAAAGGTAATAAAAGATGTTGAACCTTCTTGTTTTGAAGATGCAATTGGAAATGCTGATTGGGAAAAATCTATGGATGAGGAGATGGCCGCACTTTATGGAAATGATACATGGAAGCTGGTTCCATTGCCACAAGGAAAGAAACCCATAGGCTGCAAGTGGGTGTACAAGGTAAAGCATAATGTTGATGGTAGCATAAGAATTGTTGGACTTGAAAGTCAATTTATGTAGGTTCCAAGGAAGCCACATTTAGATGCTCTGAGGTGCACTCTATGTTATGTGAGTGCTACTTTGGATTATGCATTGTTTTATGAAGCTGGTGTAGATTTGCAGGTTCATGGATACACCGATGCAAATTGGGCTAGTAGCATTCCAGATAGAAGATCTACTAGTGGCTTTCTATTCTCACTTGGGAGTGTAGCTATTACGTGGAGTAGCAAGAAGCAACCCACTATTGATTTGTCGAGTACAGAAGCTAAGTATGGAGGTGCTGCAATGGCAGCATGTGAGGCATCATGGTTGGAATTTAGGTGTGGAAGTGCAAAATCCTATCACTATCTATTGTTATAATCTTAGCAGTATACAATTAGCATGGAACCGTGTTTTTCATGCTAGAACAAAAAGCATATTGACATACATTATCGCTTCATCATAGAGAAGGTATTAGCAGGTGATATTGATCTTCTTTATGTGAGAACAAATCAGCACGTTGCTGATATTTTCACTAAAGCACTTGGAGCAGAGAAGCTAAAGAAGTTTTAGAAGATGCTTGCATTAGAGGACATGACCTTGAGCTTGAGGGGGAGTGTTGAGATATCAAGTTCAACATGTGATGATCCAGGATGACACGTATGAGTTTTTCATTTCTCTGGCATGTATAGTGGTCACGCAGGTTTATGTCAGGGATACTTCATTGAGCTTTATTAGATTTATCTACTGAGAGTGATGGCACATTTGTTCCTTGCCAACTCACTCATTCTCAAACATTAGGTTTTTCCTTATGTATTGATCTTTATATATTGCACTTGTTGTATTCTTCTTTTTAGGTCATTCTTGTAGAATCCTTTTTATGTAATAGAAGAAGAAAAAGAAGAAGAAGATCTTCTTCCTTGCCTCAATCTGAGTGTGTGCTTCTCTTTGATTGTGAGAGTGTGTGTGTGAGATCTCTTCCTTATCTCCTTCCTCATGACACATAGCAACTAATATGGCTTTATACCTGGAAATTGATTCATCTTAACTTCTTTTCAAATTATAGACCCATTTGCAACCTATTACATTATGATTGGTTTTCAATGGGAAAAAATCCCATGTGTCCATTTCTTTCAATGCTTCTATCTCATCTTTCATAGCTTTTTCCTAATTAGGGTTACCCCTTGATTCTTCATATGTTGAAGGTTCCTCTGAAACCGAGTCTTTGGCCAAATAAATAGAGTGCTTTGTTACAAATGTTGATTCATTTCCATACCTTTTAGGTTGCTTTCTCTCCCTTGTTGATCTTCTAGGATCATGGACATATGTATCATGCTTGCTACCTAATGGATAGAAATCAAAATCAAGATCATAAGGTAAGTTTACCTTCTATTTTTCCTCATCATGCCATGACGTGTTTTCTTCAAACACAACATCCCTGCTTATGATGAATTGCTTGGTGGAAGGATTATAAAACCTATAGCCCATCTAAGTTGAATCATAGCCTATGAATACTGCCTTGGTTTCCCTTTCATCTAGTTTACCTCTGATTTGTGAAGGTACATGTACAAAAGCTCAACAATCCACTACCTTGCAATGTCCTAGACTTGGTTTTCTATCATCCCAAGCTTCATAAGGAGTCATACCATGAAGAGATTTGGATGGGTCTGTTCACAAGATAAGTATCAGTTGAGATTGCTTCTTCCCATAAATAATGTGGTAACTTCTTCTCTTCAGACATTGTTCTAGCTTATCCAACTAGGGCCTTGTTTCTTCTCTCTGCAATACCAGTCAATTGAGGAGAACACGTGGAAATCACTTCCTATTTGACGCCTTAATATTGCAAGAATGCATCAAACTCTTCGAAGAAGTATTCTCCCCCTCAAAATTCCTTTAATGATTTACTTGTATGATTCTTCACATGTGCTAGGTACTTCTTGAAGCATTCAAACACTTCACTCTTATTCTTGATAAAATACAGAATGGTCCATCTACTATGATAAGAAACAAAGGTGTTGGTGCAATTATCAAGCCTAAGATCTTTGCTAAGACTTTAGGACTACACACCTATATATCTTACTCACATAGAACCTCATGCTTGTTAAACACTTGTTGTATTTACCTTGAATAAATGTAAAAGCCAAAAGTGAGTGAGGAATCTTGTAATATTAGGGAACTCATTCCATGACTTTAGTGATTGGGAACTATTTTCAATCACTTCTCAAATGTAGGATCAACTTTTAGGTGAGAAGATTCAAAATTCAAATTCAAACAATCTATATAAATACACATGGCTTTAGTCACGAAAAATAGAGAGAATTTTTGAGAGGATTTGAGTTATTTCAATGTGCATACATTGAGCTCTTCATCTATACACTCTCTTTGTATCATATGTGTAATAGCATTCATAATTTGATACATTTCTTTGTGCAAATCTCTATATACTCTTTGCTCCAACATCTTCATCATTTCAGCCAAAGTGTGGAATCCATTTCTCTGTGTGTACTCACTCATTTTCTATACTTTAATTTGGGTTCGTTAGATTGAAGTTTCTAGTATCTACACATCAAATTTAATCAAGTTTGATTCAATAAATCTTGAGACATAAAGCAAATAAGCTGACTGTGTTACATCTCCTAGATCCTAAAAAGTCGAGGTGACCCCCTTGACTTACTAAATTCATTTATCCTTTTATGTTGCAAATAAATTCATGAAATAACTTTTTTTAGTTAGCTATACACTTCAGTTAGATGTATGCAAAACCGCTCTAGTCAATTCATACCAGGTTGCGAGCTCTGAGCATAACATTGAGACCTTCTCTTCCCAAAATAAAAACTTCTTCAAATTTCTTGCATATAGAAGTTATCTGTTTTCATGTAAACATTTAAGAGTGATGCTACAAAGGACTTTTCATTTCTGTATGCACCATTTTGAAGCTAAGGAAGCATACTAAGCATATCTGAAGCTAGATTGGTAGGTGTAGAGAAGGTTTCTTGCACCACCACCTCATCTTTGGAATCAACAAATCATCTCCTCACAAAAGGAAACATAATACTTTGAGCTTGCCAATGAATGTTCTTGACTTGGTTCCCACACAATTGTGTGTACTAAGTCCAAAATATTTTTGTGGATGTAGCCTTTATGGTTGAGTGGTTGACTTTGTGCCTTCCCAATCTAAAAATCATCACATCTATTTATCATGTGTTGCTTTTATATGTTTGGCAGCCCTAGAACACTTTGATCCTTGCATATATCCATCAAGGTTCTTTCACTCACATGAGCAAGTCTCTTTTGCCACACTTCAAGCTCACTTAGGGTTTGATACACAAAGTTTCATAGAGCTATGTTCGTGGTTTCTCCTACTCCAAAATCAAAGAGCCTACGATGCTTCTCACCTCTAGCTATCTTCTTAAAGCTTTGACATTCGTCTTCCACAAAATCATAATGTTGGGTGAGCCTAAATTTCAAGCCTTTTTCAACTATTTGGCCTACACTTATTAGGTTTTTAGTGATAGTTGGTACATAGAGAACCTTACTCAGAATTTTTGTCCTGTAATTGGAAGCTTTGACATTACCAATCTTCTCCACGGTGCACTTAGTATCATCCCCACTAGAGGTGCAAAAATTGTGTTCTTACAAGGAATAGAATATGCATATCTACTAACTCTATCCACTATTATCTAAATCATATCATTATGTGAAGATGTCATAGGATGACTAATAATAAAATCCATAGAAATTTGATTCCATAATTCTTTGGAATGGGAAACGAAGCTAAGAGGGATGAATTATTTGTGATGATATCCACTACACCAAATTAAATTTTAACTGGTGTACTTAACAATGTTGCTAACAACTCCTCTTATCCCATAATGGGACTTGGTAAGATCATTCTAACTATTGTTTTTTATGGTATTTATTTCACATTGTTAAATGTTTTGTTTGTGCCAGGGATCAAGAAAAATCTGTTATCAATTTCATCATTAGTCAAGATCGGCTTGGTTGTGAACTAAATTGATTGATAGATGTACAATTCATGATATGTCAAATGGAAATGTTATTATTGCTTATGACATTTTATGTCTTAGGTTGTATAAGCTCATAGATTATGAAAAACTATGAATGATTCAGCATGTGCAGTTCAAGATTATTAGGTTATGCCAAATGCAAAGCTTTGGCATGCATGCTTTGGTCATCTCAAGTATGGTAGTTTGCTACACATGCAAAAATCCGAAATGCTATCTTCTTTTCCCAAACTTAGTGCACCTTGTAAACATGTTTGTGAAGGTTGTATTTTAGGAAAAATGCAATGCTTCTCCTTCCCAAAAGATGGTTCACCTTGAGCTACTAAAAAATTGTAGTTGTTCATAATTATGTATGTGGTCCTATGCAAACACCCTCTTTTGCGAACTACCTTTTACTTTGTGACTTTCATGATTTTTCTAGGCATGCATGGTTGTATCCATTGGAAGCAAAATCCAAAGTGTTTATGTACTTCAAATAGTTTCTGGTTTGGTTGAAAATCTCTCAACATGTAAAATTGGCACCCTCCATTCTGATCGGGGAGGGGATGCATGTTTTTTTATTTTAATGCATTTCTGATCAATGGGGGGACGCATGTTTTCTGATTTTAATGCATTTCTAACTCCATATGAGGCTTCACATGGTCACAAGCCATATGTTGCTCATATGCATGTTTTTTGTTGTCTGGCATATGCACTGATGCCTGAACAACAATGTAGGAAATCAACAATAAAGCATGAAAATGTATTTTTGTTGGTTATAGTTATTAAGGAAAGGCAATCATTTGTATCATCCATAGACCAAACACATTTTGGTTAGCTGTCATGTTGTTTTTGTGGAAGATGCAATTCAACCATTGCTTTCATGTACCAAGGAGACTTCTACTACCTCTAGAGATGTGTATGAAACTTTGTTGCCTCTTTTTTATAGGTGGAAAGTCAAGTCCTGGTCTGAATGAGGCAATTTCTTGACCTTTACAAGTTTCATGTGATGATGCAGATCATTCCATTTCTAATGCAGATTTACATGAGGCAATCGTTGATGAGACGATTGATATAGAGGAGGCAAAAACGATGCCAAAATGGCTGGTGTAGACTTTGCAAAATAGCAAATTAGATGCATCTCTGTCATATCATACTCGTTCAGGCTCTCATAGTGCTTCTTTTGCATCAGATTGCTATGCTATGGCTTCTTCTAGTCTTTGTGATGAGAATGAGCATGTTTCATTTGATGAAGCAAAAAATCCAAAAAATTGGATGGTTGTTATGCAATCAAAATATGATGCTATTATGAAGAATGGTACATGGTCTTTATTTGATTTTCCTCTTGGCAAGAAGGCCATTGGCATTAAGTGGGTATACAAGCTAAAGTGTAAGCCTGATGGAACAGTTGATAGGTATAAGGCTAGGCTTGTTGCAAAATATTATGCTGAAGAACGAGGCATTGATTTTGATGAGACCTTTGCTTCCACATGCTGAATGACTATTGTTTGTAGCATTTGTGCACTTGTAGCTCATCATGGTTCGAATGTACATCAATTGGACATTGAAACTGCATTTATGAATGGTGACTTACATGAAGAAGTGTATGTTTTTAGCCCCGTGGTTTTGTGTAGAAAGGGCATGAAAACAAAGTATGCAAGTTGAAAAAGGCATTATATGGTTTGAAGCAATCACCACGTGTTTGGTATGAAAAGACGCATTCCTACTTAATTGCACATGGTTTTGAGAAGAGTCCAACTAAGAGCACCTTATATGTTGAGCATGCAAATGATGTGCTTCTAATCATTGTTGTTTATGTTGATGACATGCTGCTCTGTGATTCTAATGAGAAGCATATTGCTGATTTTTGTTGATATATTTAGGTAGTGATGTGCATGAAGACACTAGGACTACAGGGACATTTTTTTCCCTCTTTAGGAGTTTTTTTTTTCCTACTTGTATATATGCCTATTGCCCTAACAGGCTACTTATCTTTGTACATTCTCTAGTAATACATTCAGTATTGTGTGTTGTTCTCCAAGCTTCTTCTTCTTCCTTATGCTCTTCCTTGTGCTATTCATGTGCTTCCGTAGACGTCTAACTCCAACAATTGGTATCAGATCAGGCCGTTGCTTCATCTACGGCATCCTCGACACTCCTTCGATTGCAGTCTCAGAATCGCACAATTTTTGGTGAGCATACTCAAGGTGTTTCAAAGATCAAAACGGCTTCGCTTTGTGGTGCCGAAATGGCGATCTGAGCTCGTTTTGGCCTCATAATGCACTATCACAGTGCTTGTGCAAGATATTTTTTCTTTTTGTTCCAAAGGTATATACCAGTTTTGGTTCACCAGTATAAGCGTCTCGAAGTCTGCTATAGGCTTAGCAGAATTCATATGGGTAGTTTTGTTCAACTTTTTGAGATACAGTCGATTTTCTACATCAAGGTATTTTAGTCACCTACCATGGCTGAAAGCAGTGATGTATTCCATATGTTGGCTATTGAGGATAAGTTGGATGGTACCAACTACCCATTATGGGCTTATATGATGCAACATGTATTGGTTGCAAAAGGACTATGGAATATTGTGCATGGTGTTGAAAGATGTCCTGTTACACCTGCGAGTACATGTACTGCAAATACAGGTGCTGGAGCTGATGGAGATGGTATCGAAGATTATGATATTCTACAGATTCTTGTTCGTGTTGTGATTTTTGTTGCACCTACTGTAGAGCAGATTCGTTGGGATTGCAGAGATGCTCAGTCACATGCATTGATAGCTTTGTCTATCAAACGTGCCATTATTCCTCACATTTGCTCTTGCAGAACAGCTAAGGATTCTTGGGATACACTTACCACATTGTACCAAGCTAGGAATAAGGCTCGTGTTGCTTACCTCCGAAAACAGTTGGAGAGTGAGCACATGAATGAAGGTGATTCTATGGACAGTTTTCTAACAAAGATCAAAGACTTGAAGGAATAGTTGATTTTTGCTGATGAAGTCATACGAGATAGCTCACTTGTGTAGACCGTTCTGAATGTTCTTCCTGATTTGTATCAGAGTTTTTCTTCTACTCTTCGATGATGATGAAAGGCAATCCAAATGCCTTGTCATTTGGGAGTTAATCTCTGTTCTGTTGCAGGAAGATCAGTCGAGGCAGAACATGTCCATTATGCGTGTTGCAAATCAAGCTTTCTTGACTAGTCAGAAGGGCAAAGGAAACTGGAGCTCTTCAACTAGTAAGCATAAATCTGTTAATTTTGCACATTCGAAGAAGCAAGACAAAGATGAGAAGAATTAAGAAAAGCAAAAATTGTTTTGCAAGCACTATAAAGGAAATGATCATATCATAAAGAACTATCCTAAACTTGTTGCAAAAGAGGCAAAGAAAAAGGAGGTTGGAATGGTTGTTGTAGAGGCCTCTACTCCAAAAACAGAGTCTGCTAACCTTATGCAGGATGAAGAATGGGCGTTTACTACTGTTTGCAATTTTGAACCATCTTCTCATGAGCAGTGCATGTCTGCAGTAGACTCAGATGTTTGGTACTTTGATAGTGGGGCGACCAAACATATTACCTTGCAGCGTAGTTTCTTCTCTTCACTTGAGCCTGTCCCTACAAGGAATACTATCACATGCGCCAACAACTCCTCTTATCCTATCATGGGAGTTGGTAAGATCATTCTGACTACTTCTGATGGTAGTTCTTTCACTTTGTCAAATACTTTAGTTGTGCCAGGGATCAAGAAGAATCTGTTATCAGTTTCTGCATTAGCAAAGATTGGCTTAGTTGTGAAATTTGTTGATGACAGATGTACGGTTCATGATCTGTCAAATGGTGATGTTATTATTGCTTCTGGCATTTCATGTCGTGGGTTGTATAATCTCATAGACTATTAAAAATCAGTGAATGATTTAGCATGTGCAGTACACGATTCTCAGGCTATGTCAGATGCAAAGCTTTGGCATGCACGCGTTGGTCATCTGAACTTAGCTAGTTTGCTATGCCTGCAGAAATCTAAAATGGTGTCCTCTTTGCCCAAACTTGAGGCACCCGATAAACATGTATGTGAAGGCTATATTTTGGGAAAAATGCAGGGTTCCTCATTTCCAAAAGATGGTTCAGTTCGGGCTACTAAAAAGTTATAGCTTGTTCATAGCAATATATATGGTCCTATGAAGACACCCTCTTTTGGAAATTATCTTTACTTCATTTCTTTCATTGATGATTTCTCCAGACATGCATGGGTATATCCACTCAAAGCAAAGTTCGAAGTGCTTATGTGCTTCAAATAGTTTCTGGTTTTGGCTTAAAATATGTCAACATGTAAAATGGGCACCCTCCATTCTGATCGAGGAGGGGAATATATGTCTTCTGATTTTAATGCATTTCTGGCTGAATGTGGGATAGAACACTAGTGTACAATGACATATACACCTCAACAGAATGGAGTTGCTAAACGGAAGAACAGGTCACTCATGGAGATGGTGAGGTGTATGGTCAAGAGTCAGGCCTTACCACATAGTTTCTGGCTTGAGGTTGTTATGTGTGCAGCATATGTACTTAACAGGTGTCCCACTAAAGCACTGTATTCTTTTGCTCCATATGAGGCTTGGCATGATCGCAAGTCATTTGTTACTCATCTGCGTGTTTTTGGCTGTCTGGCACATGCATTAGTGCTTGAACAACATCACAAAAAATTGGATGATAAAGCAATAAAATGTATTTTTGTTGGGTACAATTCTGAAAGTAAAGGCTACCGTCTATATCATCCCTAGAATAAATGCATTCTGGTTAGCCGTTATGTTGTTTTTGTAGAAGATTCTATTCGGCCATTGCTTTCATGTACTAAGGAGACATCTGTTAGCTTCAACGACATGTATGATACTTTGCTGCCTCTTTTTACAGGTGGACAGTAAAGTGCTTGACCTAATGAGGCAACTTCTCAGCCTTTGCAGGTTTCATGTGATGATGTAGATCATTCCATTTCTGATGCAAATTTACATGATGGACTTATTGATGAGAGAGCTGATATTTAGCAGGCAAAAACTATGCCAAAATGACTAGTGCAGACTTTGCGTGATAGCAAATTAGATGCACCTCTGTCATTGTTGGTGCAGATCAATCACCAATTGAATGTTTGAAGACTAAAGAATGAAGGATGAGATCAACTCTTGAAGCTTGGAAGGAAGATACATTCAGAGTATGTGAGGAATGTACACATATGTACATAGTTCACTTAGATCTTTGATTAGTCATAGACTTGTACAAATTTGCCTATAAATACTTTTGGAAAATGTCGGGATATTGAGAGAAGACAAGGAGAGACTATGTATGAGCATAGGAATAGAGATATTAGTGATTGAAAATGTCAATAGACAGATGAGAAAGGAGTTGAAGTCTCTCTCACTTTTCAGTTGTAGTCTTCTCCTGAAATGAAAGAAATGTTGCGCCCGATGTTTCTGCGTCTACTCCGTCTGTGGTAGATCATTTGTGAAATCCTTTTGAGGATATCTAAGTTGTTAGTTAATGAGTCTATGACTTGAATTTCAGAGTCTAATTGTAAACAGGTTAAGAGAATTGCTAGTAGGAACATTCACATGTGTTGAGTGTTCACAGTTCTCTGAAACAGGCGCACATTTCGAGTTCAAAGAAATGAGTAGTGCTCACTGCACAGTGTAAAGTTTTACACATATGATAGCTCAAAATCTAAGTTGAGAGATAAGCTATCTTCAGCCAAAAGGATTTGGTAAAACGGGTTCGACATTGTGAGAACCAAAGTTAAGAAGTTAGGGGTGTCAAATCGACTTCTCAGAAGTACAGATTTGGACATAGGTAACTTGTGAAGTTGATTTCTCAAGTTATACTAAACCTTTTTGAGAACTTTAACTTGGAGGAGGTGCGCAATCTCTAGGCGACACTCAATACAAAATTTCATAGAAAACTTTACATGTTTGATAGGTCAATGAGAAGAAATTGTGCAGCAGACTTTTTGTGTTTTATCTTCTTCACAGAATTTGTCAACTTTTGATAATTTGGAGATTGGACCTCTAATTTAGTGAAGGTTTTGACTTACTCTTGATATAGAGGTGTTCTAAATTCAAGAGTAGGTTATTCTTTTGGAGATTAACACTCTCCATCAGTGGTATCAGAGCAGGAGACATCAAATCAAGGAAAGGAAGGTCCCGACTGCTGCAGATTCAAGAAATTCAACAATTGAAGAACTAAAAGGTGAAAGTTTGAAGGCAAAGCAAGAGGAGGAGACCATACGACATCGAGAAGGACAAAAGGAGTCTAATTCGAAGTAAAGGTACATATATTATTTATAAAGCTTGAAGGTTTCAATACACAGGTAGACACAAGATGGGAGATTCTCTACAGATAGAGAAATTGGATAGGGAAAACTATCCTGCATGGTCAATGAGGATGGAAGCTCATCTTATGAGCAAAGATTTAATTGCTTACATCACAGGAGAAGAAGAGAAGCCACAGTTCAGAGATCCTAGTGTTCCAACTAGGGAAGAGTTAGCAGATTTGAAAAATTGGATGAAGAAAGATGCTCAAGCTAGGAGCATTATCTATATGGCAGTCAATGATTACTTGTTACCTCATATTCGAGGTCTTGAAAGTGCAACTGATATTTGGAATGCTTTGGAGGAGCATTTCCAGAATACTACAAAGTCAAGGAAGGCATCCTTATGGGCAGAGTTTACAACCTTTAAGAAGAAGGCCTCTCAATCTATTTCAGACTATGTAACAAGGATGAAAGACATTGCAGATGCATTAGGAGCTGTTGATGAGGACATTGAGGAGGATAAATTGGTAAGGCAAATCCTTACAGGTTTGAGAGGTGATGACAAATGGAAGCCATTCATTTTATCTACAGAATTATCACTTGACCATTTCACTCCTGATTTAAATCAGTTGCTAGGTCATATGCTAACATTTGAGCAGGATGTTAAAGGAGATGGTGACAAGAGTGCAGGTCATGCAATGTACTCAAAAGATAAGAAGAAGAATAGCAAAGGAAAGCAACAAGCAGGTGAAGATGAAGGAACAACTACTCAAGCCAACTTCCTAAGAGGAAGAGGAGGTGGCAAAGGTAGAGGAAGAGGCAGAAACAACAAGGATGGAGGCAAAGCTTGCTGGATTTGTGGTAAGACAAATCACTTAGCTAATGATTGTTGGCACAATACTCAGAGTAATAATGGATATAATCAAAATTATAATGCAAGAGGAAGAGGTGGCAGAAATCAAAGAGGTAATTTCAGAGGTAGAGGTGGAAGGAGTTACTTTGGAAGAAATGCAGGTAGAGGATTCCAAAGTCAACAATATAACAACACCTACTACAATTATGCTTCAGATCAAAAGGAGGATTCAACATTGATAATGAATGCAACTTGTGAAAGGCAGAGTGAAGATCAAAGAGTATTCTACATTGACTCAGGGTGTAGCAATCACTTGAGTGGTAATATATCCTTGATGACTGATTTGGAGAATAATGTTTTTAATCATGTTGTTCAGACAGGTGACAACACAAAGCACAATGTGAAGTCAATTGGATTAGTGAAGGCCAAGGATGGTAGCACCTTATTGAGTAAGGTCTTGTATGTTCCTACAATCCCTAAAAATTTGATAAGTGTAGGACAAATTGTTGAAAAGGGATATGAAGTAAGATTCACTAATGATGGAGTATATGTGGAAGACCCTAGCCAAGGGTATAAACAGATTGTTTCAGGGAAAAAGGAAGGAAGATTATTTACATTGAAGATTCAAGGCAATATTGGTCATGCTATGTTCACATATGGAGGACATAAGATCTCTGAGTTAGATCTTTGGCACAAGAGGCTTGGAAATTTCAATGAAAGAGGTATTAAAGATATGGTTAACAATGGTTCAGTGCTTGGATTGCCTAATGTTGCAGGTCAACATATGACATACAAATGTGAGGCATGTCAATTAGGTAAGGCTCATAAGAATTCTTACTCCAAGCATGGTTTTATGCACTCAGAGAAGCTTGAGTTGGTACACACAGATGTGTGGGGACCATCAAAAGATTTCAGTATAAATGGGTCAAGGTATTATGTGATTTATGTTGATGATGCTACTAGATGGATCACTATCTATGTGATCAAAGATAAGTCAGAAGTGTTTAATACATTTAAACACTATCATGCATATGCAGAAAGAATTACAGGTCATAAGTTGAAAAGATTAAGGTCAGATGGAGGGGGAGAGTATTTCTCTAATGAGTTCAGTGATTACTTATGGAATGCAGGTATAAAAAGGGAAGTTACTTGCAGGTACTCTCCTCAACAAAATGGTGTTGCAGAAAGGAGAAATAGAACACTTGTTGAGTTTGCAAGATCCATGATGAAGGAAAAAAATTGTCCTAATTATTTGTGGGCTGAGGCTGTAAATACAGCCACTCATTTGGTCAATAGGTTACCATGTAAAGCCTTGCAGGGTATGACACCATATGAGGCTTGGTGGGGTAAGAGACCTACCTTGGATCATTGCAGAGTTTTTGGATGTGTGGCATATGCATATGTGCCATCACAATTAAGGCACAAGTTGGAGCCTAAAGCTGAAAAATATGTTTTCATTGGTTATGATGATAAGCAGATGGGCTATAGATTGTGGAGTCCATCTACAAAACAATTCATGGTTTCTAAAGATGTTACATTTGATGAGCAAAGTACTTGGTATGCAGGTATAGTCAATATCAATACAGGTGATGAAGAAGAAGTGAACCAAAGGAAAGGTAAATCAAAGGTTCAGATATTTAATGAACAAGAGAATAATGAAGTGCAGGTTGAAGTGGAAGAAACACCAAGATTTGATCCTGAATATGAAGAACCAGAAACCTCAAGAAGTGGAGAGCTTAGGAGGTCTACAAGGAATAAGTGGCAACCTACAAGGTATAGCTATGATACTTCATTTTTGGCCACAAAAGATTATGCTTATATGGTGAATACAGATGAAGACCCTTCTACATATGAAGAGGCAAAAGGTAAGGAAAAATGGGAGAAAGCTATGCAGGAAGAATATGATGCACTATTGGAGAATCAAACATGGGATTTGGTTCCAAAACCAAATAGTCAGAAAATCATTGGATGCAAGTGGGTTTACAAGACCAAGAGATTTGCAGATGGAAGTGTATCTAGATACAAAGCTAGACTTGTTGTCAAAGGGTTTGCTCAGACTTATGGTGTTGACTATGATGAGACTTATAGTCCTGTGGCAAATATGACAACCATCAGGGCACTTATTGCTATTGCTGCATGTAAAGGTTGGAAGTTATGTCAACTTGATGTGAAAAATGCTTTTTCGAATGGTTATATTTCAGACGATGTATTCATGGAGCAACCTCAAGGGTTCAGAGATAAAAGGTATCCAGATCATGTGTGCAAGCTCAAGAGAGCTTTATATGGCTTGAAGCAGGCCCCAAGGGCATGGAATTATAGACTTGTGAAGTTCCTAAAGGAACTTGGATTTCAGGTGTCTAAAGCATATAGTAGCTTGCTTGTCAAAGCAAGTGATAATGGTTTCATATACATGTGCATATATGTTGATGATATAATTCTTACAGGTACAGATGAAGAAGGAATACAAAGACTCAAGAAGCAAATGGAAAAGGAGTTCAAAATTAGTGATTTGGGAGACTTGTCATATTTCTTGGGCATGGAGATTACATATACTCAACATGGAGTATTTGTGACCCAAGAAAGGTATTTGAAGAACTTGTTAATCAAGTTTAAAATGGATGATTGCAGGGTAGCACCTACACCAATGGAGGTGAATCACAAATTGAGTAAGTTTGGAGGTGAAGAATTCAAGGACATGAGACAATATCAGAGTTTGATTGGTAGCCTTATCTATGCTACTTTAACTAGACCTGATTTATCATATGCAGTTGGAGTTTTGTCTCAATTCATGCATTGTCCTAGGAAAGAGCATTGGATTGCAGGTCAAAGAGTGTTGAGGTACATTAAGGGTACACTCAATGAAGGTTTGTATTATGGGTTTACCTCAGATACAAATATCAAAATTTATAGTGATGCAGATTGGGCAGGTAATCCAGATGATAGAAGGTCAACTTTTGGATACATGTGTTATGTGGGAGATAAACTTATCTCATGGTGTTCCAAGAAGCAAAATACAATTGCTTTGTCTTCTACAGAAGCAGAGTATAAAGGCATGGTTGAAGCTGCAAAGGAAGTAATTTGGGTCAAGACATTGATGAAGAGCTTTGACATTATGCATGGGGTACCAATTATATATGGAGATAACATGAGTTCATTGTACTTAGCTGTTAATCCTGTTTTCCATGCCAGGACCAAACACATTGAGATTCAGTATCACTTTCTAAGAGAGAAAGTGATGGATAAGGAGATTGAAGTCATACATACTTCAACAAAAGATCAGATAGCTGATATGCTTACAAAAAGCTTGGATGGACCAAAGCTACAGAAGTGTAAAGACATGACAGGTATAAAGAAGAAAGGAGAAAACCTCAATTGATGATTGAGGGGGAGCTGTTGGTGCAGATCAATCACCAATTGAATGTTTGAAGACTAAAGAATGAAGGATGAGATCAACTCTTGAAGCTTGGAAGGAAGATACATTCAGAGTATGTGAGGAATGTACACATATGTACATAGTTCACTTAGATCTTTGATTAGTCATAGACTTGTACAAATTTGCCTATAAATACTTTTGGAAAATGTCGGGATATTGAGAGAAGACAAGGAGAGACTATGTATGAGCATAGGAATAGAGATATTAGTGATTGAAAATGTCAATAGACAGATGAGAAAGGAGTTGAAGTCTCTCTCACTTTTCAGTTGTAGTCTTCTCCTGAAATGAAAGAAATGTTGCGCCCGATATTTCTGCGTTTACTCCGTCTGTGGTAGATCATTTGTGAAATCCTTTTGAGGATATCTAAGTTGTTAGTTAATGAGTCTGTGACTTGAATTTCAGAGTCTAATTGTAAACAGGTTAAGAGAATTGCTAGTAGGAACATTCACATGTGTTGAGTGTTCACAGTTCTCTGAAACAGGCGCACATTTCGAGTTCAAAGAAATGAGTAGTGCTCAGTGCACAGTGTAAAGTTTTACACATATGATAGCTCAAAATCTAAGTTGAGAGATAAGCTATCTTCAGCCAAAAGGATTTGGTAAAACGGGTTCGACATTGTGAGAACCAAAGTTAAGAAGTTGGGGGTGTCAAATCGACTTCTCAGAAGTACAGATTTGGACATAGGTAACTTGTGAAGTTGATTTCTCAAGTTATACTAAACCTTTTTGAGAACTTTAACTTGGAGGAGGTGCGCAATCTCTAGGCGACACTCCATACAAAATTTCATAGAAAACTTTACATGTTTGATAGGTCAATGAGAAGAAATTGTGCAGCAGACTTTCTGTGTTTTATCTTCTTCACAGAATTTGTCAACTTTTGATAATTTGGAGATTGGACCTCTAATTTAGTGAAGGTTTTGACTTACTCTTGATATAGAGGTGTTCTAAATTCAAGAGTAGGTTATTCTTTTGGAGATTAACACTCTCCATCAGTCATATCGTACTCGATCAGGCTCTCATAGTGCCTCTTTTGCATCAGATTGCTATGATATGGCTGCCTCTAGCCTCTGTAATGAGACTCAACCTGTTTTGTTTGATGAACCACAAAATTCTGAACATTGGATGGCTACAATGCAAGCTGAATATGATGCTATAATGAAGAATGTTACTTGGTATTTATGTGACTTGCCCCCTGGCAAGAAGGCCATTGGCACAAAGTGGGTATACAAGCTAAAGCGTAAACCTAATGGAACAGTTGACAGGTATAAGGCTAGGCTTGTTGCAAAGGGTTATGCACAGGAAAGAGGCACTGATTTGATGAGACCTTTGCACCTACTTGCCGAGTGACTACTGTTCGTAGCATTTGTGCACTTGTAGCTCATCATGGTTGGAATGTACATTAGTTGGATATCAAAACAACATTTCTGAATGGTGACTTGCATGAAGAAGTGTATGTTTTTTAGCCTCGTGGCTTTGTGCAAAAAGGGCATGAGAACCAGGCGTGCAGGTTAAAGAAGGCATTATATGGTTTAAAGCAAGTAGCACGTGCTTGGTATGAAAAGATACATGCTTATTTGCTTGCACATGGTTTTGAGAACAGTCCAACTGAAAGCAGCTTATATGTTAAGCATGCTAATGATGTATTTATGATCATTGTGGTTTATGTTGATGAGATGCTTCTCACTGGTCCTCATGAGAGGCATATCGCTGATTTTAAGGCTGACTTGCATGCCTCATTTGAGATGTCTCATTTGGGGCATATTTAGTTTATGAACATTGATGGTGGAATGGCTTTGTGTCAAACGACATATATTAACACATTATTGCTATGTTTTGTCCTTGAAGACTTTAAACCTATTGCCACTCCTATGGAAACAGGTTTATGATTGAGTCTTCATGATGTTGGAGATGCATTTGATGAGGTTCTCTATCAGCATGCTGTTGGATGCTTGATTTACTTATGCATTACTCGGTCAGATATTTAGTTTGCCGTCTCACAGATAAGGAGGTTTATGCATTGCCCAGGAGTCAAGCATTGGCAGCGGTTAAGCGTATCTTTCGCTACTTGAGTGGTACCTGACTACTTGGTTTATTTTAACCCAAGGAGGGATCACTATCGCTAGATTTGCATGCTTTTTCTGACTCTGATTGGGCTAGTTGCTATGACACTCGTGTGTCCACTAGTGGCTTTTGCTTCATGCATGGTAGCTCATGTATATCTTGGTTGAGCAAGAAGTAGCCTACTATGACTACTTCTAGTTGTGAGGCTGAGTATAGGGAAGCTTTTGCAGCGACTGTTGAGTGTGTGTGGCTCAGATGCCTTATGGCTGACTTGGGTGTTGGTCAGTCTTCTACCATCAACATCTTCACTGATAGTCAGAGTGCATTAGCAGTTGCCAAGAACCTTGTGTTCCATGCTCGCACTATGCACATTGAGGTGCATTATCATTATGTCAGGGAGAGGTTCTCTGCTAGGGAGATCAGCTTGGCATATGTGCCCACAGAGGAGAACATTGCATACCTTTTCACGAAGGCTCTGCCTAGGGAGAAGTTCGAAGCTTTTTGCAAAGCTTTGGGCTTACTTCCTTTTGTGGAGCGATTTCCACATAGCTTGGAACTTCCTTATACATGAGTGTGAGCTCATTGTTCACCGCATCACTCTTGGGCGGGATTTGTTGATATATTTAGGTAGTGATGTGTGTGAACACACTAGGATCGCAGGGGCACTTTTTTCCCTCTTTAGGAGGTTTCTTCCCCCGGATTGTATATACGCCTATTGCCCTAACGGGCTACTTATCTTTGTACATTCTCTAGTAATACATTCAGTATTGTGTGTTGTTCTCCATTCTTCTTCTTCTTCCTTGTGTTGTTCATGTGCTTTCGCAGACGTCTAACTCCAACAATTTTAAGGCTAATTTTCATGCCTCATTTGAGACGTTAGATTTGCGGCATTTGCATCATTATTTGGGCATTCAGTTTATGCAAGTTGATGAAGGAATAGCTTTGTGTCAAACAAAATATATTGACATATTATTAAAACATTTTGGCCTTGAAGATTGCAAAAGGCTATTGTCACTCCTATGGCAACATGTTTATGGTTGAGTCTTCATGATGCTAGAGATGCATTTGATGTTGTTCTCTATTAGCACCTTGTTGGATGCTTGGTTTATTTATGCATAATTCAGCCTAATATTCAATTTTTTATCTCATAGATGAGCAGGTTTATGCATTACCCAAGTTTCAAGTATTGGTAGGCGGTTGAGAGCAACTTTCACTACTTGAGTGGCACCCCGCTACTTGGATTGTTTCATCCCAAGAGGGGATCACTACCCCCATATTTATATGCTTCTGTTTACTCTGACTTGGTTGGTTGCAATGACACTCTTGTGTCCAATATTGGTTTTTGCTTCATGTTTGGTAGCTCATGCATATATTGGTTGAGCAAGAAGCAACCTATTGTGGCCTAGTTGTGAGGCTGAGTATAGGGAAGCTTTTACATCGTTTGTTTAGTGTGTGTGGCTCAGATGCCTTATGGCTGATTTGGGTGTCGGTCAATCTTTTGCCACCATCATCTTCAGTGACAGTCAAAGCACATTGCCAATTGTGAGGAACCCTGTGTTGCATGCTCACATTAAGCACATTGAGGTGCACTACCATTATGTCAAGGAGAGGTTCTCTTTTGGAGAGATCAATTTGACATATGTGCCCACAGAGGAGAACATTGCAAACCTTTTCACAAAGTCTCTACCTAGGGAGAATTTTGAAGCTTTCCGCGAAGCTTTGGGCTTACTTCCTTTTGTGGATTGATTCCACATAGCTTGGCACTTTCTTATACATGAGTGACAACTCCTTGTTCAATGCATCACTCCAAGGAGGGATTTACTAATATATTCGATTGATTCCACATAGCTTGGCACTTTCTTATACATGAGTGACAACTCCTTGTTCAATGCATCACTCCAAGGATGTGTGTGAACACACTAGGACCACCAAGGCACTTTTTTCCCTCTTTAGGAGGTCCCCCCCTTGTATATATGCCTATAAACCTAACAGGCCACTTATGTTTGTATATCCACTTGGTAATACATTCAGTATTGTGCTCCAAGCTTCTTCTTCTTCCTTGTGTTGTTCGCATGCTTCCGCAGACCTCAAATGCCAACAATGTGCCTTGGCAGTTCTAACTGTGTTTGAACACATCACAACCAAAAGATGTCAACAAATCCCCAATCAGAGTGATGTAGTGAATAAGGAGTTTCCACTCATGTATATGAAAGTATCAAGCTATGTGGAAAGATATCAATCCACAAAAGGGAGTAAGCCCAAAGATTTGTGAAAAGCCTCAAACTTCTCCCTAGACAAAGCCTTTGCAAGAAGGTGTGCAACATTATCATGTGTGGGCACATAAGCCAAATTGATATCTACAAGAGAAAACATCTCCCTGACATAATGATCGTGCACCTCAATGTGCTTTGTGCAAGCATGGAGCACTGTGTTCCTAACGACTGCCAATGCACTCTTACTATCAATGAAGATGGTGGTGGAAGAAGACTGACCAACACCCAAATCAGCCAAAAGGCATCTAAGCCACACAGACTCAATAGTGGCTATGAAAGCTTCCCTATACTCAGCCTTACAACTAGAAGCGGCCAGAGTAGGCTTCATCTTGCTCAACCAAGATATGCATGAGCTACCAAGCATGAAGCAAAAACCACTAGTGGACATACAAGTGTCATAGCAACTAGCCTAGTCCGAATAAAAAAAACAATGTAAATCTGGCGACAATAACCCCCTTGCGATAAAACAATCCAAGAAATCGGGTACCACTCAAGTAGCAAAAGATATGCTTAACCACCTTCCAATGCTTCATACTTGGGTAATGCATAAACCTGCTCATATGAGAGCCAACAAACTAAATATCAGGCTGAGTTATGCATAGTGAATTGAGCATCCAACAACTTGTTGATAGAGAACAACATGAAATGCATGTTGAGCATCGTGAAGACTCAATCATAAACTTGTTTCCATGGAAGTGGGAATAGGTTTGTAATCTTCAAGACCAAAATGCTACAATGATGTATCAATATATTTTTTTTGGCACAAAGCTATTCCTCCACCAAATTGCATAAATTGAATGCCTAAATAATTATGCAAATGCCCCAAATCTTACATCTCAAAAGAGGCATGCAAATCAACCTTAAATTCAGAAATATGCTTCTCATTAGGACTAGTGAGTACATGTCATCAACCTATATCACAATGACAAGAAGTACATCATTTGCATGCTTAACGTATAAGGTGCTCTGAGTTCCACTCTTCTCAAATCCATGTGCAATCAAGTAGACATGTATCTTTTCGTACCAGGCATGTGGTGCTTACTTCAAACCATACAATGCCTTTTTCAATATGCATACTTTGCTTTCATGCCCTCCATAGGGCTGAAATACATACACTTCTTCATGTAAGTCAACATTCATAAATGTTGTTTTAATGTCCAACTGGTGCACATTCCAACATGATGAGCTTCAAGTGCATAAATGCTACGAACAGTGGTCATTTAGCATGTGCGAGCAAAGGTCTCATCAAAATCAATGCCTCTCTCTTGAGCATAAGCTTTGGCAAAAAGCTTAACCTTATACATGTCAATTGTCCCATCAGACTTACGTTTTTGTATATCCATTTAGTGGCAATGGCCTTTTTTTCTTGGAGGCAAATTACATAAAGACCAAGTACCATTCTTCATAATAGCATCATCTTTTGATTGCATAGCAGCCATCCGATTTTTTGAATTTTGTGCTTCATCAAAAGAAACAAGTCTCATCACAAAGACTAGAGTACTATTGATTTGCATATTCCACAAGAAGCTCAACACTCACCTGAAATTCAACATGGGATAGATCATAGAGTCCTTGGACCATAGGAAGGTGGAAGCTTTATATTTCAAGGCACCTATTCATAGAGAACATGAGCACAGCTTTGTTTTCGATGATTATGCATCAAGAATTATAGGCAAATTAGGAAAACAAGCTAGAAATGGGAGGCCCTTGGTTCCCAAGACATGAACAAAGTAGTGCAGATTCGAGACACCTATGTTCTTCTCTTATCGATTCTCAAGCCTTATCTAGAAAGAGATAAAAGTCTCTTTCAAGATAAAGGAATGGTTTCCTAGCAATAAGCTTGCATAGAAGATGCATCGAGTCAGTTAGGCAATCTTTTGGAACACTGCAAAAGGAGAAGTATTGTGGACAAGATGGCCACAAGAAACTGTGGAGAAGACGGCCACAAGAAACAAACGAATGTTTGGTAGCAGATCCACACTCCACTGTCTAAGGAATCTGATTGCCATTATCAAATGCAGGATACAATTATGGAAAAGCATCTCCATGTTCACCCAACACCAAAGACTTTGAGGCTCAAGGAAATAAGCTGAAAACCGTTTGGAAATATAACATTCATGCTAATGTAATAACCAGTAGACTTGTCTCATTTTTAAGGTCCTTCAAGGATCCTTTTACCCTGATAAATATTTCATACACTAATTTTTAAGCTTTTCGAGCCAAAGAACAATGGTAAAATAAATTGATATAAACATTATAGAGTAGTGCAACTCATCCGTGAATGGATAATAAATCTTTTAACTGAGGGAAATGTACCTCAACAAATAGGCACATCTTTCATGAGGGAATGTTACTCTTCAAGATGAATCATGGCAGAGAAGCAAGCTTGTATGAATATTTTGTTGAAGGAAATGATTATTTGATGCAGAGATCTTATCCCAAATGTTAGTGTCATTAATCAAAGTTCACACTTCATTGTGCAGCCTTTGGAGTTAACCAGAAGATTAGACACAATATAAATTTTGTATCAAGAAAGCATCATTTGAGAAAAATTGCACCACTAAGCAAGGTCATCTGCATTGCTCTTCTCCACCCCTTCCTCCATTTCTATACTGATGACTCTTTGCGGCCCATGGGTATCGTATAGCATTTGTGTAATTCTATTTATATATGATAGAATGAACTTGTATTTAGATTGACAAGATACTAAAAGGTGCATTATAGCCTACATTGAATCTCATCCACTAAACAGGAAATTTGACTGGTTAGGTAGAACCATTCATTTTTTGGCTACTTAAAAGCTACACACATCCAATGCTTGGGCCCAAGTTCACTCTCCAGTCATCTGCAAAAGCCTTAGTTCAAAAAACTTTATACAATTGTGACCATGCGAAACAAGCAATGTGGCTCTTTGGAATGACCCAACACCCACTTTTGAGGAAGCACTAGCCCTCACTACTTTCTGAATAAATGTTACACATACAGAAATATGCAGCAGTATCCATCTCATTAAGCTGCAAAGTATGTTCAAAGGCTTCTAATCCAAGCTCTGCATTTCCCCACTTCTGGCAGGCAGCCAGAATGATGTGCCAAACAATAATATTTGGATGGAATGGCATCCTGTTCATTACAATCACAGCCTCATGCACAAGACCAGCACGCCCAAACAGATTGACCAAGCAGCTGTGATGATCAGGTGTTGAGACAATGCAAAATTCATTCGTCATGATATGAAAGAAAAGCTGTCCCTCTTCTAGTAAACCTGCATGACAACAGGCATTCAAAATGTTAATAAAAGTAAAAAAATCTGGATCAATTCCATCTCTAATCATTCTCTCAAATACTTCAAGCACAATCCTGCTTTCACCAAGTTGTGCCCAACCGGTAATTAATGCATTGTAAGAGACATTATCTCTCTCAGAAAGGTCATTAAACACTTTCTGTGCTTCTGACAGGCAGCCACACTTGGCATACATGTCCACCAGAGTGTTTCCAACATAAAGCTCTTTCTCAATACCTTGAAAAGCAGCTTGCATATGTATTTCATTGCCCTTACAGATTGTGCCCATACTGCCACAAGCTTTCAAGCTACAAACTACTGTGACTGAACCTGGATTGCTGCCACTATTTTGCAGCCTTCCGTAGCAATCCAATGCCTCCTCACTTTGTCCTCTATCCCAATATGCTGCTATCATTGTGTTCCATGAGACCTCACTTTTAACAACAATCTTATGAAACAAATACTCGGCCTCTGTAAGACAGTTGCAGTTTGCATACATATAGATCAATGAGTTGCAAACTGTCACATCACCTTCCAACCCTCTGATAATAATATCTGAGTATAACTGTTCACCACTCCTTATTACACCAACACTGCCACAGGCCTTTATGGCACAGATAAACATGGCAATATGTGGTGAGAGTGCCTTTGCCTTCACCTGCTCAAAGCACTCCAATGCTTCCTTCACACATCCATGATCCGCATAGCCTGAAAGCAAAGCATTCCAGGACACCTCATCTCTAACAGACAGACCATCAAATACAGTTTGAGCTTCTGCAAGCAATCCACACTTTGCATACATATCAACCAAAGTGTTACTAACAAAGAGATCCCCTTCTAGTCCTAGTTTGACAGAAAGCAGATGAATATCCTGACCAGATTCTATTGATTGAATGCTGGAACAAGCTCTCAGACTTGCAACTAAAGAAAGATCGTCTGGACAGATACCCTCCTGTTGCATTTGATGATAGCATCTAAGAGCCATTTCCTCATATCCATGATCCACATATCCCGTGATTAGTACATTCCATGTTACTACATCTCGAACTACAAGCTTATCAAATACTATTCTCCCATGGTTCAAGAAGCCACATTTGATATACATATCGACTAATGTATTGCTAACAATTCTGTCAGTATCTAATCCTTTGATGACAATTTCATTATGTATATCTTCCCCTACTGAAGCTTCCTGTATTGTAGTACAGGCTTTCAAGCTGTAAGCAAATGCAACAACATCTGGAGAAAGGCCTTCATCCTGCATCTGTTTGAAGAAATGGAGAGCATTGACACCATAACCCTGTTCCACATAAGCTCCTATTAAAGTTGTCCAAAGCACTACATCATGGACAGTAAGCTCATCAAATACCACCTGTGCTTCCAGGAGACAGCGAATTTTCGCATAGAATTCTACCAGGGCACTACCAATGAAAAGATCATGTTGAAGAAGTCCTGATTTCAAAAAGTCTGCATGCAATTTCTGTCCTCTATGAATATCTCTGAGCTCAGTGCAAACCTGCAACAGCTTCAACAATGTAAGGGCACTAGTAAAGGAACAAGCATTCTGCTGCATCCGCTCATATAACCCAAAAGCACTATGGAACTCTCCATTAGCAATATAACTCATAATTAAGGAGTCCCACGTACAAGAATTTGGGCATGATAACCTATCAAAGACAAGTTGAACATGATGGATGTTTGAATCGGCAGCCACCAAGGCTGATGCCAGTTCATTAGCCACAGATGGATGTGCATCGAGTCCTTGCAGATGAATCTGTCCCGATACGTGCAGTAAAAACTGCACGCTCTTCCTATGTCTAGCGTTAAGCAGTATTTCAGCAGACACCTGCACAGATGGCAGTGGTGGCATGGTCTAGCTTCATCGGGAGATGTGTTGAGCGTCATGTTCTGTTTGTCAGCAAGAATATTTCTGAAACTGGTAAGGCATGTATACACTGCTACGTGAATGTCTGGAGGCGGAAAGGCGCTGCCAGAGCGGATTCGAAGTTTCAAACCATCTACATTAAGAGGCAAGAACTGCACATATGAATACGTGCCCTACCAGCTTCAAACAGTTTAAATCCCAACTTCACTCGATCAGGCAAGAAACCAACCGAGCTCCCATCGCACTCAGATACCCAAGGTAAATTCTGGACAACAAGCTTCGGAAGAGTGAAATAGTAAGAACAATTTCACACTTCTGATGAACACGCAGAGTATCGATGACTTCTATGTGATGTTTATTCATAAAGACTCCAGAAAGTCAGACTCGATGCAGTGGCAAGTGTACTCCTGTTCTGTTCTAAGAATCTGCAGACTGACATATGCATTACAGATTACGTACTACTCAGCTAGTTTGCACCCTTCAATGTAACTGCTTGTATGAATTTTTTATTGGTCCGCAAATATTTTTGTGCTGTCTTTCATTTCTCGCAGTCAATTCTTTTTTCTTATGGAATAAGAACTTCAACCAGCCACCATGTACCCTAATCTGTTGTTCTCTTGCCACTGAAATTTGGAGGATATTTCTGTTACAAGTTACACTTCCATCGTCGAGTCCTTCTTTGGCTCATTCATGTGATGCCTTATGCTGCCATAGAGTATCTCACTCGCTCGAAATTCCCTTGCCATAGAATATCTCACTCGCTCTTTGATAGGCATCCCTAGCTTACAGACTTGCGTCCGAGTCTTGTGGAGATTGATTTGATGATATGAGGAATTGTCTTTGAGCAGATGCATCTTTTCGCTCTTCGATAGACATGCCCGTTAACAGTTGCACTTTGTAGATGCATGAAGATTGGACCTTATGTGCATCTCCTAAATGGATTGAAGCAAGCACGAGATTTCATTTAAAATAATTCCAATAACCTTTTACAAGTTGGATTTATATTTTTTTATTCTTAAAAGATTTACCTATTCACACTTTTGTCTTACAAAATTTAGCGGTAGTCTTATTGACTCATTTGAAGCCCGAGTTTAAAATATCTTAAAATATTTTAGGAGTAAGGCTAATGCTCAAGAGGTTCAAGGACTCCATCTTTACAAAAGTGGATCTATTTACGTTAGATGATCTCTCTATTTATTCTAAAAATCTTTAAAAAATGGCTATTTGACATTGGGAGGACTTTAATGCCTTGCACTCCTTCTTGTGCGTCTTCTTATTGCCTGGCTTCACATCCAAGAGATATTCCATAAGCAAAAATTTGGTGGTACCCTTCTTTGCTCTTCATCTACATTATTTGTCAACAATATCTCCTACCTAATCTAAATAAAAATATCCAGGCAAAAAATATCTTACCTCATAGAGTGTACCACAAGTGATTTTTCCTTCCACATACATGAGTCTCTACATCCCCTTCAATGTGTTTGGCAAAGGCCTATTATAGAACCCATTTACCACTCCAACTATGAAGGAGGTATCTAGTCTTCCATGGGATAAGTAAATGAGGCTTCAAACGAGTTTATTTACCTTTGAGTATCTAATGGTGGTGAAGTATCTTCAGTAGATAATTTTGTGTCGACCTCCAAAGGTGTATAAGATTCCTTATAATATTCCATCTTGAATGCCTTTAAATTTTCTTGCCATACTTTTGTTAGTTATTACCACATCAAGACCCAAATAATAATATATCAAATCTAAGTTTTCATCTCAAAGTCTAAAGTCAAAACACGTTTTAATTCCTAGAGAAGAATATCATCATCTCTTGTTATAACAAAGACATCGACATAGAGTGCGATCACAATTGTCTTTTATCCCTCTTTTAGAACATAATGTTATCAATTGAAGCACACATTTTTAAGTCAAAGAGATGCTTATCTAGCTATTGGCACCATGTTGTAGGGACTTGTTTCAACCCATATGATCCCTTCTTTAGTTTAAATAACTTTCTTTTAATGAGGTTCCTATTGGAGTTTGAGGTCCGCATAAGCAGGGGAACAACACAAGGAAGAAGAAGAAGCTTGGAGCACAACACACAATACTGAATGTATTACCACTAGAAATGTACAAAGATTAGTGATCCATTAGGGTTATAGGAGTATATACACGTGGTTTGGGGGGGGGGGGGGGGAACCTCCTAAAAGGAGAAAAAAGTGACCGATGGTCTTAGCATATTCACACACATCACTACCTAAATATATCAACAAACCCCCCCTAGGAGTGATGCAGTGAAAAAGGAGCCGGCACTCATGTATAAGGAAGTGCCAAGGTATGTGGAATAAATCCACAAAAGGAAGTAAGCCCAAAGCTTTGCAGAAAGCTTCAAACTTCTCCCTAGCCAAAGCCTTTGTGAAAAGGTCTACAATGTTCTCCTGTTTGGGCACATTTGCCAAAACTGATCTTTCCAGTAGAGAACCTCTCCCTAAGATAATGATAGTACACCTCAATGTGCTTAGTGCGAGCATGGAACACAAGGTTCCTCGCAACTACCAATGCGCTCTGACTATTAGCGAAGATGCTGGTGGCAGAAGACTGACCAACACCCAAATTAGCCATAAGGCATCTGAGCCACACACATTCAACAATTGTTGTTGGCCTATACTCAGCCTAACAACTAGAAGTGGGCACAGTAGGCTACTTCTTGCTCAACCGATATGCATGAGCTACCAAACATGAAGCAAAAACCACAGGTGGACCAACCTAATCAGAGTAAAAAAAGCATGTAAATCTCGCGGTAGTGATCCCCCCATGGGATAAAACAATCCCAGTAGCTAGGTACCACTCAAGTAGCGAAAGATGCACTTAACCATATGCCAATGTTTGACATCTAAGCAATGCATAAACATGTTCATATGTGAGACAACAAACTGAATATATGGCCAAGTCATGGATAAGTAAATCAAGCATCCAACAGCTTGCTAATAGAGAATAGCATCAAATGCATCTCCAACATCATGAAAACACAATCGTAAGCGTGTCTCCATAGGAGTGACAATAGGTTTGCAGTCTTCAAGGCCAAAACGTTGACATAATGTGTCAATGTATTTTGTTTGACACAAAGCTATTCCGCCATCAACTTGCATAAACTGAATGCCTGAAGAATGATGCAAATGCCCCAAATTTGAAATCTCAAATGAGGCTTGTAGATCAGCCTTAAAATCAGCAATATATGCTTCTCATGAAGACTAGTGAGCAGCATGTCATCAACTTACACAACAATGATCAGAAGCACATCATTTGTACACTTAACAAATCAGTTGTACTGCTCTCAAAACCATGTGCAATCAGGTAGGCATGTATATTTTCATACTAAGCACGTGGTGCTTACTTCAAACCATATAATGCCTTTTTCAACCTGCACACTTGGTTTTCATGCTCTTTCTGCACAAAGCCACGGAGCTAAAAAACATACACTTCTTCATGCCAATCACCATTCAAAAATGTAGTTTTAATGTCCAACTCATGTACATTCCAAGCATGATGAGTTACAAGTGCACATATGGTACAAACAGTAGTCATTCAGCATGTAGGAGCAAAGTTCTCATCAAAATCAATGCCTCTTTCTTGAGCACAACTCTTGCAACAAGCCTAGCCTTATACCTTCCAACTGTTCCATCAGGCTTACCCTTCAGCTTATATACCCACTTAGTGCCAATGGCCTTCTTGCGAGAAGGCAAGTCATATGAAGATGAGGTACCATTTTTCATAATAGCATCATATTCTGATTGCATATAAACCATCCAATTTTTAGAATTTTGTGCTTCATCAAGTGAAACAGTCTTATTCTCATCACAAAGACTAGAGGCAACCATAGCATAGCAATCTGATGCAAAAGAAGCACTATGAGAGCCTGAACGAGTACGATATGACAGAGGTGCATCTAATTTCCTATCTCACAAAGTTTCCACTAGCCACTTAGGCATAGTTTTTGCCTCCTCAATGTCAAGTCTCTCATCAACAAGTGCATCATGTAAATCTGCATCAGATATGGAATGATCTGCATCATCACATGAAACCTATAAAGGCTGAGAAGCTGCCTCATTAGGACTAGCACTAGAGTTCCCACCTATAAAAAGAGGCAACACAGTGTCATACATGTCTTTGGAGCTAACCAATGTTGCCTTAGTACATGAAAGTAATGGATGAACAACATCTTCCACAAAAAACAACATCATGGCTAACCAAAATGTGTTTAGACTATGGGTGATATAAACAATAGCATTTGCTTTCATAACTGTACCCAACAAAAATACATTTTAGTGCTTTATCATCCAATTTTCTTCATTGTTGTTCAGGCACTAATGCATATGCCAGACAACCAAAAACACGCATATGAGCAACAGATGGCTTACAACCATGCCAAGCCTCATATGGAGTGATAGAATGCAATGCTTTAGTGGGACACCTGTTAAGTACATATGTTGCACACATTTAACTATGTTGGTAAAGCCTCGCTCTTGACCATACACCTCGCCATCTCCATGAGTGACATGTTCTTCCTTTCAGCAACTCCACTCTGTTGAGGTGTATATGGTATTGTACACTCATGTTTTATCCCATGTTCAGTCAGAAATGCATTAAAGTATTCCCCCCCTCGATCAAAACAGAGGGTGCCCATTTTACATGCTGACAGATTTTCAGCCAAAACCAGAATGGGCTTTGTTTTCAATGGATATACCCATGCATGCTTGGAAAAATTACGATGAAAGTCACGAAGTAAAGATAGTTCCCAAAAGAAGGTCCTAGAGTGTTCACACACATCACTACCTAAATATATCAACAGTTCCCAAAACCTTGGTGGTTGAGAAGAGTATACTTTATCTTGGAGGTCTCCATTTAGAAATGTTGATTTGGCATCCATGTCATAAATTGAATAAATTAATTATGAGCAACCACAACTAATTCGATTCAGATAGTAGTCATCTTTTCACTTATAAAGAACTATTCATTGAAACTAATCCCTTCCATTTATGAGTACCCTTGTGCTAGAAGCCTTGCTACCTAATTTTATAAGATACCATCAACATTGTACTTTTAGCTTCCAAACCCGCTAGTTGATGAATTTTCTCTTTGGGGTTCAATCCACTAGATCCCATGTTCCACTCTTTATAATACTTTTTCTACTCTACTTGCATGGGAAACACTCCTATCTGAAATTTGGAGGGACTCTTGCATATTTTGTGGTTTATTTTACTTTTTCTACTCTACTTGCATGGGAAACACTCCCATCTGAATTTTGGAGGGACTCTTGCATATTTTGTGGTTTCTCTTTTTATCTTTGGATCCATCATGAATGTTGTGTTTATGATATGGGCACTTTTCTACCTTTTCTCCTCTATTATGGTGATTGTGGGATGGGGTTGTTAAAATCACAGAGTTACCTCACCCACCAAAGTAATGGATTTTCTACTTGGTGACTACAGGTTGGTGCTTTTTAGACTCATCCTCAAAAGATGAAACTTTGTTTTGCTGGGTCCATAGGTTGCTGCCTTTTTTTAGACTCATCTGCAAATGGATAACCCTTAAGTTATGTTCATAGTTGGTTACTATTGGGGGTACTTGTACACTCCCCAAATCCCCTAGTATCTTCAAACGAACTCCAAAAAGGTGAATAACTTTGAGCATACCTTGTGCACTATCTATGCACCTTTCACAAAACACAATGCACCAATTGCCACATGTGCTCCACCTATGCAACCCTTTCTAACATGTGCACTAAGTTGGTATCAATGGTTTCCCACCACCAATGGGCTTAGCATTTGGAAGAGTTATAAGATAAACTAAATTAGGAATGTGAATGATAATAGCATTGTGAGAGGCAACCATGGAAGAATACTTGCAATATAGGGAGAGAGAGAGAGAGAGAGATGCTAAAATATAAAAGAGAGGAGGAGAGGGGAGGGGAGGGGAGGAAGGGGGAAAGGGAAGAGAGAATTTGGAAGAGTATTCATAAGGCAAAACCAAAAGGCTAAAATTATGTCCATTCGCAATGAATCTTGTTCTATTCTCCTTCTGCATATTGAACTTCTCCAAATTCTTGTCCATCACAACAACATCCAAGAAGTGTCACACATCCAAATCCCTTCACCTGATAGCCGATTACATCACGAAGCCCTTCGATAAAGATTCTCTTTAGAGCATCCTTGCTAACCTCCAATGCATATTTGTGGAGATGTAGAAACTTATCCTTATACTCATTGATAGACAAGCTATCTTTGTCACCCTCATATTGTAAAAAATTATGGAACTCCATCTTCTTCTCCATATGGTAATGTGGAGAAGAATAACATTTTCTTGCTTGCTCCGTGAATTCCTTCCATAGAATCGGACCAGAACACATCGGCATCTTCATATAGGACTTCCACCATAGGTTTGCAATGCCCCCATTAAAATCATTCAATTTTGCCCTCTTGAAGACTAGTTGAGGGCAAACTCACTGGGCTTTGCAATGCCTCTTCTTGCTTTTTGCCTTCTTCTTTGCATAATTCTCCAAGAAACTTCTGAATAAGGTCCTCGTGCTCAGAAAAGTGTGGATTTTTCCAACACCATTATTTGAATCCATGATTTTGATGCATACATTGTCATCAATATTTTCTCTCCTCTCTCACTTCCAAAGGCCTATAGGAAACACATTTGCTGAAGGTAGCCAGAATTTCCTGAGAATTCCAAGATGCATAAAGGATGTGAAAGGGAGTTCACATGCAAAGTTTGGAAGAAATCAAGAAAATCCATGATAACAGTCAAATGTGGCCAAATTTTGGAAATTAGTGCAAAAATCTCACTATCAAGTTGAGTGTGTGAGGATCCAAGGTGGGCTAGTAAGGACATAGATCCTAGATTCAAATTTAATTAGAATTCCAAACTAGGATAGCCTTAGAAACTATGATCAGTTTTCTTAAACATGTTGATCTTGAAATTCATAGGGAAAATGAACAGTGACTAGAAGGGCCGGATAAATGCTATGCTCTTATTAAAAATCGGCAAAAAGTGTGTGGAGTAGTAGGGTTGTAGCCCATCGGCATCAAAGACAATCCATGCCTTATGAGCAAACTAGTCTTCCTCAAGCCAGTCTTCCACAAGCTAAGGATCAAGTTAGAGAACAATTCCAAGCTATGCATTTTGACTCTACTCCTATTCCTTAAATGAGGGAGGCTACTCAAGGTTTTAAAGCAGAGCTAAATAAAAGTGTAGTTGAACAATCTCAAGTGAAAATTATCACTAAGAAAATGGAAAGTCTAATTGCTACACAATCCAATTTGGTCAAGATTGTAGATGCCTTACAATCTAATTACATCAAAACTTTCCAAAATCAAATTAATCCAATGTCTTTTCATGAGCATAATCAAAATGTTCTAGCTCCCAATCAAAATCCACAAGTAGTCCTAATCAAAATTCACAAGTAAATCCCACTCAAGCAAGTTCCTCCAATGCATAATCTTTCAATGCAAAATCCTCATCCTCATATGCAAAATCCTAAATTGCAAATTCCTCAATTGTTTCAAAGCATGTATCCTCAAGCTTCTCAAAAAACTTTTCAAAATTCTCAAAATCATCAAATCTCACAGATGCAAAATCTTCATGATCCTCAAAATCAAAATTTTAAAAATCATCAATCATGTCCTATGGAAGGTCCTCATGCACCTCAAGTGCCACATGCTACTCCCAAAGCTCCTCAAATGCATCAATTGCCTTATCAAAATCCTAAGTATCCTATTCAAGCAATACCTTGCCAACAAAATCCTCAATCTCAAAATTTCCCACCACATGCTATCAAAATATGAATGTCTTTGTGTGTGGTCCTCGTAGGTGTTATTAGCTGCCAGGCAGCTATGTAATAGATCAGGAAGCGACTTGCCAAAGAGGCAGAGGCACCCAATGTAACTTTTCACATAATATATATTGTTATGTCTTGTATGCACAGAGAGGAGATGAAGTCAGAGACAGGCACCAAACATGCCGAGCTGTCTGCGTTCTGTCACACAGAGATAGTTCACTTCTTCATATTGTGGTGTATTGCAATCTTGAAAGTGTTCTGTTTTGGTGGATTAAGAAGTTTTTACTTGTTCAATGTAGTTAATTGATGTAACAATTAAGTTGCTTGGTGAAGGATATAGTTTGTCAATTTGTTCAGCATAATTTGGTGAAGGTAGCGCAATCAGTTATTTACTGTGTTCATGGTCAGTACATTAATTTGGTTCGGTGAAGTAGTTTGGCAAAAACACAAGAGTCCATTATCGTTGGATTTTGCCAGCCCAAGAACCTTGTCAACCTTATCATGTTCCTTAACCGGACTGGATAAATAGAGGTTAGCACTAGCGATCCTACTGGGGAATGGTTATTGTCAACTACATGCCAATAACGCACTCTAGTGAAGTCTATCCAAAGTATCAAAGTGATAAAAACCCTGTTCGAGTAAACAACGTGTTAGGAACCCCACAATGCAAGGACATCGAAGGTACGATTTTAGAAGGGAAAAGTGCCACAAGTGGAAGTGCGATGCCACCACAATATTTCTTGATTCATGGTTTGTAGGAAACATAGGAGAGTTCTTCGATGACATCTGGTGAAATTCCATTGTCCAGCAAGAACTCAGGCTTCGGTGAAAGTTCGGTGTCCAGTAAGAGTTCATTGATCGACAATATTTTGGGTACTATCAAAGATACAATTTCAAACAAAAAGACACAACATATGCATTCTGCACAAACCAAACCTACTCCATAAGTTGTGGTAGATAATTTAAAAATTGTAAAGAAAATGGACTTGAAGCCAATGATTACAAGAGAAGGTTGGAGAATACCAATTGAACAGTGTCTTGCACAATTCTTACTATTCTAGAGTAGTTGGAAATCACCCCAGACAGAAGATGTTGAGCCTATTCAACCGCTTAATCTTCAATTCCCACAAGACCTACCTGGTGTTACAAATCAAGCATCACCTATGAACTCTGACTCCGGTGAGGTAGTAGACACCCATAAATATTTCAGTCCAAAGGTGATGGAAGATTTTGATGATCAACAAAATACATAGACTAAGTAGTGTTAGGTCGCCGGAATTGGATTGTAATTTTCATATATCGCACGCACCGAAAAGGCGTAGCAAATAGATGTAACTTTTACCCATTAATGAAAAGGCATTACGGTGATTCTTCGACAGAGAGAGATGGGTTCACCAGACTGTCTGTCTGGGCAACCGTGCCGAGAAGATCGTGTGCAGATTTACTGAATTCCTGAGTATTGTATTCTGTTTGTTGAATTGCAATATTAAGTATTAACACAGTAATGTTACATTCACATTAATAAGTCTGTGCGACTATGTGATTGTTAACTCGCGCGATAAGTTTACTGTGTAAAGATAATCGTAACCGGAAATAGTAAATGTGTAGCGGAAGTTGTTGCCTTGAAAGTATAGTTACTGCTTAGTTGAATATTTAATTTGGGAAAATTAAATAAAGGGCCTCTGCACTGTCAGACCCCTAACCATCCCCAAGAGCCCGAAACGAGATTAAAAACGACTTGACAGAAGTGCTTTTAACACTGGCGCCGTCTGTGGGAAGATGGAAGATTGGGAATAATTAGTAAGGGAAGAGCAGTACGCAAGGCAAGCAGTGGAGAATAGTAATCGCTAGTTGAAGAAGTGATATATGCCTATTACTCGTTCTGGCGAATCCTACCCAAAGTATAGAAGAGATCAACATCCCTGGGCAGTTCTAAATCTATTAGGGACACCCCCAGATGGTAGAAGTGCAGGCCAATTAAGTCCAGTTGCAGAAGGATCGGAGCCAGTCAATAGCGATTCCGGTGCTAGTTCGGTGACACATGATGAGATTCCAGTGTGAATCCGGTACTTTCTGGAGAAGGTACAGTGACGTCTGGTTGTTTAGAGACGTAGTGCGGAGTTAGTCCGACACTATCTAGTTAGAATTTAACCATTTTTGGTGATAAAGTTGTGTTACCAAGTGAGACTGTTTCGGTGAAAGGGTAACATGGTTCGGTGAAAGTTCGATAAGTTCTGGTGGAAGTTCGGTACCACTTGGAGGGAATTTGAAGTTTTTCGGTGATAGTGCGGTGTTACCTGGTGGACCCTGTTGGGTTGTAGGGTATGCACACACCCACATTGTGCATAGAAACCCTCCCTAGACCAAAATAATATCCCTTTTTGTATCTACTTAGGATTTCACATAAAAACCCCTCCTTAGACACTTTTTAATATTTCTCATAAAGTAAAGCTTTGGAGCCTTGTTGTAAATGATCACCTTTTTCAAGAAGTCTATAAAAATCCCCACGCGCACGTATTCTTTTTTCCCTTGAGATTTGGTTGTTAGAGAACATATTCCAAGATCCTTTTGAGATATGCATGTGCTCCTTTTTTACTAGTCAAAAGGAGCACATGGGGGAATTGTGCTCAGCCTATAAATAGAGGCTATTTCTTGTAAAGGAGGTCCCTGGGCCATGGCCTTGGCCTCCATGTTAATGGAAAGAAGGATCATTTGGCTTCCACATTTCTCCTTGTGTGCTAGGCGTTGATCCATGTGTGTGGGTTTGGCATTTGGGGTTGTCTTGTGTGTGAGCATTGCCCTCCTTTGTCCCTTTTGATGTTGGCCATGGTGCCATTGTTCATGGACGTGGGTGTGTGTGCATTGCTTGCACTTCTTGCAACTCCTCTTGGAAGAGCCTCTCACTTTCATGTGAGGCAGTTAGGGTCTGTTGCTCCCCTTTTCTCAACATTTTGGCACCGTTGTCGGGGACGTCGGCCTTTAGCCGTTGGGTTTTTTCAAGCTTGTCGTGCCTACACTTTGTGGTGCACCTCACACTTGGATTGAGTTGTGGAGCTGTGTGGCCTTCGGTTGGCCTTGGGTACCTCTCTTCTTTTAATTTTTGAGTAGTTTAGATCTTTATTTCTGTTTGTTGCACAAAAACATCCCCTAACCCCCTCTTCTCTCTCTCACACTTTCACATACACATACTCACTCTGGCATCACCCTTAATCTTCTTCATTTCTTGGAATCGGTGTTTGCCTTGAGTAGAGGGATGGGTGGTACTTCTTGTTCCCTCCCTCGATTCAATTTTAAAGATAACTTCAAGTGAATATTTTAATCGCATATGAAATCCGGTGGCAGAGCTACACGATTTTTTTTCCTCTTCGTTTAATTGGAATTTGCATCATTTTGTTGGCCCAAACTCCTGGGATTGGAAACATTCTCTCTCCTACCTTGGCTGTGTCCTCTCTGTCATACGAACCTGACCTGCATGGAGACGGGCGGCAAGTTAATGGCGCATGCATGGTAAGTGAGGTGGGGAGTCATTTCCTCCCTCTCTCTTGCTCACCGTTGTCTGTGCTCTGGGGGGGAGGGGAAGCTATTACTCTCCCTCCATCCATCGACCTCTTTTTTTGCACGTGATAATCTAGTGTTGGTCCTGTTCTTCCCCATCGGAGTCTGCTTAGGGATGGAGCTTCACTCCTCTGCAGGTCTCGCTTGACGATGAGTGCCTAATGGTTCTCAAGCTCATAGCTTCAGTAGTCGAGTGGCGCTTTCCCCCCGTTCTGTTTATCATGCCCGATTTCAGTACTACCTTGCGGGGCTTCTTCATCAATCTGAAGTGGGGAAATCTTCCCTTCCCTCCCAATACCTATGTCTGCTTCCTTCCCTACTTTTGCGCCTGCGGGCTTTCTCTCCTCGATGATACTCCTTGGAGCGGAGCACTGTTGGGATGGGTTGGTGCGAGGCCAGCCGGACGGTAAAGTTTTGGCTGCTATTGGCGGAGGTACTCCTTGTTTCCATCCTTGCTGAGTCACCATCGTGACGCCCTTCGTCATCATCAAGATTCGGGGTTCAGCTCTCTGTGGCTTCCCCTCCGCCTTCAAGTCCTGCTGCTTACATGGTCAAACCGTCTCCTACTTCCTCCAAACTATTGTTCCTACTGTGTGCGGGCATGGGGCTCCTATCTGCCCTTCGTTTATCTTCACTCAGAATGCTTTTTCCAGCTTGAAGCCGAGTGTCTGTTCCCCTTCATGCTTCTTCAGCTTGGGGTCCAACTTGGACTGTTCTGTGCAGGATAATGAATGAATTCATGCAGTAATATCTTGTTAGACATATTTGGCTTGTTGGAAACGATAGTAATCATGTACTTATCTTTCTCAAAGTTTTCGTGATCATAACTCAGCAATAGTATTTGTGTTCTATCTTAATGATGTTCGAAATGCTTGCAAAAGCTATCTACGTTGAACTTTTTGAAATGATTTATGATGTCCTCTCATGAAATACTTATGATCATACAGATTTTTCTAAGTATCCTTTCAACATGAAGTGTTTGGAGGTTTCGGTGTGTGACTGTCTACTTACAAGATTGTGTGCACATCTCCGCCACCATTGAAAGAAGATGACTTTGAATTGTTCAGAAAAAAAGTACTCCTTGTAGGTGACATGAATCTTGAGATATATTGTCAGGGTCTTTGGTCTTAAGTAAATAAAGGATTTGGCCAAGGTACATTCATGAATAGGTAGCATCTTTGTTGTGACAATGTTTATATGCTCTGTAGGAATGATCCGCGGTGCATGCCATTTATGCAAAATTCTGACTATGTTTGGGTTATGCTCATGTGTCCGAGAGACTACCTCTATGCTTCAAGTGTGCTCATACGTGCATATCTTGGATTGTAGACACCTTTGCATTAAGTTGCATGATTGTTTCAGGTTGATTCTTTACCAAAATGACTTGAGATCCATAATATGCTTGCTGCCAACTGCCCATGGGGTGATTGTGACAGCCTATGTGCACGGGAATGTTCTGAAGTGCTGTTGATCACATTTTAAGCATTTGGAGCTATCCAGAGAAGTTTTTCTTAACACTCATCCTCTCCCTTGAGCCACTACAGGTTTGGGGTCCCTCTTGTCTGTCGTCCCTTTCTAGAAGCAGAATGCACTGGTATTAATACTCTCACATGATCTATTCTGGCATTTTTTGGCATAATACGTACTACTTTGAGGAAAGATGATGATCACGGTATTGTGGTAAATTGATGTCTAATCTATGGTATTGCAGGTCTATCTAACATAGGGATCTTGGTGCATGTTCTTGCAGCTGTTAGGGGTGTCCTTTGAAGAATGAAGAATGTGTAACCCTGAATGAGTTTTGAGTTTCTCTGTTTTCCATATGGGAACTCCATTTAGACTACCGAAGGATCTCTATGTTTGATAATTGACTGTATTCCAGAAATGCCTGAGGATTGGGGTTCTAATTTTTGGGTTCTTCATGTCCTTTGCGTCATGAGTATTCATTTAATATTAAAGGAAAAGGGCTTCTACTAAAATCTGTCAATGCTATCATATTCATCTAGCTAAACTTTGATTGATTGGGATTTGCAGGGATCTAGACCTATTCTATACAAATTACTCCCATTTCGGATATTCACATCTTGGGCAACTTGAGGGTAGAGCTACGTGATGGGGATCACACATAACTTGGGCCACAATTTAGTTTGATCTCAAAGATTAAATGTTTACTGAATACTAGGTCACTACGCTACAAAGGGCATTATGATTGACTCATTTGATTGTTTACATCATTCTTCAACTCCTATGTTCACATGAAATTACATGATCTAATGACTAAAAGAGAAACATTTTTCTGATGATTTTCAAACGACATAACAACAATATTGATTGTAGCATAGATCATGACAACTAGCAAGTCGAACTCTGAGTACTTATGTTCTGATTGGTGGCTCTTTGCATTCATATGATATACAAGTTTCACTATGAGCTACTATGCTAAGTCCTGGCCAAGGAGTCCCTATCTTAGCAATACTTCATAACATAACTTTTGCGATTGTACAATGAACATGCATGGTTATTTTCCTTTTATAAAAGATGATTATGAGCTGAATAGGAAAGTTTATTTGTGTTGTGCTATTCAGATGATATTTTTGCATATTTTTCGCCTTATGACACAAATAACTTCTGCACATAGGTTGGTCATATTGGTTTGATACACAGAGGCATGCACTTCCTTTCGGTCATCACCTTTGAAGCAGTGAATATGAATGCACTAATGTCATCTAGCTATGTATGTATGATATCTAAAAATTGTGCCTTCCCATTTTATGAAACCTTGGTCCCTTCTTTGTGTAAAATGCTAACAGTTTTCTATTATGCTCAGTTAAGATCATACAAGAAATGCTACAATGTGTGTCATCCAAGATTTTGAATTTTCGTTCACCATTTGAAGTTATGAAACTAATTGGGCTCTGCTATTTTGGATTATTGATTATTGCCTTCCAACTTGATTTTCAGGTGCTCTTCAAAATTTTTTTTTGGGAGTGTTCACTCCATTAAGAGATGCCAAATCTTGAAGCTTGAAGCATGGAAAATGGACTTGACACTCAAGCCAGGAGTTTCACAGATTTATGAGCAATTATTTGTTCTTAACAATGTCCTAGTAAGGGTTATTTATTTGGGTTAAAGATGATGCGTTGAATGCATGACTGGTTATATTTTCACAGCTCAAAGTGGTAGTCACTAGTACACAAAGATACTGGTGGTATCAAGTTACTACTCAAAATTGAAAGGTTCTCCTTGGATGCTAGGAGCTTGTACTTGACTCATTGTCAAACAAGTATTAGACACCCAGTGCAATTATGGTCAACTAATCTTTATTGAATTCTGCACGACAGGATGACCGAGCAAATAGTACCATTCTTAGGGATGTGCCTGCTTCTGGCATACTTCTCATAGGTATGGAGCATGCATAACAGTTTTCTGAAGCTTTGGATTGATTGACTTAATTGGCCTGCCTGATGAAGGAACCGATCAAGAAGTGATTGTGAAATTGAGGGTATTTATGATGAATTCTTTGGTGCTATATGAGAATGGCCAAATACCCTGTTTTTCATCAAATGACAATCTATCATGCCTATATCTGCTGACGCTTTTAGATTGGGTATCTTAGGGCTATGCATGTTTGAACATTCGTAAGGATTTTGTCACTCTGCACATGCTTGTTGTGAAACTCATACATACCTGCTAAGAGGATGGTTCTTTGAGTTCTTATCAACTCATCAGCACATTTTATGATGCAACTTACTTACGTGCCAAATGGGAATCATAGGCCACTGCACTACAATTTTGGCACCCCCAGGTTCTTGATTCTCATGGGTACTTACCTCAAGAGTTTAAATTATGGATTGCAGGAACAGGCAACTCTTCACAAGGTTTTCTCTCAATTGCATATGGAGGATAAAAATCGTGTTTTTTTTTAATGTGAATAGAATCGAGTCTGACAAGCTAGTGCTCTTGTACAATGACATGATGATCAGCTGACTGGTTGTCCATACTGGTTTAGAACTTGAAACACATTACTTAGAACCCAGAGTGAAACTTGAATGCATAAGGCATGAGAATGTGGAATGTCTCTAAGTAGTTTTAGATGATATGCACTTATGACTGTACTGTTCTTCAATATGCTATTTTTTTCAGATGCACTATGGGATCATATTCATTGCTATCTAGAAATACCAGAAATGCATGAAGGCTGGAAACACTGTCATACAGGTGTGAATGCTTGTTTTTTGCCAGGGAGGAAACTCTGGTTTTACAATGTCACTTAATGCAGTGTAGGCCAACACTTGTAGAACTTAGCGTTGATCCTTTTGTCTCCTATAGATGCTCTCTTGTGAATGATGTGTTTCTTTAATACTCAGGTTTGATCATTTTGAATTCTTGTGACTGACCCTAGTGGGATGGGAGCATACCAGTTTTGGGAGAAACTTGGTACGAATAGTAGCATAAAACTGACAGCGCTTCTTCTGTAGATACATGGCCTACATGTTTATTTTCAATTCCGAAATAATTTGCTTCGTGATGTGCTAATGAATCTATTTTCAGATATACCAGGTGCATTGTTCTTCAGTAAGTAAATGCTTTAAGTCTTATAATAGATGGCATGATAGATAGGAAGGAATCTCATTGCTGGCTAGAAGGCTAGAAATTCCCAAGAGATGTTCCTTGGTTTATACTTTAGAATGAGTTAAGGATCCCTTGAGTTTTCTTCTCCATAAGATCTTGCAGCATGTTATTTACAATAGGCATTTGACAGATAAATATATTTGGATGCTAAGATTGGGGGGTTATTTGGGGCTCATAGGTGAAGATTGGCCAACTGGAATTCTGCCTAGGACTACACCAATCTTACTTTTGATCCTTGTTAATGTCATCATCACCAGTGGGTGTTTCGGGTTCATTCTTTGGCCGTGCAGTTCACATACTTGGGAGAGAATAATTGGATGCTTTCCATTCTTTGGACATCGGTGCATGAGAATTAAATCATATGTTTACTGTATGCATGGTCATCCTATTTTCATCTTCAGATACTACAATAATTGACTTTTTTTTTAATGAAATATGCTAGTACAAGCTTTTTGAGAACTAGAAGGCCATGCACTCTTTGGAGCTAGTTTTTTTGCAGGATTATGACGATCTTCATGTCCAACCATGATAACTTCTATCACTACCATATAAGGGTAGCTATGCCTGATATACACACCATGGCAAGATAAATCTTCAAGAGGATGTCTCTCTAGAAGAAAAGTCTTGCAGATGAGGATGCCCCTGATGTGGAAACTAAAGTTGAAGTGAATGTTTATCACAATACTAGATGCAGTCTACTTGCTTTTTGTATTTTATTTCAGGTTTGGGAGCTGGTGAAGAAGGCATTTCCAGCCTTACAAAGGACTGCACAGTGGGAGGAATGACTGGGCTGACTGCCCCCCAAGGGGATTGTGTCGCCCAGTTGTAAAGACTGAAGATTTGCAGATTGAAGGATGGACTGAGGGCTTGTAGTATTGCTGATATGAAAGATTGAAGACTGATGTGTTGCAGGTTCGAAGATCAATGAAGAGTATGGAGACCTGAGGACTGTAAACTGCAGAATAGAAGATTTGCAGACCTAGAGCTTCTCATAATTGAAGACTCAAGCTTGAACCAGTTCAGTTGTGTATGATCCTTTCCCCTAGCTTTGTCGAGGACGACAAAGTCTAGGGGGGAAGAGTGTTGGGTTGTAGGGTATGCACACACCCACATTGTGCATAGAAACCCTCCCTAGACCAAAATAATATCTCTTTTTGTATCTACTTAGGATTTCACATAAAAACCCCTCCTTAGACACTTTTTAATATTTCTCATAAAGTAAAGCTTTGGAGCCTTGTTGTAAATGCTCACCTTTTTCAAGAAGTCTATAAAAATCCCCACGCGCACGTATTCTTTCTTCCCTTGAGATTTGGTTGTTAGAGAACATATTCCAAGATCCTTTTGAGATATGCATGTGCTCGTTTTTGACTAGTCAAAAGGAGCACATGGGTGAATTGTGCTCAGCCTATAAATAGAGGCTATTTCTTGTAAAGGAGGTCCCTGGGCCATGGCCTTGGCCTCCATGTTAATGGAAAGAAGGATCATTTGGCTTCCACATTTCTCCTTGTGTGCTAGGCGTTGATCCATGTGTGTGGGTTTGGCATTTGGGGTTGTCTTGTGTGTGAGCATTGCCCTCCCTTGTCCCTTTTGATGTTGGCCATGGTGCCATTGTTCATGGACGTGGGTGTGTGTGCGTTGCTTGCACTTCTTGCAACTCCTCTTGGAAGAGCCTCTCACTTCCATGTGAGGCGGTTAGGGTCTGTTGCTCCCCTTTTCTCAACAGACCCCTATTACGTTCACCACTTTTCGGTACGAACCTACCTAATTTCAACACCAAAGTTGAGGAAAGGCTACTAGATTTGGAGTTAAGCAAGAGATTCAACGACATTTTTGAATCGGAAGGTGAGCAAACTGATAATACAGATTCTGAAGGACAAGAGACACCCCCTCAAGATATAGATAACAACAATACTACCCACAATAGCACCATGAGTGGTTCATAGTCACAACAGCAAATCCACAGTCGCAACCGCAATTTCAACAACAGCAACAGCAGCAGCCACAACCAATCATTCCACTTCGATCGGTTCCGATCGGGGTGACATATACAAAATTCGGCGGATTTCTGGGGGATGACCCCGACACACATGTTTGCACATTCGAGATCAGTTATGTGTTGGAGAAACACTCACTAATTAGACATATATTTGAAGGTCAAATCTTAGGAAGAAAACCCCATGCCTATGTGAAGGGACAAATTCACAAATGTATCATATTTGTAAAGTTAGTTCACTTTAGTTCTAGAAGTTTTTTAAAATCACGAGAATACGAAAATCTATATAAGTTAGTTTGTATCAACTGACGCGGAGAGAGAGAGAGAGAATAGAGAGAAGAAGTAGAAGAAGGAGTTCATTTATACGACTGTGTATAGTCGGGCTTCTCTGAGTGAGAAAGCAACTGTAAAAACTTCTGAGTTTTTTATAGTTATGAGAAAGAACTGAGTAAAGTTCTGTGTATGAGTCTCTCTCCATCATCTCCATGCTTGCCTACTGTGTGATGAATTCAAAAGTTCAAGTTTTCTGAGCAATTCGATGCCTGGCATCGAATCTTGGCTGATAAGTCATTTTTCATTCTCTGTGTGTTAACTGTTGTTGAATCTTCTAAAAATATGAAGTTTGTGGAGCAACTCGATGCCTGGCATCGAGTTCCAGCATAAAATGGATGCCCAGCATCGACTTCTAGCATATAAGTCATCTTCTTCATGTGTGTGTAAAATAGAGTGTTTCTGGTGCAAAAAAATAGCCAAAAAAAGCCCAAAGTCGATGCCTGGCATCGACTTGGACTGAAATTCGATGTTAGGCATCGAATTTTTTATTTTTGGACATCAGGAATACTAAAACAGGCAAGATTTCCAGTTTTGGAAGGTCATACAGGGTCATCTTGTGAGGGCCATAACTTGAGTTCTAGAGCTCCGTTTGATGCATATGATAGCTTGTTGGAAAGCTCTACTCTTCTAGTTTCAGCCTATAAAGTTTCATGGAGAAAGCATACTTGAGCTAGGAGAAATTAGCAAAATACTGAAGGTATGTCATTTCGGTGACTAGGAATTTCTGTAGAAGCAAAGTTCTCACTTTAAGCTATCATTTCTCAAAGTTTGGAGTGGCAATGAGTTAATGGTGACCATAGAGGTGTTCTAGTGTCACATTAATTCATTTCTTGTGGTGTTTTATACATCAACAAGTGGTATCAGAGCAGAAAGATTCTCGAGAGCAGAAGACGACAAAGGTACGAGAAGTTTTGGAAAGTTTTCCATTAAAGTTTGAAAGGTGAAGCATTTGAAGACACAAGGCATCAAAAGGTTACTTCAAAAGTATCCTCATACACAAAGAACTTCAAAAGGTATTATCCTTTATCCTTTAAGCTCAGAGGTTGCAGTAGAAGGAAAGAACTATGGCAGATCATATCTCCATTGACAAACTGGACAGAGATAATTAGCCCGCATGGGTAATGAGAATGGAAGCCTTACTTATGAGTAAGGATCTCATGATATATGTTACAGGTGAAGAAGAGAAGCCAGTATTTGAAGATGAAAGCTGACCAAAGAAAGAAGAACTTGATGCTTTAAAGCATTGGCAGAAGAAGGATGCAAGTGCAAAAGCCTACATCTACAATACAATCTCAGATCATTTGCTACCACACATCAGAGGATTGGAATCATCAGAAGATATATGGAATGCATTGGAATATCATTTCCAAAGCACTACTAAAGCACGGAAAGCAAGTCTATGGTCAGAGTTTACAACATTCAAGAAGAAGCCAAGTCAAAGTATTAATGATTATGTCACTAAGATGAAGGATCTAGCAGATAGTCTTGGATCCATAGATGAAGATGTTGAAGATCACAGATTGATTGCTCAACTACTTGCAGGCTTGAGAGGGGATGAAAGGTGGAAACCTTTTGTCTTATCAACAGAACTTTCATTAAATCATTATGTTCCAGATTTGAACCAGTTGCTTGGTTTGATGCTCACATATGAGCAAGACTTGAAGGGAGATGGAGATAAAGGTCAAAGTTCTGCAATGTACATGAAGAATAAGAAGAAAGGAGATAAAGGTAAAGCAAAGGATGAAGAGGAGTCTAATTCTCAAGCTTATTATGCAAGAGGTAAAGGCACTGGCAGAGGAAGAGCAAGAGGTTTTGGAAGAGGAAGAGGTAATCAAAATAACAACAAAAAGGCTTGCTGGATCTGTGGATTGAGTAATCATTTGGCTCATGACTGTTGGCACAACCAACAAGGATCATACCAGAATCAAAACAACAATAGCAGAGGTCGAGGTGGAAGATATCAAAGTAATTTTCAAAGAGGTAGACAAAGTCAAAGAGGAGGCTATGGTAGAGGTGGAGGAAGAAGTTGGGGACAGAATCAATCCTACAACACCACCTACTACAACTATGCAAATGACACACAGAATGAAAGTCATACATCATTGATGATGAATTCAATCAGCACATCAGACAAAGAAGATCTAAAGGTATTTTACATTGACTCTGGATGTTCTAATCATTTGTCAGGAAACATAGAATTGATGTCAGATTTGGAAAAAGGCATTTCTAGTCACACAGTTCAAACTGGTGATAATACAAGACATAGTGTACATTCAATTGGAAAAGTGAAATGCAAGAGTGGAGCAGATTTGCTAACCAATGTTTTGTATGTTCCTACAATACCTAAAAACTTGATTAGTGTGGGACAGATAGTTGAAAAAGGTTTTCAAGTCAGGTTTACAAATGAAGGAGTATTTGTGGAAGATCCAGAGAATGGATATAATCAGATTGTCTCTGGTAAGAAAGAAGGTAGACTCTTTACTTTAAGAGTGCAAGGGAACATTGGTCAAGCTTTGCTCACACATGGTGAAGCAGTGATTACAGAACTTGATCTCTGGCATAAGAGATTAGGTCATTTCAATGAAAGAGGAATTAAAGCTATGGTTGCTAATCAGTCTGTACTAGGATTACCAAATGTGCAAAGTCAACATATGGTTTATAAATGTGAAGCATGTCAAATGGGTAAAGCACACAGGTTACCATTTCAAAAGAAAGGATTCAAACATGATGGAGTACTTGAGCTCATTCATACAGATGTATGGGGACCAACAAAAGAAGGATCTATCAGTGGCTCAAGGTATTATGTTCTTTTCATTGATGATGCTACAAGATGGATAACACTATATGTTTTGAAGGAAAGATCAGAAGTGTTTGGAGCTTTCAAGCATTTTCATGCATATGCAGAGAGAGTCACAGGTCAAAAGCTTAAGAGACTGAGGTCTGATGGAGGGGGAGAATACTTCTCCCAAGAGTTCAATGATTATCTTTGGAATGCAGGTATTAAGAGAGAAATAACCTGTAGGTATACACCACAACAAAATGGTGTAGCAGAAAGAAGGAACAGGACTTTGGTTGAGTTTGCTAGAGCTATGCTAAAGGAGAAGAATTGTCCAAATTATCTTTGGGCTGAGGCTGTAAATACAGCTACATATCTTGTGAATAGATTACCATGTGCAGCTTTGAATGGAATGACTCCATATGAAGCTTGGTGGGGTAAGAAACCAACACTAGATCATTGTAGAGTGTTTGGATCAATTGCATATGCTTATGTGCCATCACAGCTTAGGCATAAACTTGAACCAAAGGCAGAAAAATATGTGTTCATTGGTTATGATGAAAAGCAGATGGGTTACAAATTGTGGAATCCTCTAACCAAACAATTTATAGTTTCTAGAGATGTTACATTTGATGAACAGAAAAGTTGGTATGCAGATCAAAGTCATACAGCTGAAGAATTTGAAGAAGAGGTAAGAAGATGTGAGAAAGGAAAATCAATTGTGCAGGTAAATAGAGATGAAGACTATATGCAAGCAAGTACATCCACAAGTGGATTAACAAGAAGGAATGAAGAAGCTCCTATATTTGATGAAGAAGTGTATCCAGACACATATGAAGAATGTGAACCAAGAAGGTCAAGCAGGACTAGAAGACAACCAGAAAGGTATTCTTATGATACTTCTTACATAACTCAGAAGAACTATGCATATATGGTCAAAGATGATGAAGAACCCCAGAACTATGATGAAGCTAAAGGTAAGAAGCAATGGGAAGAAGCAATGGGAAGAAGCAATGAGGGAAGAATTCAATGCACTGGAGGAGAACAAGACATGGGAACTTGTTCCTAAACCAAATGGTAAGAAAGTAATTGGAAATAAATGGGTTTATAAAGTGAAGAAGCTTGCAGATGGAAGTATAGCCAGATACAAAGCTAGATTGGTGGTGAAAGGCTATGCCCAGACCTATGGCATAGATTATGATGAAACATTCAGTCCCGTAGCTAAGATGTCAACTATAAGGACAATCATTGCTATTGCAGCTTCAAAAGGATGGACTCTAAGTCAATTGGATATAACAAATGCATTCTTGAATGGATACATATCAGATGAGGTATACATGGAACAACCTCAAGGGTTTATAGATTCCAGGTATCCAAATTTTGTTTGCAGGTTGAGAAGAGCATTGTATGGATTGAAGCAAGCTCCAAGAGCTTGGAACTATAGACTGGTGAAGTATCTCAATGATCTTGGATATCAAAGTTCAAAAGCAGATTCAAGTCTACTTATCAAAAGAACAGAGGAAGGTACAATCTACATTTGTATTTATGTAGATGACATTATAATCACAGGTACTTCAGATGAAGGAATCAAGGAGGTAAAGAGATTACTTGAGAAAGAGTTTAAGATCAGTGACCTAGGAAAGTTATCATACTTTCTTGGAGTGGAAGTTACTTATACAGATCATGGCATATATGTGTCACAAGAAAGGTATCTTCTGAACTTGTTGAAGAAGTTTGATATGGAAAATTGCAGAGAAGCTTCAACTCCACTTGAAGTTAATCACAAGCTCAGTAAATATGATGGTGCAGACTACAAAGATATGAGGAAGTATCAATCTCTTGTGGGTAGTTTGATTTATGCTACACTAACAAGACCTGATCTTAGTTATGCAGTGGGAGTTTTGTCACAATTCATGCATTGTCCAAAGGACCCACATTGGATTGCAGGTCAAAGAGTTCTCAGATATATCAAAGGAACTATAAAGGAAGGATTATATTATCCTTTTACATCAGATTTGAAGTTGAGAGCCTACAGTGACTCAGACTAGGCAGGTAATCAAGATGACAGGAGATCAAATCATGGTTACAAGATATACATTGGTGATAAGCTTGTAAGTTGGTGTTCCAAGAAACAACATACAGTAGCATTATCATCAACTGAAGCAGAGTACAAAGGACTTGTGGAAGCAGCTAAGGAAGTCATATGGATGCAGACATTGTTCAAGAGCTTAGGCATTGATCAAGGTACACCTACAATACATGGAGATAATATGAGTTCACTTTATCTTGCAGCAAATCCAGTATTTCATGCAAGAACAAAGCACATAGAGATACAGTATCATTTTCTCAGAGAAAAGGTAATGGAGAAGGAGATTGAAGTGGAATACATTTCTACTAACGATCAATTAGCAGACATAATGACAAAGAGCTTGGATGGTGTGAAGACCAGCAGATTCAAAAGCATGGCAGGAGTAAAAGAAAAGAAGATGATATGAAGAAACAGGGAATGTCAATTAGTGATTGAGGGGGAGCTGTTGGAGAAACACTCACTAATTAGACATATATTTGAAGGTCAAATCTTAGGAAGAAAACCCCATGCCTATGTGAAGGGACAAATTCACAAATGTATCATATTTGTAAAGTTAGTTCACTTTAGTTCTAGAAGTTTTTTAAAATCACGAGAATACGAAAATCTATATAAGTTAGTTTGTATCAACTGACGCGGAGAGAGAGAGAGAGAATAGAGAGAAGAAGTAGAAGAAGGAGTTCATTTATACGACTGTGTATAGTCGGGCTTCTCTGAGTGAGAAAGCAACTGTAAAAACTTCTGAGTTTTTTATAGTTATGAGAAAGAACTGAGTAAAGTTCTGTGTATGAGTCTCTCTCCATCATCTCCATGCTTGCCTACTGTGTGATGAATTCAAAAGTTCAAGTTTTCTGAGCAAGTCGATGCCTGGCATCGAATCTTGGCTGATAAGTCATTTTTTCATTCTCTGTGTGTTAACTATTGTTGAATCTTCTAAAAATATGAAGTTTGTGGAGCAACTCGATGCCTGGCATCGAGTTCCAGCATAAAATGGATGCCCGGCATCGACTTCTAGCATATAAGTCATCTTCTTCATGTGTGTGTAAAATAGAGTGTTTCTGGTGCAGAAAAATAGCCAAAAAAAGCCCAAAGTCGATGCCTGGCATCGACTTGGACTGAAATTCGATGCTAGGCATCAAATTTTTTATTTTTGGACATCAGGAATACTAAAACAGGCAAGATTTCCAGTTTTGGAAGGTCATACAGGGTCATCTTGTGAGGGCCATAACTTGAGTTCTAGAGCTCCGTTTGATGCATATGATAGCTTGTTGGAAAGCTCTACTCTTCTAGTTTCAGCCTATAAAGTTTCATGGAGAAAGCATACTTGAGCTAGGAGAAATTAGCAAAATACTGAAGGTATGTCATTTCGGTGACTAGGAATTTCTGTAGAAGCAAAGTTCTCACTTTAAGCTATCATTTCTCAAAGTTTGGAGTGGCAATGAGTTAATGGTGACCATAGAGGTGTTCTAGTGTCACATTAATTCATTTCTTGTGGTGTTTTATACATCAACATTATGCAGTGTTGAATCATCCACCGGATCCGACGTACAAGGCCATTGTATTTCAGGCCACATTCGTTAATGAAGCAGCAAGGTGGTTGACTGAATATCATATTAATCATTTTGGTAACTATGATGATGTGAGAGACACGTTCTTATAGAGGTTTCGTTTGAAGAAGAACCCTGCAAAAATCTTTGACTATTTGCAGAATAATCAACAGAATCCACACTAGAGTGTCCAGAAGTATGCGATATTGTTTAGAACTCACTTAAGGCAGCTGCCTCCGACACATGCCAATCTCCCAGATGATGTCATAACACAATGGTTCATTAACGGGCTGAATCCACAGTTAACACAAATCATGATCATTCACTGTGTGGGCGGAATGACATTGGACGCTGTAATTGTGATGGCCTTACAATTGGAGCACAAAGTTGGAGGTTTTACGGAGGACCTGGAATGGTTGAAAGCAAGTAAGAATGTAACTGATGATTCGTCCAAACAGGTGTAATGTACTAAGTGCAAGAAACCAGGTCACACCAATTTTACATGTGCCCTCAACCAGATGTATTGTGCCATCTGTAACACAACAGGACACTCAACAGAAACCTGTGCATATAATGCAAAGGTGCAGGGTAGAGCGGTGGTAAACGCTATAATAAAGTAACCAGGGCAGCCAGCCACCCATTACGTGCCACCACAATTGCGACCCAACCAGTAGTAGGGATACCGGAACTATCGAGGATCGCGAAGTAACAACTTTAATCAAAATTGATGGCAGGCAGGTACATCGGCGGAAGGTACCTCTCTCCCACCCCCTCGATGTCATTTTTGTGGTGAGGTTGGCCATATCTGTAGATTTTGCAAGGAAGCAGCAGAGTACGACAAAAGGAAGAAGGAATGACAAAATCCGATGACTAACATGGTCTATATTTCCCTAGTTGAGTCACAAGCAGCCGTAGTTCAAACAAGATCAGGTAAACAGTTGCAACTAGCAGCTGAAGTTTTCGAGCCTGGAATTTGTGAGCAGCAGCAGATGTTTGCAAAGGCTAGTCAATGGACAGCTAAGGAGCCGACTGTGTTCCCTGGTCCAATTCCGGTAACACAGGTCCCTCTACCACATGCAAGATCGAATGAACAGAATTTTGCCCCAACAACATTAGAATCACCACCAGAATTGGTAATAACCACAGCCCAAACAGATAAGGTATGGGATGTCCTATCTAAAGCTTCAATCACACTCCCTTTGGGACAGTTGCTCGCCTTAGTTCTAGGAGTAAAACAACAATTCCAACAACAGGTTAGTCCCCGACCTTCATGTACTCCGACGACTGCGACCATACAACCAGAGATAGATTCTATGGTGGATCATTCAGCCCCATTGATCACCGTCTGGTATAAAAACCGGAAGATTACCCAAGTTTTAATTGATGGCGGGTCTGGTGTGAATATTGCAACAGCCGCACTCTACAAAAAATTGGGTTGGACCCAAATTGAACCCGTACAATTTTTTGTGCGAATGGCAGACCAATCACGAGTCCATTCGGTGGGCTTAGTATGTAACATCCCGATAACCCTATAGGGAACTACATTTAATATGACTTTCGTAGTCCTGGAGTTACCTGAATCTAGCCTCAACTACAACTTACTTTTCAGTCGACCATGGCTCAAGCAAGCCAAAGTTGTGCAGGATTGGTCAGCTCAAGAATTAATTTTTAAGAGCAATCACGAGAAATATGTAGTTGCACTGGATGCTATGCAACCCTGTGATCTACACGCACGGCCATATATAGCAGAACCAGTCCATATGTTGGATGGGCTATCTGATGATGAGGAAGAGGCTTTCCTCAAGACCAATAAGGATCTGATCCCATTAGGTACTGTGGATTTATAGTTGGTAGCAGACAATTGGAGTCCAGCAGCTTGTACGGTCGTACCAATGACTTGAGAAGCGGCAATCAAGGATGGCCTAGCAATGGATGAAGCAACCATACAACAACTGTTGCACCTAGCTGATGATTTGGTGAAACCTCGCCAATTTTATTTATCGGAGGATCAGTTAGTAACGTACAATTTGGGTGACACGGTCAACCCGAGACCAGTAAAAATTAGGGCAGGATTAGCAGAGAATTTCCAAGATGATTTGATACAACTCCTTCGTGAATTCTCAGATGTTTTTGCTTGGGGTTATAGAGACATGAAAGGTCTTGAACCACGGATTTATCAACATCGGGTAGTGCTCAAACTGGATGCGAGGCCAATCAAACAATCTAGTTACAGAATGAATCCTAATTATGCAGCACAGGTGCAAGCTGAACTTGATCGTTTATTGAAGGTGGGATTTATTGTACCAATTGAGCATGTTGAGTGGATCTCTCCAATAGTGATCGTTCTAAAGAAAAATAAACAATTGTGTATATGTGTCGACTACCGGAAACTCAATGCCGCCATTGTACCGGATCCGTTCCCTCTCCCCTTTCTAGATACAATGCTCAACAGGGTAGCAGGTCACGAAATGTATTCTTTTTTGGATGGCTACAGTGGATATAATCAAGTGAGGATGGTAGAACAGGATATACCGAAGACGACATTCATCACTAATTGGGGTGTCTATGCTTGCACCATAATGTGGTTCGGTTTACGGAATGCCCCGAGTACATTCCAAATATGTATGTAGGAAGTCTTTTCACCTTACTTGACCACGTTCATGCAAGTATATCTGGATGATTTTTCCTTATTTGGTGCCACTTCGGTGCACCTGTATCATTTACGGTGCTGTTTTGAAAAATGCCGAGAGTATCGGTTATGTTTGAATCCTACCAAATCATTTTTCGCGGTCTCCTGTGGCAAACTGCTTGGTCATATCATTTCTAAACAAGGAATACAGGTAGATCCGGATAAAGTAGCAGCCGTGTTGGAGGCACAAGAACCAAAGACACCGAAAGAAGTTATGCGCTTTCTTGGCCAAATCCCTGGCATGGTAGACATTTATGGTGGTTAGCTCATTTAGTGACACCACTTAATCGGCTTATGACCAGCGCTCTGCGGAAGTACAAATGGACTCAGGAGTGCCAAAGTGCATTTGATCGGTTGAAGGTCTTATTGAGGCAAGCCCCGATCCTGCAACCACTGGATTGGGAACGACTATTGTTGTGTTTAGAAACTTGTAAACATCAAAGTACACAATGAAACATGATGAGACCTCCCAAGCTTGTCAAAACACCAACCAAATATTTCCAAAATTCAAAAACAAACTTTCCAAAAAATAGAAATAGGTCACTATAGCAAAATGATCACCAGAAACTCTCTGAGCAGAATTTGACAAAACTAATCATTTATTCTGAAAGTAGACTCTGCGTAGCATGCTTTAGAAACAAAAAACTTCAAAAAAAGTGGAGTATAGCTCTCAAACCAACAGCTTGAAGTCAAGGTAAGAAGAAGCCTACAACAACAAGGTATGACTAACTGTCTGAATTGAAAACTGATGTACAAAAGCAATAAAAATTCAAGATCTATGAGAGATTTTGATATACATAGAAATTATGAGAGCTAAGGAAACTCCTCCAAGTAAAATCACTCAAAAAGACCTCATAATGATTGAGATATGAAAGTTTGAAGAGAGGTATGTCTCTGATGAGGCATTGGATAGACACAAGAAAGAAGATCTGCAAAAACGCCTACTTGCGCAGAGTTTTCTCATTGTAAATTGTACAAAAACTGATTTAGTTATATAGTACAAGTTGTAAGCTTTGCAACGCAACAAGAATCACTCAATTTGGACACCTACATTAAGAGAACCACTCTTTTTATTGAGAGGCTATCAACAGAAGCACCTTCCTTGTCTAAAAATAGACACCTCTCCTTTCCTTCTACTTTTATCTACTTTTGCTCTAACTTTGGAGATGTGAATGCCTCCACATATTATTTTTCATAACTAATAAGATCCACAAGCTTCCATATACCATTTATAATAATTAATAAAATCCACAAGACTACTTTAGGGCTTGTTTTTATGTAACAACCGTTCCATGTCTTCGTGGATGCGTCAGATATTGCGATTGGTAGTGTCCTCATGCAACAAATTGACAAATGGTTTCGGCCTATGTACTATGCGAGCCGCCAATTAGCTTCTACGGAGAGAAATTACTCTGTGACAGAACGAAAATGTCTTGGTTTGATATACTCTATTAAGAAATTTCGGCATTACTCGTTGGGCCGTAAATTACTTCCATGTGGATCATGCTGCACTGGTGTACTTGGTTCGGCAGTAGCATTTAGGTGGTAGATTGGCAAGATGGGTTTTACTATTACAGGAGTTCGATTATGAAGTTATTCATCGACCTGACACAACACATGTCTTGGCAGATTTTCTATCTCAACTGGATTTTGGTGTGTCTCCGGTAGGTGTTGATGACACTACACCGGCAATTTACATCACCTAGACAACTGCTAAAGAATCTGCAGCACTTCCTGAGGCTCCTACATACTATGATACATTAATGACTTTTCTCACTGACGGTTGTCTCCCTCCTAATGCTCCCGTTACTTTGCGCTGAAAAGTTACAGTCTACAGTCGACGATTCCGGTTGATTGTGGGTCAACTGTATTACATAGATCATACTGGAGTCCTGCTCAGATGTCTTCCTCCACATGAATCGGCATCAGTTATTGCTATGGCTCACTCATTACCTACTAGAGGATACTTGCAGCTGATCTTACTCACCGAAAAATTCTGCAAAGTGGGCTATGGTGGCCTACTGGTTCAGTTTGTGCAGCAGTGTGATGTCTGTCATCGATCTGAACAGCCCTTGCAGCGACACTTCTTTCCCCTTCAACCCGTCTTACCTTTGGAACCCTTTCAGAAGTGGGGTCTAGATTTTATTGGCCCAATAACACCACCAACGACCCTCACCAACAATCGATACATATTGACTTGTAGAGATTATGCCACTTGATGGGCAGAAGCTTGGTCTTTATGTTCTGCCACAGCTGTTTCGATGGCCAAATGTTTGATGAAGGATGTCTTCACTCGATATGGATTACCTCTAGAAATAGTGATGGACCAAGGAACACATTTTGCAAACAACTTAATGCAAGTACTGACTCAGAATTTTCAGATTATGCATAAATTCAGCTCACCGTACTATCCACGTGCTAATGGTCTGGCTAAAAGTACCAATAAGATTATGTTGAATATGCTTCGCAAATTGATCTTAGAGTGTCCAGAACGTTAGGATCAACTTTTACATGCCGTATTATGGGCATACCAGACCACATACAAAGTGGCAACCGGAACAACTCTATTTAAACTTGCTTATGGATTGGAAGCTATTGCGCCAATGGAAGTAGTGGTACCGATTCTGTGCGTTGCTTTATCTCAGAAATTGCTACCGGAAGAATTTTTTCCATTTCGATTGGATACGCTCCGTTCATTGGATGAACAACGCTGGGAAAGTTTCCTGATTCTTCAAGAAGTTTAGCTTCATCAAGCCCGTACTCATGATCGTTTCCTCAAAACCCCGGTCTTTACGGTTGGCCAACTTGTTTTATTCTATAATGCTAAAGCCAACAGATCTACCGAAAAATTTAAGTTACGGTGGTTCTGTCCATACCGGATTGCTGAACAAGTGGGACCAACAACTTTTCGGTTGGCGCCCTTAACAGGTGTTCTCCTGCCCAAAGTGATTAATGGGTCTAAGCTTCGCCCATATCACCAACCGTCTGATAACCTATGACGTGTACTTAGTCTTTTTCGAGTGTCACTTGTTTTTCTTTTTATCCCCGTATTTTGGTTGACCACTGACTGTAATCTTCCCATTTTGGTACCTAAATATGATTAATCGCCACCCTGTGTTACTGTTTCTGATCATGCATGCATGGCGTAATTATGAAGGATATCTCTTCACTACTGCGCGATGATTAGGGTTTTTGCTGCCTAATGTTGTTCGTGCTCTTACTTAATCTTGTTCTTTCCACTGATAATCGCTATTGTGTTTGTGTGATTGTGCGTTCTTTGTATTCTATGTTCTCGTGTTTACTTGTGCGCCATGGAAGCACTCACGAATGTCGCAACCTTCCGTGCAGGCCTCACTCCAGAAGTGAGTGAGTATTTGCACACTCGTGGTCTGTTGGCCTTCGCTCAATTGCCTTGGCATTCAATGGAGTGTCACCCATTCCATGTGCAGATAATTTCTGCCATCGATGCCACACCTACTACAGAGCAGTGTTGGCCCATTGCTTGTTTACCATCTCGTGTAGTCATTACTTTAGCTATGTTTGCTGAAGCTTTTCGACTCCCTCGAGAAGGATTGGAGAATGGTCCACTTCTTTCCATGGCCACCATGAAAGCATTGTTCCCCTGACACTCATCTAATGAGTATGCCATTCTGTGCAGACCTGAACCAGAGCGTACAGCTCTGCAATTTTTGGTAGCCACCCTGAATTTATAGAAACACACATATGGTATTTCTCGACCATTCTACTCGATGATAGATACTGCATCCCGTGAGCCTGTAAATTTCACATCTTTCTTTTTCCGTCGTATTAACCGTGACTGCATGATGGTTACCAAGAAAATCGCTAAGAGTGACCTTCCTCGTTCTCGTTTACCCCATATCCTCACTTTCCTCTTTCCGGTGCTCCAAGCCGCTCAACCTCCTCCAACCGCTCCCTTCTTGTTACATGAAGAATATACTCAAATGCTCGAGGACGAGGATGATGACGATGAAGATCTGCTTCAACTATTTTGCCGAAAACACAGATGCGTTAGCCCCTCTGAAAGTCAGGTGTAGGGATCCACTGTCGGTCACGAAATTGAAGTCTTCCACGACACTGCCACATCTCTTCATGTTGAATCATCCGTTCCCTCTTCTCCACTCAACCAACAGGAACATGGTGCACACATGGAAGAATCCGAAGAAGTCTCTTCTCGGGCAGACTCTCCTCAGCAGGATGAGGAAACTATGAAGGAGATCATCGCTGAACTCATAACGAAAGTAATTGCCAATGGTGAGCAGTGATCGCAAAGGCTGAGGTGACAAATCAGACTACAACCGGAATAATCCTAATGCCGAATACTTTTATCCCCCTTCCTCCACCAACTAACCCGACTGAGCTTGTTGCAGTATGTACTAGTGCAATCGCCAATGTAATTCCCGACGCACCTACTCCTCCATCCTCTTCTCCCGACTACTCTCCACCACCCTCCCCTCAACTGTTCTCAGCCTCTTCATCCTAACCACTTCTTGCTCTTCCTCCTCCGACTCTTATGTTCAATGAATTAGAATCTATGGGTCGTCTCCTGATCCAGTTTTCCCAACAATTACCTCTCTAGATGAAGTTGGCAACTGAGAATATCCGGCAAGAATTGCAAGTCAAGGTGGGTTTGCTCGAAGCGGATATTGCTCCACTTCAGGAAGAAGCTAATGCGGTTAAAGCAGAGAATCACGCCCTGCAGCTTCAGGTTCAGCAACTTCAAGATCAATTAGTAGAAAGGGACACTCCGATTGTTCAACGGGATACAGAAATCACTACTCTGAAGCAAGACCTCACCGATAGGACAGATGCTATGACTGCTTTAGGAAATGAGCTTCATAGTACACGAGATGCGCTTAGCGTCTTGGAAGAAGCCTCTCAATCTCTTGCGGCCAATGTGCTTAAAGCAAAAGCCGAATTACATAACGTCACTGAAAAATTGTTTCAGCGAGATCAAGAGTTCACATAGGAGATTGCTAAGTATCTCAGATTGAAGAAAGAACTTGAAGTTGTGTAGATAGAGAGAGAGAAGCTTACTATAAGACGATACAGTTTCAAGTTGAGGAGCTCGAAAGATGTGAGAAGCAGTTAGGCATTCAAGCAGAAAGATTGTCGCGAATTGATGCCCAAATTGCAGATATGAAGCAGTAGAGAGATGCTGCATTAGCTAATGAATTTTATTTACAAGAAGCATTTTTGCAGACGCAGACCGATGACCTGATGAGTCAAATTATTGCGGCAAGTTCAGTCAGAACAAACGCACAACTGGTTGAGCCAGACACATTGAAGATTATGCTGGATTCCCTGAAACAAAAGATCACCCGAACATTTAAATTAGCCACAACACTGTACATACAAGGCATAGTTGATGAGCCTTCGATGTACTTTTCTTTTTTTGGGTTTGAGTCCACCGTGCGTGCCAGTGTTAGGTTGCCGGAATGGGATTGCAATTTCATATATCGCACGCACCGAAAAGGCGTAGCGAATAGATGTAACTTTTACCCATTAATGAAAAGGCATTACAATGATTCTTCGGTAGAGAGAGATGGGTTCGCCAGGCTGTCTGTCTGGGCGACCGTGTCAAGAAGATCGTGTGCAGATTTATTGAATTCTTGAGTACTGTATTCTGTTTGTTGAATTGCAATATTAAGTATTAACACAGTAATGTTACATTCACATTAATGAGTTTGTGCGACTGTGTGATTGTTAACTTGCGTGATAAATTTACTATGTAAAGATAATCGTAACCAGAAATAGTAATTGTGTAGCGGAAGTTGTTGCCTTGAAAGTATAGTTACTGCTTAGTTGAATATTTAATTTGGGAAAACTAAATAAAGGGCCTCTACACTGTCAGACCCCTAACCATCCCCAAGAACCCGAAATGAGATTAAAAGCGACTTGACAGAAGTGCCTTTAATAGTAGGGAAGAAAAAGAGAAGGCAATTCCTAGCCTGTGTCACTTACGCAAAGTTTGGTGGATTTTCAGGAGATGATCTTGATGCACATGTCAGAACATTTGAATTTAACTATAGTGTATTAGATAATCTCTATGATGTAGAGTATAAAGCTATTGTTTTGAATCTACCCTGGTTAATGAAGTCAATCAATGGCTAGCAGAATTTGATCTTAACCATTTTTTATGCTATGTAGATGTCTGGAATGCATTTTTGCATCAATTCAAGTTAAAGAAGAATGTTATCAAAATCTTTGAATTTTTACAGAATAACAGACAAAAATTGAATCAAGGAGTGCAGCAATATGCTACCATTTTCTACATCCTCCTCTAACAACTCCCATCGGCAAATGTTAATCTCCCAAACGATGTCATAACACAGTGGTTCATAAATGGACTAAATCCACAATTGTGAAAGGTAACGATCATCCGGTGTATCGGTGGAATGACATTGGATGCAGTAATTGAAATGGCTTTGCAGTTGGAGTATAAAGTAGGTGGATTTGCTGAAGACTTGGAATAGGTAAAGACTAGTAAAAGTAAAGTCAAAGGCGTGTTAAAACATGTTTTTTGTGTAAAGTGCAAAAATCATGTGCATGTAGTTGCAAATTGTGCTTTAAACCAAGTCTATTATGCCATTTGTGAAAATGGAAGCCACTCTATCGATATATGCCTATTCAATGCCAAGGTAGAACATAGACTTGTAGTCAACGTAGTTATACAGGAGCCTGGTGAGCCTGCAATGAACTATGTTCCTCCTCAAATGCGGAACATGAATTACTCCTCATACACAAATTTTGGAGCACTATGGTCCGGACATTACAATCCTCAACACTAGAATCAAGAAGCAACAAACACAGCTAATCAAGCATTCCAACCCAAATGTCACTTTTGTGGCAAACTAGGTCACATCTGAAGGCATTGCAAAGATGCTCAAGATTATGATAAAAGAAAGAGGGACTGCCAAAATCCCACCATGAATATGGTAGTAATTTCACCCATTGAGATGCAAACAACTACCATCGAGACCCATTTCGGTAAGACCCTCCAACCAGCTACTGAGATCTTTGGACCATGATTCAAGAAGCAATAGAAAACATTCTCCAAGGCTCCCAAGTGGGCTCAATCTCAAGCCACTATCTTTCTTGACCCAATACTAGTTACTTTTCAACAAGTAGAATCGACCATACTTAAAGCACCCAAACCGGCAACAATGGATGTACCTGAATCATCATCGGAAGGGCCATCTCATAGTACAACTTGGGATATATTGTCCAAAGCACCAATTGCCCTACCTTTAGGGCAATTGTTGTCACTTGTTCCTAGCATCATATAAAAATTCCAGCAATAGATTGACATGGATCCGATTCCAGCACCAGCTGTAGCCACAATCCATCCAAAACCCGACATAATTATGGAGTATATGGTCCCCTTAATCACAATATTGTATAAGAATCATAAGATTACACAAGTACTTATTGATGGTGGTTCCGGTGTTAATATCATAACTACAACCTTATGCAAGAGATTGGGCTCGAATAAGTTTGAACTCGTTAAATTCTTTGTCCGAATGGCCGGTCAGTCTCGTGTCCACCCGGTGGGCTTAGTTAGAAATATTCCCATCACATTGCAAGGTGCAGCTTTCCGCATGACATTTGTCGTCTTGGATATGCCTGAGTCAAGTTTACACTACAATTTACTATTTTGTTGTCCATGGTTAAAGCAGGCTAAAATCGTGCAAGAGTGGTCATCTCGTCACACAGAGCATGCTACCCATGATTCAGCATCAAGAGAAAGAGAGAGAGGAGAGAGAGAGAGAGAGGACATCGAGCGTGTCTGACCTCTCCTCTTCCCCTTGTGATTGAAAGAAACTATTGTGCCTTGCCATATATATAGTTTTTTGGAAGCGGATTCGTACCACATATGGGATATTAGCTCACGCTTGCATGCTTGTCAGGTTGAAGGCATGGATACAGAGAATGAATTTGCTCTTTGAAGGCCATAGTCAAGTGCTTGCATCTTTGAGCCATTTTTGCACTACCTTCTTCCACATATTTAGCCATATCTTGAGCATCCAACCTCCAATTTCTGAGTTTTTTGTAGCTGTGGCAAGCTCTCTCAGAGCTCTTTCCAGAAAGTGGTTGGAAACTATACTTTGGCTTTACTTCCCATCATCTTCAGAGTTCTGAGTTTGCCATTTATCTTCAATGACCCTCTTTTGAGAGAGACTTAGCAAGCTATTTTGATAGAGCGTGGACCATCTTCAGCAACTACACACACCTCAAAATTACTTTTTGAACCTCCAAATAAGTCTTTGTCAATTTATATGCATTTTTGCTTTCTTTTTGCATCATATTGCATATAGGACATGCAAATTTTGCATAGTACCTAGACTATACGCGTAGTTAAAACATGGAATTGTATTGTACAGTGCATGTATTCTTCTTTGTAGGGACAGATAAGTATTTTCTTATAGGTTAACAAGGAAAGAAAAAAAAAATTGTAGACCATGAGTAATAGGATGAACAATCTAGAAAGCACACTTCATGATATCTTGGTACACATCAGTGGATCCAAGAAAGAGGAAGATGTGCGAGCTCTTGATTTGCTAGGGATGATGAGCATCAAACTCCAGAAGTCCCTAGTGATAGCATCCCTGTCAGAGAGGCCAGATGGCAGCTTAAGGATCTTAAACCACCTAGATATCATGATTTGACTAGTGCTAGGACTGTTGATGCTGTTAAGCAGTGGCTCAACAAGCGGGAGCAGTGCTTCTGCATGTGCCATATTGTGGGTGATAGGCACAAGATTCAGGAGGCTACATATAACCTTATGGACGTTGCCCATAGGTGGTGGTGTAAGATCAAACAAGATAAGAAAGAGCCCAAGACTTAGGATTAGTTCAAGATCTTGTTTTATAATAATTTTATACCACCTGATGAGAGGTCTAGAGCACTAGACACCTAATTCTTCATCAGTCAAAAGAATCAAATAGTTCAGGAGTACATCACCGTTATCATCTCCCATAGTGACCATGATGATCACAAAGAAGGTCTCGATTGTGCCAGATGTTGTGCTTTTGCTAGTGGCATAGAAAGGATATCAATTCCCCGACACAAAACTCATTGTCATGAGGGGACTCATGGTAGGATAGCCTATCAAGGTACTCTTTGACACTAGGTCAACACATAATGTCATTAGTTCCCGACTATTCAACAAGTTAAATCTAGGGACTGTGCTGTCAGAGTATGCCTACATAGTAGAGTTAGCCAATGGGAAGGGAACTCAGACATGGGATTGACGAGTTGTTGATCTACCTATTCGAATCCAATCCTATGAGGACATATTGGATTTTGAGATAGCGACATCAACACATTTTGATGTAGTCCTTAGTAAGAAGTGGCATGCGAGGAAGAGACCAACAATGACTTTGCTTCGCATGTTTATCAATTTGAGCATGAGGGGAAGCGACTACTAATCTGTGGAGAACCATATCTCCAAGACACACGATTCATAACCGCTATGAAGTCGCTCAAGATTGACTGTAAGTAGATTTATTTTCTTTATTTCATGGATTCCTCTTGTATTATGATGGATTCATGCAGTCATGGAGACTCTAGTTGGAATGCTTCAACACTTTTAGCGAAAGTGAGAGCAAAATTCCAAGAGTTGTTTTTGAAATAATTCCCTTCTGGTTTGCCTCCTTGCAAGAACATAGAACATAGAATCGAATTGGTACTAGGGGCGAGTCCAACTACTCAGCCACCATTTCAAATGAGTTTGTAGGAGGAAAATGAAGTCTACAAGGTCGTGGACAAGTATTTATAGAAAGGGCTGATTAGACCCATCTATTCACCCTTTGCACCACCAGTTCTTCTAGTGAAGAAGAAAGACGGATCTTATAGGATGTGCATTGACTATAGAGCACTCAATAAGATTACTATCAGACAAAGTTATCATATGCCCAGGATTGATGATCTTTTAGATGCTCTAGATGGAACCGTTGTATTTAGTAAAATAGATTTAAAAAGTGGCTACCATCATATTAGAGTAAGAGATCGTGATGTACATAAGACAATTTTCAGGACCCGTTTTGGTCATTATGAGTATTTGGTCATACCATTTGGTTTGAGTAATGCACTAACAACATTTATGATGTTAATGAATGATATTTTATATCCGTTCATGGTAAAATGTGTTGTTGATTTTGTTGATGATTTGTTAGTGTATAGTAGGACTGTGCATGAGCATGAGAGTCATCTCCGATTGGTATTGAATGTTTTAAAAGAAAATCAGTCGTATGTTAATCTAGAGGACGTAGTTGTTTCTTCCGAGGATAGAGTATCTAGGGCATGTGGTATCAATCGATGGGGTTCAGATGGATCCCAAGAAGGTCTCAATTATATTATCTTGGCCTACGGGGAAATTATGGTCATTTCTAGGACTTTCTAGTTTCTATCGAAAATTCATCTCTTCATAGTCATCGATAGCAGCACCTATGCCGAACTTGCTTCAAGACAAAGTTCCATTTGCATGGAAGAAAGAGCAATAAGATAGTTTTGATACTCGGAAACAAGCTGTTTCAGAGGATCCTGTACTCAAAGTGGTAGATCCACAAAAACCCTTTGAGTTAGAGAAAGATGCTAGTGGCATAGCCATAGGGATAGTTTTGAGCCAAGATGGCAACCCAATAGCTTTTGAAAGCAAGAAGTTGAGCCGTGCACAATGCAGTTGGCTAGTGCATGAATATGAGTCGTATGTAGTGGTGTATGCACTTAAAGCCTGGAGACACTATCTTTATGGTGCATACTTTAAGGTATACATAGATCACCATTCACTTAAGTATTTTTGTAGTCAGCTAGATCTTTGAGGTAGACAAACTTGTTGGGTTAAGCTCATGTGGGATTTTCACATGGAAATTGTGTATAAAAGAGGCAAAGAGAATATAGTTGCTAATGCATTATCATGGATAATGTATCAAATGAGCTTTATAGTTCTAGAAAGCTCATTGCTTCAAGAGATAAAAGAAGCACATGTGGAAGATCCACATTTGTTGTAGATTATTAGATCCATCAATGATGACTCTATTATAGGAGACTGGATAGTTCCAACTATTTCTTCCCCTAGCAAAGTGAACAAGTCCATTCCGTATTCCAATTTCTCACTGGAGAATGGAATGGTCAAATGGAAAGGAAAGTTTTGCGTACCAGATTCTTGGGATTTGAGAAGAAAAGTCATGCATGATAACCATGATGTGCCTTGCGTAGGACATCCTGGTGTTGACAAGACAATACATCTAGTTAGAAGAACATTTTGGTGGCCTAGATTAGCTAGAGATGTCCACATTTATGTTCAAAAATGCTTTATGTGTCAAGTCAACAAAGTAGAAAGGATAAAGACACCAGGTCTTTTGCATCCTTTATAGATTCTAGATCATAACTGGGACAATTTATCCATGGACTTCATATTCGGGTTACTGTGGACCCAAAGGAAGCGGGATACTATCCTAGTTGTGGTTGAGAGATTGAGCAAGATGGCTCATTGCATACCCATGTAGGAGACAATAGAAGCTCCACAAGCAGTGGAGTTGTTTATCCAACATGTCTTCATATTGCATGGGTTACCAACATCCATAGTTTCGGATAGGGATGTCAGATTCACAGGACACTTTTGGAAGTTTGTATTTGACAAATTGAAGGTGTCATTAAAAGATGAGCAGTCATGATCATCCTTAGACAGATGGTCAGACCAAGAGGGTCAACCAGATACTCGAGGACATGTTGAGGGCATATGTGTCTAAGACAGATAGATTGAGATAGTTATTTGCCACTAGTTGAGTTTGCTTATAACAATCGGCCTCATAAGCTGATAGGTATTTCTCCTTTTGAGATGAACTATGTCATGAATCCCAATGTTCCTAGTACCATAGGCATGCCAAAGAAATGTCCTAGTGCTTCCGGGTTCTTAGCAAACCTCCAAGAAAATTTAGAAATAGCTAAAACCAAGATGCAGCAAGCCATTGATAGGTCTAAAGAGTATGCTAATAGGAAGAGATCTCCTAGATCCTTTGAGGAAGGAGATATAGTCTTTCTTCAGGTATAGTTAAAAAGCTAAGTGAAGTTGCATACTGATTAGAGCTTCCTCCAGATTGCAGATTTCATCTAGTTTTTCATGTCAGTAAACTTCCAAAGTATATTTCTAGGGAGGATTATCTAATAGAAGGTATTGTTTCTTTGCAAGAAAATGATTGCATAGATCATTCTCCAGACAGGATACCAGATCGGAGACAGAAATGATTGAGGAATCTTGTCATCTAGGAGTATCTAGTAGATTGGAGAGGATTACCACTTACTGACTCTACTTGGGAATCCGAAGCTCTAGTTCGCAAGTACTTTCCCTCATTTATCATTGAGGAAAATGATCTTTAGAAGGGGGGAGAGTGTGAGACATTGATCCACATGGATCATGACATTGATCCATAGGGACGAGTCCATGTGTATGAGGGACAAGGGCAAGCTAGCCAAGGTCCCAAGCTCGAGGGATACCCTAAGGTACTTAGTAGTAATGGGGATAAGTGTTGCATGATGGCCACATGTTCACACTAGATTATTCCAAAACATTGCTATTTTTAGAGTCCAAGAGGGTATATATGGATGGGAGGAGAGTCGCACACACATTAATCAAGTAATTTATGTCAGTTCGGGCTCCGAGACATCCCAAGCACATTTCAATGCTGCATGCAGGAGATTTTTTCTCCTTACCTTAAAACATTTTATGCGAGTCTACTTGGATGATTTCTTGGTCTTTAGGGATACTCATAGGAAAATTCAAAGTTTAATCGTTTGGTCCGTATCGGATTTTGGTGCAGATTGGTCTGACAACTTTCTTGATAGAGACCCTTGTTGGAACATCGATAAAAAAATCTGATCAATGGGTCAAAGCTTTGGCCTTTTTGGTCTCCTTCCACGTAATTAATCATTGGTATGCCACCCATTTTTGCATGGTTTGCTTGATTTTTATGACGTATCTTCCTCAGTGTGCACTCATTATTAAGATCATCCCATTCTTCAATCATGTTATCATGCCACCTTGTTTGTTTAAAACCCCTCTGCTTTACAATTATCTGCTATTTTTTCTGCATGTTTGCTTGTGAATTAGTGTGCTTGCATCTTCTCTCTCTTTGTGTGCTTGCTATCATGGAAGTCCTCACTCCCTTTGAGCCCCTCTTGGTCGTAGTCTCTGACAAGACTAACAACTTTATGACCCCATGTTGTCTTGCATATTTTTGCCTTCTTTAGTGGGAAGCTACTGCGGCACATCTGGCTACAGAGAGCCTTATCCGTGCCATAGCACTTGAACCTACCTTGATAATTTATTGGACTATTCCCCTGAGCACAGAGGAGCTATGCACGATGCCGACCGAAGTTGGTCAGCAATTTCTCCTGCCCACTGATGGTTCAGCGTCAGTGCCTTCCCTTTCTTGCACATCCATGGAAAAATTGTTCCTATAGCATAGCTCCAATGAGTATGCCATTAGCTGTAGACCTGAGTCAAAGCGCTCTATTTTTTTTGCACTTTTTGGTCATCAGCATCAACCTGCAACACCGCCCATATGAAATATCCTATCAATTCTACTCGATCGTCGACATTGCCACCCAATGATCAATCAATTTGTTGGTCATCCTCTTTAACCCCATTGACAAAGAAGGCTAGCATGTTGTTAGGTAGTTAGACAATGACAACCACCCTAAAACCCATCTCCCGCACCTTTTGACTGTCCTATACCATTAAGAGTTCCCCATCACTACCCACATAGTCCTCGTTCCCCACCAATTTGCATAGAATACTTCCCCCTCAAAAGAAGAGGAAGGCAAAATTATCAACCTCATCCTCCAATGCTCTCGCCATACCCAAGTGATCATTCCCTCTTCCTCCTCCAGCACTGAGCATGACGACAACTATAAGTGCATAAACCCCCTTCCGCCTCCACCCTCCCCTCCGGTGGATGAGCATGCATCTTCCTCCTCCTTGGCTCCCCCTTCTTCGCCATTGAAGGACAGAGTGATGAAGGATGCCGTGTCCCCTTCACCCTTGCTAAGTAAAGAGCCTTCATCAACCCCCTCTGCCCTCTCCAAAGATGGTGGATAAAGTCATTAATCCATCTCCCGATTGTGCACCACCTAGCCCCTCCCCTCCCTCATCACCCTCATACTCCCGACCCAGTACCCCCAGTGCCGGATGGTCTCCACCATACCCACCTACCTCGCCTTGTAATTCCGCACCCATTTTTGTCGTCGATGACCTAGAAGTACTTGCAATCCCACCTCTTCCCCTAGCCCATGAATACTACTAGCACTTTGGAGTCAATGACCAGTGCGTCATCGAGGAGTTTGATAGTCTAAGTAGCTACCTTCTCCACATGCAAAGACTGATTTCTAGAGATATGGATTACCACCAATAGTTGGCTGATCATTTCTAGCAACACTGCAATTGGCTTCAACCCATAACCAACAACTACAATAGGACTTAGACCAATAGGCGTTCACCAACCAACAGTTGGGTGACACATTATACTAAGAAGCCAAACCAATGTAGTACTTTAAAGGATTTTTTGAAGAGTCCAATCATGCATCAGAGAAATACCAGAAGCAGGTCACTAACCTATAGGAAACCAATGCCTAACACCTCCTATGCATCCAAGAGTTAGAGAAAGAGGCCATGGCGCACGCAACCATGGTCAATGAGATGTGGTTTCAACTTCAAGACCAAGCCAATGACTATGAGCTCCTGTAGCAGATGGCCACTACCTTGCATGAGACCAATGAGCAAATGTCTGCTCAGATAGTGAATGAAGAATAGAAGCTCTTGGCCACAAACCAGTAGGTGACCAATCTACACTAGTCCCTAGAGGTTGAGAAGTTGGTGACGGGTTTCGATGGCAATGCACCATGCTGCACTCTCCTTATCGAGAGCTCCATGAGGATATCGTCGAAGTAGAAAATGGACCTCCTAAGGCTGCACACGGTAATCTGCACAGAGACCATAGAATACGTAGAAAACATAGTACACAGGGAGCACGAAGACAGACTTCTCAGGTCTTACAAATGCGGTCAAACTTACAGTCTGTGACTGACCAGGCCACTATATGTTTTATTAAAGAACATATACAAAGAAGTATCGGGTGGCCATTTGGCCTTTCACATGGACACTAACGGTAGCAATCTCCCACTAAGGGCCAATATGACCAAAGTAATCATGGGAGAAAAAATAAAGAGTGATAAAGAATACCTGAGTGTAAGTATACAAACTATACCTCCCGCCTGATGGGCATGTTACACAGTATACAAGTGACTGTGTAAGATCATGAATCAAGTAACCCCCATCAAGTGACAATAGTTTCAAAAGCTATCATGTGGTAGAGCTTTAGTCAAAGCATCTATATCATTATCTCGAGTGTGAACCTTCTCAAAAATAATGCGCTCAGTGGCTAAGCAATCTCTTATGAAGTGATACCTCACCTCAATGTGCTTGGTCTTTGCATGATAGACCAAATTCGTAGCCAAAGCAATGGCACTCTGCCTGTCACTGAGCAAACGAGGTACATGCTGATGTAAACCCATATCACAAGCAAGACAAGAAAGCCACAATGCGTCCTTACATGCCTCACTTGTTGCAACATACTCTGCTTCTGTGGTGGAAACAAGTGTACATTCTTGAAGACGAGATCTCCAAGAGATAGCACCTCCAGGAAAATGAAAAATGTACCCTGATGTAGACTTACGATTGTCTACACAACCAACCTAGTCAGAATCTGTGTAACCAATAATGGATGCTTTCCCTCTACCTAAGCATAGACACTTGTCCTTAGTGCCACTCAGATATCTCAAAATCATCTTGATCGCTTCCCAATGTTTCTTGCTAGGATTAGACATATATTTGCTCACAACCCCCACTGCAAATGCAATGTCTGGTCTCGTGGCTACCATAACATACATGAGACTAAAAGAACTTGGAGAAGCTTGTAAAAGGTAGAAAAGTGCGTTTCGAAGCGACAAAGTTTGGTCTAGCCAACCGGCAGAAGACCAGCCCTTGAGCTTATGGAGACTCAAATAGACCTTATAGGCATGCAATAAGTGCAAAGAAACACACTATGTACTTTGGAGCATCAAGGAGAATGAGTCGATACAAAACAGATAGGTTCGTGGGTCGACTAGCTCAAAAAACTTACTATCTATGGAAGAGACAATGAACTTCAAATGCCCATAGCGACCAGCGTGATTACAATTAGAAAAAATACTTTTATGGGAGTGATACACATAGGGTTGAGTGTATGGAATGCACAAAAGTATAAGGAATAAGCAAAATATGCTATAGGAATGAATGCGACATTCACCAGTGGTACCTCCTATTTTTCAGGAATATGCAGAGATTGACCCCGAGACAGCAAAACTGAGATTTCGCCCAATCTACTGAACCACATGATTTGAAAATTTATAGGTGTAAAATCGACACTTATAACTTTCCAATGAGCCATCTTGCACTCAATTTGGAGCTTTGAAGAGAGAGCAGTAGCCTCTGCACAATTACTGTTTGCGAAGAAGATGATGCAGAGAATTGAAGGAGCAAGACAATCATGGTCACAAGTGTATGCATATTGCTTCCATGTAATGTACAAGTGATTTCAAGTCTTCATATAGACTCTAGAAGTGTTCCAAGACTTCTACAAGAGAAATTTGAATGCAAATGAAGGTGGGAATGGTTGTTGGAGGGAATCAATTCACTTTCCTACAATCTAGGAAAAGTGAAGATCTACTTTGATCTACTTTTAGGTGATTGATTGTTTGATTGAATGCAACTCCAACCACCACAAATTAGTGGTATTTGGGCTCTATCTTCCTACCTTTACATGTGCAAAGGTCAAGGCTTTTACAACGGTAAATGAACCATCAAAAAATCTCCCAAAAAATACAATAAATTAGCATATGAAAAAGAACTCTCCAATGGATATTCTTTCGACGCGATAGCCTTTGATGTAGATCAAATCCACCTTAGACATAGTGTAAGCTTGATGTTTGAATAGCTCCCCCTCAAGCTAAAGTATGCTTGAGTCTTCATTCTCTGATAGGTTGAATACCTGGCATAGCTTTGAATCTACAAAGCTTTATTCCATTAAGTGCCTTCGTCATCATATCTCCTACTTGCTTTTCAGTAGGAACAAAAGAAATGTCAATCTCATTTTCCATGAGCTTCTCCCTGATGAAGTGGTAATGGAATTCTACGTGCTTGGTTCTCGCATGGAAAATAGGATTTGCCGCTAGATGCATGGAACTTACATTATCTCAAAATATGTGAGGTTTGGAACTCATAAGTCCCAAATCTGTATACAATGCTTTTAACCATATTGCCTCTTGAGTTGCTATGGTCAATCCTCTGTACTCTGCTTCAGTTGAGGATAAAGCAACTGTTGGTTGCTCCTTGGAACTCCATGACACTAGCTTCGAACCTGTAAATGCTAAGTAACCAGATGTACTTTTTCTATCATCCTTAGCTCCTGCCCAATTTGCATCTAAGTAGATTTTGATATCCAAATATGAAGAGTAAGGATAGAATATACCTTGGTTGATTGTACCTTTGAGATACTTAAGTACTCTCTTAGCTGCATCCATGTGTGGTCTTCTCGGTGAGTGCATGAACTGACTAAGCACTCCCACACTATATGAGATGTCTGCTCTTGTATGAGTAGCATATATCAAGCTACCTACCAAGCTCTGATACTCTTTAATGTCTTCAATTTTCTCACCTTCATAAACACTAAGTTTATAATTCATCTCCAAAGGTGTACCTGCAGGTTTAGTGTTCTCCATTTTGAACTTGAGAAGAAGATCTTGAATGTATCTTCTCTGAGTCAAATACATTCCTTCATCTGTGTATATCACCTGCATACCTAGGAAATATGTGAGCTCACCAAGGTCACTGATTTTGAACTCCTCTTGCATGTGTCTCTTGATCCTTTGAATGTCATTTAGATCATCACCTATCACAATAATATCATCTACATATACACATAGATAGATAACCTCATTGTGATCCCTTTTGATGAATAGAGAAGGATATGAGCTGCTAGCTTTGAGCCCTTGATCTTGAAGATATGTGACCAACCTGTAATTCCAAGCTCTAGGAGCTTGTTTCAATCCATATAATGCTTTCTTAAGTCTGCAAACATAAGATGGATGATTAGGGTTTTCACAACTTGGTGGTTGTGACATGTATACCTCTTCACTTATCCAACCATTTAAGAATGCATTTTTCACATCAAGTTGGAGGAGTCTCCAATTCCTTGCAGTAGCTACACTTATCAATGTCCTGATTGTAGTCATCTTTGCAACTGGTGAGAATGTTTCCTCATAGTCTATACCATGCGTTTGTGAGCATCCTTTGGCAACTAATCTTGCCTTGTACCTGCAAACTGATCCATCTGAATTTCTTTTAAATTTATATACCCATCTGCAACCAATTACCTTTTGATTTGGCGACATTGGAACCAAATCCCAAGTGTCCATTTCCTTCAATGCATCTATCTCTTCTTTCGTGGCCTTTTCCCAATTAGGGTTTCCCGTTGCCTCTTCATAGGTTGAGGGTTCCTCTCAAATAGAGTCTTTTTCCAAGTAGATTGAATGCTCCGTAACAAATGTGGAATCATATCCATACCTTTCTGGTTGTTTCTTCTCTCTTACTGATCTTCTAGGTGCTTGTTTTGAGCATTCTCCAACCTCTAGCATCTTTGCTTTGCCTCTTGACTTCCATAGCTTGTAATCCTTTTCCCTTTCATCTTTGTCATCGTCTGTATCACTTCTTGGATCCTGGACCTGTGTATCATGATTGCTTCCTAATTGATGAGAGTCAGAATCAAGATCATATGGTAGTGTTACCTTTTGTTTGTCTTCATCATACCAAGACCTGTGTTCTTCAAACACAACATCTCTACTTGTAGTGAATTGCTTGGTTGAAGGATTGAAGAACCTGTAACCCATCTGAGTTGAATGATATCCAAAAAACACTACCTTTGTTGCGCTTTTCATCTAGCTTACCTCTTATTTGTGATGGTACATGAACATAATCTAAACAACCAAAAACCTTGCAATGTCCAAGACTAGGTTTTCTTCCATGCCATGCTTCATAAGAAGTCATACCTTGAAGTGATTTGGATGGTAGTCTATTGACGAGGTACACAACAGTTGAAATGGCTTCTGCCCATAGATAATGTGGCAACTTCTTCTCTTTAAGCATTGTTCGGGCTGATCCAACCAATGTCTTGTTTCTCCTCTTTGCAATTCCATTTAGTTGAGGAGAGTACCTAGTAGTCACTTCCCTTTTGATACCTTTGTCCTGCAAGAACTCATCAAACTCTTTGGAGAAGTATTCTCCCTCTCCATAGATCTGAGCTTCTTTAGTCATCTACCTGTATGATTCTCGACATGTGCAAGATACTTCTTGAAGCAATCAAACACTTCATTTTTACTCTTGATAAAGTATAGAACAGTCCATCTACTATGGTCGTCAATAAATGAGACATAATACCTTGATCTTGCCAATGAAGGTTCTTGACTTGGTCCCCATACATCTGTATGTACTAAGTCCAATAGGTTGTTGTGGATGTAGCCTTTGTGGTTGAATGGTTGTCTTTGTGCCTTCCCAATCTGACATGCATCACACCTGTTGATCATGTGTTGCTTTGATATGTTCGGTAGTCCTAGAACACTTTGATCCCTGCATATATCCTTCAAGGTTCTATCATTCACATGAGCAAGTCTCTTATGCCACACTTCAAGCTCACTTAGGGTTTGAAACCCAAAGTTGAATAGAGCTATGTTCCTGGTTTCTCCTACTTCAAAAGCAAAGAGCCTACCATGCTTCTCACCTCTGGCTATCTTCTTGAAGCCTTGACATGGATCTTCCACAAAAGCTCCATATTTGGTGAACCTAACTTGCAAGCCTTTTTCAACTATTTGGCCTACACTTATTAGGTTTTTAGTGATAGTGGGTACATAGAGAACCTTACTCAAAATGTTTGTCGTGCCATTGGAAGCTTTGACATTACCAATCTTCTCCACATTGTGCTTTGTGTCATCCCCTGTTTGCACTTCATGTCTATGCTTTGGACTTTCCAAATCAGATAGAAGAGCAATATTGCCTACAACATGATTCGAACATTCTGAATCTATGTAGAACAAATGATCATCTTCTTTACCTTCTTTGTGTTTTAGATTCATAAGAATCAATGAGTCTTCATGTTGTTGATCTTCTGAATAATTCTTGTAGTCCCTTCTATTATAGCTTATATTGTTATTGTTGAAGTTGTGTCCACCTCTGCCTCTATTGCTGCCATATCCACCTCTTCCACTTCCTTTCTGGGTCTTCCCATTGAACCAGCAATTCTGAGTGGTGTGGTTGGTCTTATCGCATATGGCACAAGGTTGAACATTTTGACCTTTGGATTTGTCTTGCTTTGGTCCTTTCTTCTTCCCTTTCCACTTGCTCTTGCTTGCAAAGTTGGCTTGAGAAGTCTCTTCTTCATCTTCTTCTTTCTTCTTGCCTTGCTGCTTCTTATCCTTCTTATCTGCATATACAACACTAATTGAATTATCATGATAAGAGTTACCTTCCTTTATGCTATTGTTGGCTTCTTGATTGAATCGTTGTCCAAGAAAGATGTTGAAGTCTGGAGTTTGCACATCCATGATGAGATCATAAGCCATTGTGAAGGATTGCCATCACTTATCACTTCGAATGCCGTTGAGAATTTGCCTCATGATGACCTCTTCTTCAATCAGCTCTCCAATGGATGCTAACTGATTCGCAACCTCCTTGCCCTTGGTAACAAACTCTATGATGGTTTGTTTAGGTGTCTTCTTCATTTGGTTCAACTCGTTCCAAAGATGATTCTTTCTTGCTTTGGTACTAGCAGAAAAGAAAGTCTCGAGGGCATCCCAAGTCTCTTGAGATGTCTTGCATCCTCTAATATGTGGTAATAGAAAGTCAAAGATAGAGTTTAGTATGTACGACCTTGCTTGAGAATCCCTTGCGCACCAAAGTGTAAGCTTATGTGTCTCCTCTTCTGTAGGTCCTCCTTTGGATCTTGGAATAGGCATAGCTTCATCACCTGCTACAATTCCATAAAGATTTCTACCTTGCAAATATGCCTCCATTCTGATTTGCCAAGCGGTGTAATTGTGTCGATCAAGCTTCTCGATCATTGAGGGAAATCCGTCGCCCATCTTGATCTAGCTCTGATACCACTGAAAGAACTTGGAGAAGCTTGTACAAGGTAGAAAAGTGAGTTTCGAAGTGACGAAATTTTGTCTAGCCAACCGGCACAAGACCAGCCCTTGAGCTTATGGAGACTCAAATAGACCTTATAGGCATGCAATAATTGCAAAGAAACACACTATGTACTTTGGAGAATCAAGGAGAATGAGTCCATACAAAACAGATAGGTTCGCGGGTCGACTAGTTCAAAAAACTTACTATTTATGGAAGAGACAATAAACTTCAAATGCCCATATCGACCAGCGTGATTACAATTAGAAAAAATCCTTTTATGGGAGTGATACACATAGGGTTCAGTGTATGGAATGCACAAAAGTATAAGGAATAAGAAAAATATGCTATAGTAATGAATGTGACATTCACCGGTGGTACTTCCTATTTTTCAAGAATATGCAGAGATTGACCCTGAGACAGAAAAACTGAGATTTCTCCCAATCTATTGAACCAAAACTCTTTGAACATTTATAGGCATAAACTAGCCACTCCATCTTGCACTCAATTTTGAGCTCGAGAGAGAGAGCAACAACCTCTGCAAGATTACTGTTGGCGAAGAAGATGATGCAGAGAATTGAAGGAGCAAGACAATGATGGTCACAAGTGATTTCAAGTCTTTATATAGACTCTAGGAGTGTTCCACGACTTCTACAAGAGAAATTTGAATTCAAATGAAGGTGGGAATGGTTGTTGGAGGGAATCAATTCACTTTCCTACAATCTAGGAAAAGTGAAGATCTACTTTGATCTACTTTGATCTACTTTTAGGTGATTGATTGCTTGATTGAATGCAACTCCAACCACCACAAATTCGTGGGATTTGGGCTCCATCTTCCTACCTTTACATGTGTAAAGGTCAAAGCTTTTACAATGGTAAATGAACCATCAAAAAATCTTTCAAAAAATACAATAAATGAGCAAATGAAAAAGAACTCTCCAACGGATATTCTTTCGACGCGATAGCCTTTGATGTAGATCAAATCCACCTCAGGCATAGTGTAAGCTTGATGTTCGAACAGCTCCCCCTCAAGCTAAAGTATGCTTGAGTCTTCATTCTCTGATAGGTTGAATATCTGCCATAGCTTTGAATCTACAAAGCTTTATTCCATTAAGTGCCTTCGTCATCATATCTGCTACTTGCTTTTCAGTAGGAACAAAAGAAATGTCAATCTCCTTTGCCATGAGCTTCTCCCTGATGAAGTGGTAATGGAATTCTATGTGCTTGGTTCTCGCATGGAAAACAGGATTTGCCGCTAGATGCATGGAACTTACATTATCTCGAAATATGTGAGGTTTGGAACTCATAAGTCCCAAATCTGTATACAATGCTTTTAACCATATTGCCTCTTGAGTTGCTATGGTCAATCCTTTGTACTCTGCTTCAGTTGAGGATAAAGCAACTGTTGGTTGCTTCTTGGAACTCCATGACACTAGCTTCGAACCTGCAAATGCTAAGTAACCAGATGTACTTTTTCTATCATCCTTACCTCCTGCCCAATTTGCATCTACGTAGATTTTGATATCCAAATATGAAGAGTAAGGATAGAATATACCTTGGTTGATTGTACCTTTGAGATACTTAAGTACTCTCTTAGTTGCATCCATGTGTGGTCTTCTCGGTGAGTGCATGAACTGACTAAGCACTCCCACACTATATGAGATGTATGCCCTTGTATGAGTAGCATATATCAAGCTACCTACCAAGCTCTGATACTCTTTAATGTCTTCAATTTTCTCACCTTCATAAACACTAAGTTTATGATTCATCTCCAAACGTGTACCTGCAGGTTTAGTGTTCTCCATTTTGAACTTGAGAAGAAGATCTTGAATGTATCTTCTCTGAGTCAAATACATTCCTTCATTTGTGTATATCACCTGCATACCTAGGAAAAATGTGAGCTCACAAAGGTCAATGATTTTGAACTCCTCTTGCATGTATCTCTTGATCCTTTGAATGTCATTTAGATCATCACCTATCACAATAATATCATCTACATATACACATAGATAGATAACCTCATTGTGATCCCTTTTGATGAATAGAGAAGGATCTGAGCTGCTAGCTTTGAACCCTTGATCTTGAAGATATGTAACGAACCTGTAATTCCAATCTCTAGGAGCTTGTTTCAATCCATACAATGCTTTCTTAAGTCTGCAAACATAAGATGAATGATTAGGGTTTTCAAAACCTGGTGGTTGTGACATGTATACCTCTTCACTTATCCAACCATTTAAGAATGCATTTTTCACATCAAGTTGGAGGAGTCTCCAATTCCTTGCAGCAGCTACACTTATCAATGTCCTGATTGTAGTCATCTTTGCAACTGGTGAGAATGTTTCCTCATAGTCTATACCATGAGTTTGTGAGCATCCTTTGGCAACTAATATTGCCTTGTACCTGCAAACTAATCCATCTGAATTTCTTTTAAGTTTATATACCCATCTGCAACCAACTACCTTTTGATTTGGTGACATTTGAACCAAATCCCAAGTGTCTATTTCCTTCAATGCATCTATCTCTTCTTTCATGGCCTTTTCCCAATTAGGGTTTCCCTTTGCCTCTTCATAGGTTGAGGGTTCCTCTGAAATAGAGTCTTTTGCTAAGTAGATTGAATGCTTTGTACCAAATGTGGAATCATATCCATACCTTTCTGGTTGTTTCTTCTCTCTTGCTGATCTTCTAGGTGCTTGTTTTGAGCATTCTCCAACCTCTCGCATCTTTGCTTTCCCTCTTGACTTCCATAGCTTATAATCCTTTTCCCTTTCATCTTGGTCATCGTTTGTATCACTTCTTGGATCCTGGACCTGTGTATCATGCTTGCTTCCTAATTGATGAGAGTCAGAATCAAGATCATATGGTAGTGTTACTTTTTGTTTGTCTTCATCATACCAAGACCTGTGTTCTTCAAACACAACATCTCTACTTGTAGTGAATTGCTTGGTTGAAGGATTGAAGAACCTGTAACCCATCTGAGTTGAATCATATCCAATAAACATTGCCTTTGTTGCCCTTTTCATCTTGCTTACCTCTTACTTGTGATGGTACATGAACATAAGCTAAACAACCAAAAAACTTGCAATGTCCAAGACTAGGTTTTCTTCCATGCCATGCTTCATAAGGAGTCATACCTTGAAGTGATTTGGATGGTAGTCTATTGAGGAGGTACACAGCAGTTGAAATAACTTCTGCCCATAGATAATGTGGCAACTTCTTTTCTTCAAGCATTGTTCGGGCTGATCCAACCAATGTCTTGTTTCTCCTCTCTGCAATTCCATTTAGTTGAGGAGAGTACCTAGTAGTCACTTCCCTTTTGATACCTTTGTCCTGCAAGAACTCATCAAACTCTTTGGAGAAGTATTCTCCCCCTCCATCAGATCTGAGCTTCTTTAGTCATCTACCTGTATGATTCTCCACATGTGCAAGATACTTCTTGAAGCAATCAAACACTTCATTCTTACTCTTGATAAAGTATAGAACAATCCATCTACTATGGTCGTCAATAAATGAGACATAATACCTTGATCCTTCCAATGAAGGTTCTTGACTTGGTCCCCATACATCTGTATGTACTAAGTCCAATAGGTTGTTGTGGATGTAGCCTTTGTGGTTGAATGGTTGTCTTTGTGCCTTCCCAATCTGACATGCATCACACCTGTTGATCATGTGTTGCTTTGATATGTTCAGCAGTCCTAGAACACTTTGATCCCTGCATATATCCTTCAACGTTCTTTCATTCACATGAGCAAGTCTCTTATGCCACACTTCAAGCTCACTTAGGGTTTGAGACCCAAAGTTGAATAGAGCTATGTTTCTGGTTTCTCCTACTTCCAAAGTAAATAGCCTACCATGCTTCTCACCTCTGGCTATCTTCTTGAAGCCTTGACATGGATCTTCCACAAAAGCTCCATGTTGGGTGAACCTAACTTGCAAGCCTTTTTCAACTATTTGGCCTTCACTTATTAGGTTTTTAGTGATAGTGGGTACATAGAGAACCTTACTCAGAATGTTTGTCTTGCCATGGGAAGCTTTGACATTACCAATCTTCTCCACATTGTGCTTTGTGTCATCCCCTGTTTGCACTTCATGTCTATGCTTTGGACTTTCCAAATCAGATAGAAGAGCAATATTGCCTGCAACATGATTAGTACATCTTGAATCTATGTAGAACAAATGATCATCTTCTTTACCTTTTTTGTGGCTTAGATTCATAAGAAGCAATGAGTCTTCATGTGGTTGATCTTCTGAATAATTGTTGTAGTCCATTCTATTATAGCTTCTATCGTTATTGTTGAAGTTGTGGCCACCTCTGCCTCTATTGCTACCATATCCACCTCTTCCACTTCCTTTCTGGGTCTTCCCATTGAACTAGCAATTCTGAGTGGTGTGGTTGGTCTTATCGCATATGGCACAAGGTTGAACATTCTGACCTTTGGATTTGTCTTGCTTTGGTCCTTTCTTCTTCCCTTTCCACTTGCCCTTGCTTGGATTGTTGGCTTGAGAAGTCTCTTCTTCATCTTCTTCTTTCTTCTTGCCTTTTTGCTTCTTATCCTTCTTATCTACATATAGAGCACTAGTTGAATTACCATGATAAGAGTTACCTTCCTTTATGCTATTGCTGGCTTCTTGATTGAATAGTTGTCCAAGAAAGATATTGAAGTCTAGAGTTTGCACATCCATGATGAGATCATAAGCCATCGTGAAGGATTGCCATCGCTTATCACTTCGAATGCTGTTGAGAATTTGCCTCATGATGACCTCTTCTTCAATCAGCTCTCCAATGGATGCTAACTGATCCGCAACCTCCTTGACCTTGGTAACAAACTCTGTGATGGTTTGTTTAGGTGTCTTCTTCATTTGGTTGAACTCGTTCCAAAGATGATTCTTTCTTGCTTTGGTACTAACAGAAAAGAAAATCTCAAGGGCATCCCCGTTGGGGATGTAAGGGTCATGTGACCTTACCCCCATATTCATATATATACATCATATATAGAGCATTGCCTCAAGAGAGATCATTATGTGGGTTTCGAGGCTCCCACGCATGTCCGCGCGTCTCTCCTCTCTTCTCTCTCGTTCCATCTCCTCCTTCCTCTTCTTCTGCACTCCAAACCCCTTCATTGGTATCAGAGCATGCTGAGGGCTGGTGTGCAAGAAGCTTCAATGGAAGCTTAGGTGAGAAGAGGTAGAAGTGCAGGTCGGCATCTCTTGATAGCTGTTCAGTATTTCGGTCATAACTCGAGCTAGGAAGCTCGGATTGACGCGTTTTAAAGTTCTGTGCGTAGCTAACACAGAGAGCTACAACTTTACAGAAGGGCGCAAAATCTGGTTCGGACTTCTGAAGTGCCGAAAATTCGAAAAACGCAGAGAATTGTAGAAGGCGAATCTACATTGAGTAGGACAGCAGGTCGGTTTTTTTGTCATAATTTGAGTTCTACAGCTCGGAATGCGATGATTCAACTTGCTGCTTGTAGCTTGGAAAGATAGCTACAACTTTGTAGAAGAACTCAGATCCAGATTCTGAGTTTTAGGTTGCCGAAATTGCAAAATACAGAGCAGTACTGTTGTAAGTGAAAGTGAAATTGACAGCAGGTGTTTGTTTTGAACATATCTTGAGCTACGCACCTCCGATTGAGGTGTTCTTTATGTCGTTACGTAGCCAAAAAGTGGATCTTCAAGTTTGCTGAAGACCAAAAGTTCAGATTCAGAGGTTATCACCTCTGAAACAGCAAAACACAGAGCAGTACAGTTTTGCCCAAACAACCCTAATTGCAGTTAGAGGTTGAATTTGCTTTGGAACTTCTTCGAGAGAGAATTTTTGGTGTGCAAGCTCTTATTTTCAGAGCTTCAAAGCATTGTACATGTATGATCACTGTGGTAGCTCCTCCATATGAGAGTAGAGCATGATCTTGTTACATGTTTGGCATGTAAGATGACATTGTGGTATACTCTTTTTGAGGTTTATGTCATCATGAGTTCGATCATGGATGTATAGTGGCATTGTGGTCTACATCTTGCTTATGCCACTTGGTTATGGATTTACTTGCCGGTTGCACATACTTTTGTGAGAGTTGATTTTGGATCTTGTTTGGTACTTGTATCTTTTGTTTTCTTTGCAGGTACATGATCCAGATTGGAGCCTCAGTTACACGTTTGTTTGTCACCGTTATTAGCATTTGGTCATTGATTGATATATATTTGCCAGTGTGATTCTTGGCTTATGTGGATGGTGATTCCCACATGGTTATTTTGGTTCTAGAGTCCATTTTACAGAGGAGATGCTGCCGAAATTTCATCGGCTTTTATGCTAGAAGAGAACTCTAGTGGATCTTGAAGCTTTTGCGATAGCTTTGGATCATTGACTATCTCCATTCACTTGGACTTGGTCACAGGTTGTTTGTGACAGGTTGGACCATCTTGCAGGATTTATTCTTGAGTGGGAGTTGTATTGCCATTGTATTGGCGTGTATTGCCATTAGTTTTTTGGCACATGTAGTTGCCATTATCTTCTTGATTTATATCAGTGACAGGTGGTGACAGATTATTCATTGTTCTTTGCTGATTGGTTATCTTGTTTGATTGCTCAGTTTACAGGGGATACTCTGTCGAATTTTTCCCAGGATTCTTCCACATCTATTTAGTCACTTTGGAGACTTGGTGAGCAGGCTTATGCTCATGGTTTTATATGCATGCTAGATGCATGGTTATGTGACAGGTGGTTCACATAGTTCCTTCTCCATCGAGACATTTGTGATATGACTTATGCATATGGATATGCAGGTGTGATCCTATTCAGGATAGAGTATTGTTTCTAGTCTCTTGTTATATTGCTAGTCTATTGGATTGCCAGCATGGTGTCTTCTCGATTTGATGGCACTGACTTTCCGAGATGGAAAGCTCAGATGTGGCATACATTGGTTCGTGCAGGGTTACACATGTATGTGCATAGAGATGCACAGAGGTCTTGTGACATGCCCGACCACGTATGGATGGATATGGATGCATTGGCCAGCTCCACTATCCGATTACAGCTTGTGGATTCTATATATGAGTCTGTTATGTATGAGGAGACGAGTAGTGCATTATGGCAGAGACTACATGATATGTATGCGAGTCCATTGACTCATGTGAGACATAGATCACATCGACGACTTCGATGTTGGCATTGTGGTCGTGAGGGCCATATTCGACGACGTTGCTTCAGGCGGATGCGACGACGATGTCAGAGATATGCATGTGATGCAGGTCAGGTAGTGGTTTCAGGAGAGTCTATGACAGTTGATTATGCTAGTGATGGTGATATCACTTTCTCCTATGGTTCATCTCAGGATTCCTCTTGTTCATTGGATAGCACGCATTTGGCTTGGTTGCTTGATGCATTAGCTACTTTTCATGTTACTCCACATCGTGAGTGGTTTTGTCGATTCTCACGTGAGAGTCGTGGATGTGTGCAGTTGCCTGACGGTACGACATATGACATTGAGGGTGCAGGAGATATATGCCTTATGCTACCTAGTGGAGCATCACTTATGCTCAGACATGTACGCTATGTGCCTTCATTCCCTATGAGCTTGATTTCAGTTAGCCAGTTACAGGAGAGCAGATGTTATGCATTCCTTGGCGAGCATCATTTTCAATTGCAGTTGGGACAGCTTATGCTTGTCAGAGGTGTCAGGATTGGGCACATGTATCCACTGCAGGTACTTCATGTGAGAGACAGTCTTGTCTCAGTGGGAGTTCAGCCTTATGTGCGATGTGAGACTCGTCATGTCTCATTTTGTCTACCTACAGATAGGTCTATTGACATTCATGATGCACATGTATGGCAGGATTCAGATGCTTAGATGGATGCATATGTAGAGCATGTTTTGGATGCTCATGATGCTTATATAGAGCATGGTTTGGTTGATCATATGGATGCTCATATGGAGCATACTTCAGATGATCAGTTGGATGCTTTAGAGCATGATCTGGATGCTCATATAGAGCATTATGATGATACTCAGTTAGAGTGTGATCATCAGTTTGACCTTGGTGTTGATGTTGTGCAGTTAGCTCATGTGGAGCATGATCATACACTTGGTGTGGTAGAGCAGGATTGCTCTCATGATACACAGTGTATGGTAGAGCATATTAGCTCTCAGGATGCACACCTAGACACATCCTTGGTTGATAGGATGACTGATTTAGATGCTGAGGAGTCAGCTATTATGCAGTCATTCTTGGATTCGCTCATGCCAGATGTTGACATAGATATGTCAGGACATCTTGGTCTTGACGATGGTGCTTTGGATGCCTTGGATAGAGGCATGGCTGACATGCTTAGGTTAGCCAAGATAGCACATGTTTCGTCAGCATTGGGGAGTCTGATGTACGAGTTATTATGCTCGAGACCAGACATTGCAGTTGCTATTGGAGCATTTGCACTTGGAGTTGTCAGTCGTTCCATGATTGACACAGGCATAGAGCGAGTGGGAGCTTTGCAGGAACTTCATCAGTTCTTGCATCAGTCAGATATGAGCTCGACTCTTATCGATATGAGTCTAGAGCAGTTTGAGGTGCATGGATACACCTTGTTCGAGGCAGTTGGTGTAGGCTGATCTGGTATGGGTAGAGATCCGGACTCTTCCTGTACATTATTGTATAGTCCTACATCATTCTTTGTATATTTTTCCACTTATGGTCACATTGACCCTTAAGTGGGAGATTGTTGGGGATGTAAGGGTCATGTGACCTTACCCCCATATTCATATATATACATCATATATAGAGCATTGCCTCAAGAGAGATCATTATGTGGGTTTCGAGGCTCCCACGCATGTCCGCGCGTCTCTCCTCTCTTCTCTCTCGTTCCATCTCCTCCTTCCTCTTCTTCTGCACTCCAAACCCCTTCATCCCAAGTCTCTTGAGATGTCTTGCATCCTCTAATATGTGGGAATAAAAAGTTAGAGATAGAGTTTAGTATGTACGACCTTGCTTGAGCATCTGTTGCGCACCAAAGTGTGAGCTTATCTGTCTCCTGTTATGTAGGTCCTCCTTTGGATCTTGGAATAGGCATAGCTTCATCACCTGATACAATTCCATAAATATTTCTACCTTGCAAATAGGCCTCCATTCTAATTTTCCAAGCCGCGTAGTTGTGTCGATCAAGCTTCTCGGTCATTGAGGGAAAGCCGTCACCCATCTTGATCTAGCTCTGATACCACTCAAAGAACTTGGAGAAGCTTGTAGAAGGTAGAAAAGTTCGTTTCCAAGCGACAAAGTTTGGTCTCACCAATCGGCACAAGACCAGCCCTTGAGCTTATGGAGACTCAAATAGACCTTATAGGCATGCAATAAGTGCAAAGAAACACACTCTATACTTTTGAGCATCAAGGAGAATGAGTCGATACAAAACAGATAGGTTCGCGGGTCGACTAGCTCAAAAAACTTACTATCTATGGAAGAGACAATGAACTTCAAATGCCCATAGCGACCAGCGTGATTACAATTAGAAAAAATCCTTTTATGGAAGTGATAAAAATAGGGCTGAGTGTATGGAATGCACAAAATTATAAGGAATAAGCAAAATATTCTATAGGAATGAATGCGACATTCACCGGTGGTACTCCCTATTTTTCAGGAATATGCAGGGATTGACCCCGAGATAGCAAAACTGAGATTTCTCCCAATCTACTAAACCAAATGCTTTGAATATTTATAGGCATAAACTAGACACTTATACCTTTCCAATGAGTCATCTTGCACTCAATTTGGATCTCTGGAAAGAGAGCAGCAACCTCTGCAAGATTACTGTTGGCGAAGAAGATGATGCAGAGAATTGAAGGAGCAAGACAATGATGGTCACAAGTGTATGTATATTGCTTCCATGTAATGTACAAGTGATTTCAAGTCTTTATATAGACTCTAGGAGTGTTCCAAGAATTCTACAAGAGAAATTTGAATTCAAATGAAGGTGGGAATGGTTGTTTGAGGGAATCAATTCACTTTCCTACAATCTAGGAAAAGTGAAGATCTACTTTGATCTACTTTTAGGTGATTGATTGCTTGATTGAATGCAACTCCAAGCACCACAAATTCGTTGGATTTGGGCTCTATCTTCCTACCTTTACATGTGTAAAGGTCAAGGCTTTTACAACGGTAAATGAACCATCAATAAATCTCTCAAAAAATACAATAAATGAGCATATGAGAAAGAACTCTCCAACGGATATTCTTTCGACGCGATAGCCTTTGATGTAGATCAAATCCACCTCAAGCATAGTGTAAGCTTGATGTTCCAACAGAGACTACCAAGAGTAGACTGATAGGGAATTTTGGTCATGAATTCCTTTTCCCCATCTGATTTGAGGCAATCATCCTTGCTCAATTTCACATATGTGGGTAAAGGTGTATTCAATGCTTTTCCACCTTGCATATTGAATCTGTGAAGTACTTTGGACATGTACTCATTGTGAGACAAGTATATGCATCTTTTAATCCTATCACGAGTAATGCACATGCCAAGAATATGTTTGACATCCCCCAAATCCTTCGTATCAAATGTCTTACTCAACTTCTTTTTGAGAATTGACAAGTCATAAGAGGACTTCCCAACAATCAACATATCATCAACATAAAGTATCAAACATATCAAGCTGCCATCTGAGCATCTCTTTGTGTAGAGACAATGATCCTCATTGCTTCGAGAATAGCCTTAAGACTTCATAAAAGCATCAAAATTTTGGTACCATTGTCTAGGGGACTGTTTAAGTCCATACAAGCTCTTATTGAGCTTACAAACTAGACTTTCCTTTCCAGGAACTACATAACCCTCTAGTTGTTCCATATAGATCTCATCTGTAAGATCTCCATGCAAGAAAGCAATTTTCACATACATTTGGACTAGCTCTAAGTCTTCCATTGCAACGAATCAAAGCAACATGCGCAGGGTAGTCATCTTGACCACATGAGAGAAGATTTCCTCAAAATCAACATAATATTGTTGCTTAAAACCCTTTGCAACAAGTTGTGCTTTATACTTTGGAGAAGCACTATCTGATGTGAACTTCAGCTTATATACCCATTTACATGGTAAAACTTTCTTGCCCTTTGGCAAAGGTACTAAATCCCAAGTACCATTCTTGTGAATAGAATCCAACTCACTCTTCATGGCATGCTCCCACTTTACATGATCCTCTGTCTCTTGAACATCCCTATGTGTAGCATCTTTATGCATGCTAACCGGAGGGCTAGTGTCCTCAAACACGACTCTTCTCAGTTCAACCTCCTTAATGGGTTGTTTATGCATCTTAGACTCATTGAAAATGACATCACTACTTCTGATCACTGACCGTGTTTCAGGATCCCATAAGCAAAAATTGTCCTTCTCGATCATATCCAAGAAAAATGCATTTCTTTGACATTTGGTCCAACTTTTGTCTAAGATTCTTGGGTATATGAACATATGCTTCACACCCAAAAACTCAAAGATGATCATAATATGGTGGCTTCCCTGTCCATAAACTCTTGTGCCACTTTCAGACCTTTGGCAGTACTAGGTGAAAGGTTAATCACATGAATTGCAGTCAATACTGCTTCTGGCCAAAAGCCTTGTGAGAGGTTTGCATGATGCAACATAGAAACTACTCTATCTTGAATAGTTCTATTCATCCTTTCAACTAGACCATTTTGTACTGGGGTATAAGGAGTTGTAAACTCTCTACGAATCCCTCTAGACTGACAGAAAAGGATGAATTCATGTGAGGTATACTCACCCCCATTATCTGAACGTAAAGCCTTAAGCTTAGTTCCTTTTCCAATCTCAACTGAAGCAAGCCATTTTTTGAAAGTAGGGAATACGTCATCCTTCGATTTGATAGGATGCACCCAGACTTTTCTAGTAGCATCATCTATGAAAGTGAAAAAGTAAAGAGAAACACCTAAGGACCTAGTGGGCATAGGACCACACACATCTGGATGGACGAGATCTAAAGGCTGAATTGAAGAGTCAATGTGTGTTCTATGCGCATTTTTGGTTTGCTTTCCATATTGACAATGCTCACAAAATGAAAAATCAGAGAAAGATAACACAGGTAAGTAGCCAGAACGAGAAAGATTTTCCATTCCACTATGAGATATACGGCCCAAACGACCATGCCAAATACAAGCCATAGGCTGTTCAGTAATAGCTAACAAGTGTTCTTTCTGTGATACAAATAAAGGATAAAGTGAGCCAACTTTGCTTCCTTTTGCAATAACCATATTGCCCTTTCATATACGAAAGGACTGAGCATACAAGACTACCTTGTAACCAAGGTCATCAAGTTGACCAACTGACATCAAACTACATGATAACTAATGTACATGGTGTACATTATGCATAGTAAATTTTGAACCATCAATCAACTGCACAACCACATCTCCAATCCCCACAACGTCACACTGGTAAGAGTCACCAAGTCTCATGGTACCAAGAGACTTTGCTGCATAATTAGATAACCATTCTCTGTGTGGTGTCACATGGAAAGAAGCACCAGAATCTAGCAGCCATATGTGGGAAAGAGAGTCAGCCATAAGTGCCTCAGTTGGCATAGTACTATCAAGTGTCAACACATCAGCATCATAAAAAATAGCATTAATTTCTTTAATCTTCATAGACGAAGTAGATGGTGCAAGTAACTGTTTAACATGCCCATCAACATTCTGTCCTTTACCTTTAGCATTCTTTATTGCATAATAGATTTTCTTCATATGTCCTTTCTTATGACAATAATGGCATTCCATATCCCTCTTCCTTGATTTACTTCTACTCTTATTCTGTTGACCATTCTTTTCCTTGTTCTTGCTCCTGCCATGTTGCTGATTCTTTCCTTGGTAAGAATCATGAACATCATATGCATCTCCACTCTGAGTGCCAACCATAGATTTTCTACGAATCTCCTCACTCAAGAGTGCTCCACATATGTCATCATAGACGAGTTTACCACTAGGTGCACTATTACTAATAGCTGTGCAGAACGCATCCCATGATGATGGCATGGTCATAATAGCAATACTGCTTTCGTCTCATTATCCATATCCATTTTCTAAGCCTGTAACTGAGAGAATATAGCATCAAACTCATTTAGATGAACAACAACACTATTTGTGTTCTTCATGCGAAGGTCATATAATTTTCTCATTAGATACACTTTATTTGATGCCGTCTCTTTTTCATATGTATTGCATAACTTCTTCGAAAGCTCCTCTGCACTTTCACAGTCTAATATTGTTAAGTAAACATTATCTTCCAGGTGCAAGCAAATGGTTGACCTGGCCATTTCATCTAACTCATCCCAATCATCTTCATCCATGTCAATGGGCTTCTTTGAAATCCCATTTACTGGCTTCCATTGCCTCCTCTGAATTAGCACATCTTTAATCTGATTCTTACATAGAGCAAAATTTGTGCCATCAAATTTTTGGATCTCAAAATGGTCTTTGCCCTGCAAGTTATAGCTCCTTCTTGAAACACTGGCAATAGACCCTGATCCACTAGATGTGCCTGAGAGCTCTGATGCTATGATGGTAGAGAACTGGATAGAATGATAATGGAGCTAGAAGAGTCCAAACACCAACGAATAAGTGTATCAAGGAGTAAATCGACCACTGTATAGTTGGCTAAACCAAAAATCTGGAAAAATTTTACCAGAGTATCGTCTGCAAAATGAGCATATGACTAGTGTCAAAATATCATAAAATTGCAAGTACTGACATGTTTTCCTGCATAGTGAATCACTGACTCCACTGCATTTAATCAGTTACCTAACAGAAGCCAACTAGGCTTATCGAGCACCTATGAACAACTATCATACATCTCCTATGGCGAGGCTGGGTAAGTCTTTGACCTGCATCACCGAAGAGACCCCGACATCTGGGTGTCTCCTAGTTAAGAAAACCTCACCATGAACCTCTTTATCAAACGTAAAAGGCTTTATGCAAAAAACATAACTGCTATATCAATGACCACATGGACGTACATAAGCGGTATCCACAGAAGCATACATGGTGTGTATGTGCTCAATATATCCAGTAAGATGACACTAAAAGGCTAAACGCACAGCCCAAAAACTAGCCAACAACACCTGCAAGTGTCTGTTAATTCTGACGTTTTAAGCTTAAAAAACCTACATAAATTTGCAGCAGCTGCTCCTACCAAAACTGAAAACCTTTCAAGAAACTTGTAGTTTTATGAGTGTGGCTGAAAACACATCCCCAAATGTTGATATTTCTTGTCAGAGAAGTACAAAGAGCACTCTTCTTGATGTTCTTGGACCTATGTGAAGAGAACTATGTGCAAAGGTACTCCAAAATGGCTCCAAAAGACACCCCAAAAATGCTTTAAAAATAGGCTTTGAAAGCAAAGAATGAAGCTTTGAGGGACCAAAACATGTTCAAGGTACTGTCAACCTTAGTCTTTCCCCTTCTTCAAACACCACAAGAGTTTAGCTTAGTGGCAAGAGATTGCCACAGTTAAACGAGCTCTCAGGGGAACAATACTGGGATGGCTGACCTCTCAGGAAGTACCGGGAACCTCTATCTTCCTTGATCGTTGAGGTCCTCCCTCGCGCATAGCCAACGGTGACTTCGGTGTTTGGTTTCCACCCGAGACATCTGTATGGCTTGTTCTCTCACCAACTATTACCGTTAGTGTCCATGTGAAAGGTCAAATGGCGACCATACACTTCTTTGTATATGTTCTTTAATAAAACATATAGTGGCCTGGTCAATCACAGACTGTAAGTTCGACTGCATTTGTAAGACCTAAGAAGTGTGTCTTCATGCTCCCTATGTACTATGTTTTCTGCGTATTTTGCAATCTTTGTGCAGAGTACCGTGTGCGACCTTAGGAGGTCCATTTTCTACTCCGAGGATATCATCGTGGAGCTCTCGATAAGGAGAGTGCATCATGGTGCATCGCCATCAACGATCAACGATCAAGTTCAAAAACACATGAATCCATTATCACTGGATTCTGCCAGCCCAAGAACCCTGCCAATCTAATCCTATTAACCAGACTAGATAAACAGATGTTAATAGTGTCCTTGGTGTGATTCATTATATCACTTTTTGAGAGATTATGAACTATTGAAATTTGCAAAGGAGCCATGAATATTAATAGACAGATAAGAGAATATGTGAATATTGATCTTGGCTACCTCTGTAAGGAATTTACTGTAAAGGAGGAATGAAAAAGCACTACAAAAACATAACCATGATGGATGTGGGAATTAGATGAGTGAAACTAGAACGTCTTGATGAACAAGATGAATCTTTCGTAAGAGCACGAGATGAGATTAGGAGAGTAACGGCTTTAACGTCACCAATAGAAGATCAATATCTTATTTATCACATAGCCAATGTAGAAGAGAAACAAAAAAGAGATGAAATAGAGCTTAGTGAAAGAAGAGTGACTCAAAAACAAACCTCAAAGGGAATAGAAACCATCATAGAGCAAGGGGAAACATCACAACCCAAAGATAAAAGACAAGAATCACAACCCAATGAACAAAAACAAGAGGACAAAAAAGAAAGAAGATAAATCCCAATCAAATGGAACCAAAACCTTTAGAGAAACAAGAACAGTCAAAACAAACTCAAGACCAAACACACAAATGTGAACAAAAGCAAAATCCTGAGCAAAACAAAAGAAATCAGAGAGAAAACCTAAAGCCATTTTGATTTCCAAAATTGAGAGAAAAAATAGATCCTATGGAGATTTTAGATGACATTTTTCTTAAGAGTCAAGTGATCATGTCTTTAGAACAAGTTTTGTCTATTGCAAAGCCTATTTTTAAAGAAAATTTTATCAAGCTAATTAAAAGGAAGAGGTTTCTGCTTAATCTAGATACTAAGATGCAAGATTCTCTAGATCAAGATCAAGCTATGAATGAAGCTTTAGATTATGATGAATCTAATGAAGAGGACCTTGATGATGATGAAGTAAATGTTAATAAAAACTTATTAAGGCCTATTTAACCTGACCATGAAAGTCATGAAAACAATCTTGAAGGTCACTTTAAAACAAATTTCGGTATAGGGGTACTTTAGAGATGTGTGTTAAAATAGGTAATGATAAGAATGCTATCATTGTAAATGCATCAGTGAATTCTGGATCTGAAAGCAATGTGATTTCAAGGGAAGACTATGATAAGTTTTGATGGCCCATAGATAAAGATTGTGGATGGCATATGAGAACTGCAAATAATGGTGATGTATGGTGCTTATGGTTGTGAGCCTATATCCATAGGCGGAATCATGGAAGAATTTCACTTCTTTTAGTTCAACCCTTTATTTGTGAGAGTTGTATGGAAACTAAAGCCATGGATGATGGATCTACCTATGCTAGAATTAAGTCTAAGCATAGAATGCAATTAATTCAACTCATGATGGTACAAGTAAATTATCCTAGGAATCGATTGTCAATTAGAAAGAATCCTATCGCTACTCAAGGTCACGTGCATGTTTGTACTGATTGTGCACCTTGATTCATGGTTTGGAGCCACCTATGATCAAAATTTTAGATAGAATACATTGTTGAGTGGGACATTAGTGGAACATCTCGCAACCAACTAACCTATATAATAGTTTTTCACTTTGTTTTGCACATTTAGATTAGATTTCCTTCATAAAATTCAACTTTCCAAGTCTTTTATCCAAAAAACCCAAAAAATATACAAAACCAGCAAAATCATTTAACATGATGAGAACATTGAGCATGTGATTGAGACATCTCATTGTTTCGCTACTCTCGAGGATTTAGAGTTATATCTTGAGCAAAATTCTAATTCCTACATTATTCTTCTTTCTTCCCTTGATGAATACAATCAAATCCAAGAGTAATGTTGCTGAGTCCTCAAAATTGAACCAAACACATGATGCCTTAACTAAAACAAACTATAAAACAATAGACAAGAAAATCAAACCCATCGCTCAACCATTACACCAAGTAATGAAAAAATCGTTGATATGAAAAATGATCCAATTCTTTGGGATAGGAAAAACATAGCACATACATTCATAGATGAGACAATGAAACAGGTGAAAATTGGTAGAGATGATGACTTTATTTTGCTAGTCGAGAGATATAAATTTGAGAGAGTTATACTTAGCCATGGAAAATACTTTACTATTTATCCTCATGAGATAGGTTGTGTAGATTCTAAGCTAGTTGCATCCATGATTATCTTTACTATTCCACATATTCCATGGAATCTTTGACCCATACCAGTTCCAAATGCTCACTTGCTTGAGCTAATGAAATTTCTTAAGGAGAAGATAAACATGAGAATTTTAGAGCCATCTTTTGCACCTTATTCAAATAGATTGTTCACTGTGCCTAAAAAGAATGGGAGACTACGCTTTATTCAAGATCTCCAACCCATCAATAAAGTCACCATAAAGAATGTAGGAACATGACCCATTGTAGATGAGTTTACTAAATCATTTCTAGATCTATTCAATGAGTGATTTGTATTCTAGTCAATTAGCAATTGATAAATGTGACATAACCGCAATGAAAAATCCTTTAGGTTTAGTGAAAACATGTACTTTACCTCACAAAGTGACTAATTCTATGGCTCATATGATGAGTGCTATGGAGATGGTCTTACATGACTTTATCCCTCATATAGCCATACCGTATATTGATGATATTCCAACTAAAGGGAGTGAGGAATGTGTAAAAGACACTACTTTAGATTCATCTAGATCTTGTAAATTTTCTTGACCATATCTCTGATAATGAAAAAATATTTCAACAATTTGAAGAGGTAGGTATCACATTTTCCATATAAAAATTTGTTTTTGGTGTCAATGAGGTTCTTATTGTTGGACATTTATGTGATCACTATGGTCAAAAGCCATACCCACAAAAATTATCATTAGCAAAATTTTTGAAACTTGTAACAATGTGAGTGAGTTATGTAGATTTTGTGGTGTGTGCATCTTCTATGTTGTTGGATCCCATGCTTTGCTCATGTTTCCAATTGTATGACTTGTTGAGAAAGAAATAGAAAATCATTTGGATTGAAAAACACACAGAAGTTTTGTATAAATTGAAGAAATTGATGCTTGAAGCTCCCATCCTAAAGCATGTAGACTATTCTTTTAACAAACCTATTATATTGACTATTGATACTAGTCCAATTGGTATAGGTTGGGTCATAAGTCTCTTGATATATTTAGGTAATAATGTGTGAGAACACACTAGGACCACCGGGGCACTTTTTTCCCTCTTTAGGAGGTTTTTTCCCCACGGCTTGTATATACGCCTATTGCCCTAATGGGTTACTTATCTTTGTACATTCTACTAGTAATACATTAAGCATTGTGTGTTATGGTCCAAGCTTCTTCTTCTTCCTTGTGCTATTTTCTTGCTTTCGTAGACCTCAAACTCTAATAATTGGTATTAGAGTAGGTTGTCGCTTCATCTAGGGTGTCATCGACACCTCTCCGATCATAGTATCAAAATCGTGCGAAATTTGGTGACCATACTCAGGGTGATTAGGAGATCCCTATCTGAGCTCATTCGGCCTTCGAACACACTATCATAGCACTTGTGTAGGCTATTTTTTCTTTTTGTGCCAAAGATATATAGAGGTTTCGGTTCGCCAGTATAAGCATCTCAAAGTCTACTACATGTTTACCAGAACTTGACAGGGTAGTTCTATTCAAATTTTTGAGATACAATCAGTTTTCCTCATGAGGGTATTTTATTCAGTGGCCATGGCTAAAAGCAGTGATGTCTTTTAGAAAATACTATCACATGCACCAACAAATCCTCTTATCCTGTCATGGGAGTTGGTAAGATCATTCTAACTACTACTAATGGTAGTTCTTTCACATTGTCGGATTCTCTATTGTGGTAGGGATCAAGAAGACTCTGTTATCAATTTTGGCTTTAGCTAAGATTGGCTTGGTTGTGAAATTTGTTGATGACAGATGTACAATTCATGATATGTCAAACGGTGACATGATTATTGCTTTTGGCATTTTATGTTGTGGGCTATATAAGCTCACAGACTATGAAAAATCTATGAATGATTCAACATGTGCAATACATGATTCTCAAGCTATGTCAGATGCAAAGCTTTGGCATGCACGCTTTGGCCATCTAGATTTTGTAGTTTGCTACACCTATAGAAATCTAAAATGGTGTCCTCTCTGCTTGAGGCACCTGGTAAACATGTATGTGAAGGCTATATTTTGGGCAAAATGTAGCATTCCTCCTTCCCAAAAGATGGTTTAGCTCGAGCTACTTAGAAACTGCAGCTTGTTCACAATGATGCCTATGGTCCTATGCAAACACCCTCTTTTGGGAACTATCTTTACATCGTGACTTTCATCGATGATTTTTCCAGGCATGCATGGGTATATCCATTGAAAGTAAAGTCGGAAGTGTTTATCTGCTTCAAATAGTTTTTGGTTTCGGTTGAAAAATATCAACATGTAAAATGGGCACCCTCCATTTTGATCAAGGGGGGGAATATATGTCTTCTGACGTTAATGCATTTCAGGCTGAACATGGGATAAAACATCAGTATATAGTGCCATATACACCTCAACAGAATGGAGTTGCTGAACAGAAGAACAGGTCACTCATGGAGATGGTGAGGTGTATGGTCAAGGGTCAGGCTTTACCACATAGTTTCTAGCTTGAGGCTATCATGTGTGTAGTGTATGTACTTAACGGGTGTCCCACTAAAGCGCTGCAGTCTATCACTCCATATGAGGCTTGGCATGGTCGCAAGCCATCTGTTGCTTATCTACCTATTTTTGGTTGTTTAGCACATGCATTAGTACCTGAACAACAATGCAAAAAACTTGATGATAAAGCAGTGAAATGTATTTTTGTTGGGTACAATTCTAAAATGCTATCATCTGTATCATCCAAAGACTAAACGCATTTTGGTTAGCCGTGATGATGTTTTCGTGGAAGATGCTATTCAGCCACTACTTTCATGTACTAAGGAGACATCTGTTAGCTCCAACAACATTTATGATACTTTGCTGCCTCTTTTTACAAGTGGACACTCTAGTGTTGGTCCTAATGAGGCAACTTCTAGTGACATATTTAGGTAGTGATGTGTGTGAACACACTAAGATGGCTCGGGCACTCTTTTCCCTCTTTAGAAGGTTTTTTTCCCCCAGTTTGTATATATGCCTATAGCCCTAACGGGTTACTTAGGGTTACTTATCTTTGTACATTATAGTGGCAATACATTCAGTATTGTGTGCTATGCTCCAAGCTTCTTCTTCTTCCTTGTGTTGTTTGCATGCTTCCGCAGATGTCTAACTCCAACAATTGGTATCAGAGCAGGTCGTCGTTTCATCTAGGGCATCATCAAAAACCCTCCGATCACAGTCTCAAAATCACATGAAATTTGATAAGCATACTTAGGGTGATTAGCAGATCAAAATTACTTCATTTTGTGGTGCCAAAATCGAGATCTGAGCTCCTTTCAGCCTCCAAACGCACTATCATAGTGCTTGTGTAGGCTATTTTGTCTTTTTTTGCTAACAATATATACATGTTTTGGTTAAGCAACATAAGCATCTTGAAGTTTGCTACATGTTTAGCATAACTTGTCAAGGTAGTTCTTTTTAACTTTTTCAGATACAATCATTTTTTTGCATCAGGGTATTTTAGTCAGTGGCCATGGCTAAAAGCAGTGATGTATTTCGTATGTTGGCTGTTGATGGTAAGTTGGATGATAGGAATTACCCATTGTGGGCTTATCTAATGCGACATGTATTAGTTGCAAAAGGAATGTGGAACATTGTGCCGAGAGTTGAAAAACATCCTATTACACCTGCAAATACAAGTATTGAAGCTGATGCACATGGCATTGAAGATGCTCATATTCTTCAAATTCCTGTTCATGCTATGATTTTTGCTGCACCTACTATAGAGCAAATTTGTTGGGATGGCAAAGATGCTCAGGCACATGCATTGATAGCTTTGTCTCTTAAACGTGCCATTATTCCTCACATTCACTCTTGTAGGACAACTAAGGATGCTTGGGATACACTTACCAAATTGTACTAGGCTAGCAATGAAGCTCATGTTGGTTACCTCTGAAAATAGTTGGAGAGTGAGCATATGAATGAAGGTGATTCTATGGATAGTTTTCTAACAAAGATTAAAGACTTGAAGGAACAGTTGATTTGTGTTGATGAAGTTATACCAGATAGCTCACTTGCATAGACTGTTCTGAATGGTCTTCTTGATTCATATCAGGGTTTTGCTTCTACTCTTTGTTTGATGATGAAAGGCGATGCAAATGCCTTGTCATTTGAGGAGCTAGACTCTGTTCTATTACAGGAAGATCAATATAGGCAAAACAGGTCCATTATGTGTGTTGTAGATCAAGCTTTCCTTGCTAGTCAGAAGGGCAAATGAAAATGGAGCTCATCTACTAGTAAGTAGAAAGCTGCAAATGCTGCACATTCAAAGAAGGAAGACAAAGATGAAAAGAAATAAGAAAAGTAGGAATTCTTTTGTAAGTACTGTAAAAGAAACGATCATGTCATAAAGAACTGTCCAAAACTAGCTGTAAAAGAGGCAAAGAAAAAAGAGGCAAAGAAAAAAGAGGCTGGAATGATTGTTGTAGAGGCCTCTACATCAAAAACAGAGTATGCTAATCTTGTGCAGAATGAAGAATGGGTGTTTACTACTATGTGTAGTTTTGAACCATATTCTCATGAGCAGTGCATGTCTGCAATAGACTCAGATGTTTGGTACTTTGATAGTGGGGTGACCAAACATATTACCTCATAGCATAGTTTCTTCTCTTCACTCGAGCTATAGGGAATACTATTACATGCACGAACAACTCCTCTTATCCTATTATGGGAGTGGGTAAGATCATTTTGACTACCGCTGATGGTAGTTCTTTTACATTGTCATGTGCTTTATTTGTGCCAGGGATCAAGAAGAATCTGTTATCAGTTTCAGCTTTAGCCAAGATTGGCTTGGTTGTGAAATTTGTTGATCACAGATGTACAATTCATGATCTGTTAAATCTCAACATGATTATTGCTTTTGCCATTTTATCTCATGGGATGTATAAGCTCGTAGATTACAAAAAATCTGTGAATGATTCAACATGTGCAATACATGATTCTCAGGCTATGTCACATGTAAAAATTTGGCATGCACGCTTTGGTCATCTGAATTTCGCTAGTTTGCTATGCCTATAGAAATCCGAAATGGTGTCCTCTTTGCCCAAACTTGAGGCACCTGCTAAACATGTTTGTGAAGGCTCTATTTTGGGGAAAATGTAATGTTCATCCTTCCCAAAAGATGGTTCAGTTCAGGCTACTTAGAAATTGCAGCTTGTACATAGTGATGTCTGTGCTCCTATGCCAACACCTTCTTTTGGAAACTATCTTTACTTTATGACTTTCATTGATGATGTTTCCGGCATGCATGGGTATATCCACTTGAAGCAAAGTCTGAAGTGTTTATTTGATTCAAACAGTTTTTGGTTTTGGCTGAAAATCTATCAACATGTAAAATGGGCACCCTCCATTCAGATGGAGGGGGGCAATATATGTCTTTTGACTTTAATGCATTTCTAGCTGAATGTGGGATAAAACATTGGGGTACAATGCCATATACGCCTCAACTGAATGGAGTTGCTGAACAGAAAAAGAGGTCACTCATGGAGATGGCAAGGTGTATGGTCAAGAGTCAGGCTCTAGCACATAGCTTCTGGCTTGAGGCTATGTGTGCAACATATGTACTTAACAAGTGTCCCACTAAAGAACTACAATCTATCACTCCATATGAGGCTTGGCATTGTTGCAAGCCATCTCTCATCTACGTGTTTTTGGTTGTCTCGCATATGTATTAGTGCCTAAAAAACATCGCAAAAAATTGGACAATAAAGCAGTAAAATGTATTTTTTTTTGGGTACAATTATGAAAGCAAAGGCTATCATCTGTATCATCCATAGTCCAAACACATTTTGGTTAGCTGTTGTCATAGAGGGGTGTGAAGGTAGGCTGACGTTCATCTAAAAGAATCACGCTAACCTAACCGTTGTGACTGCACGCAGGGTGCTTCTAAGTATGCTTAAGGCCTTCGGTTGTTTTTTCAGTTTAGGAGTGTTAAAAGATATAGGTTTCTAATCTATTCGAGTTTAAATTAAGAAATAATTTCTTAAGACTACGACCCGTAAGGTAGTGCGTTTCTATATCTAGCTATAGCTTCTAAGTAAGAAGCTAAAACTAATTCCTCGCTTGTAATTTTATCTTTAACAATGTCAACTTCTTCGTTTTTAATTTGATTTAAATTAGGTTTTCTAACTAAATTAGGTGGGAATAAGTCTTCTTTGTCCTCCTGTTCTGGCAAAACTATAGAAATTAAAGGTAAAATTTGGGAAATAGTACGATCGTGCTCTAATGTGTGTAAAGTTTCGTTAACTATTTTATCTTTAATGATTTCAACTTCTATATTTTCGTTATTATTCGAACTATCAATTGAAGACGGAAGAAGTGTTCCTATAATAAAGGTTTCTAATTCTTGACTCTTAATATCAGAATTGGTTGTAGATACTAGTTCAGAACTACTTGTAGATCCTAGCTCTTTAGACATACGAAATAAAAAAGAGAAGAACTAATATTGATTTTCAGAGTAAAGGTATGAAGAATCTATTTAAGCCTATACAAATCTTATGTGGAGTTCAAATACAATCTCTTTATAAATAATCCTATACAACTTAATAATTCTAGATGATCATAAAAAACTTCAATCTTCAAATGTTGCAATTTTTGTAAACTTGAAATCTCGTAAGCTTGTATTCTCATAATCTCCTTTGGAATCTCTTCAATGATCTGCAGAATCAATCATTAGGAAAAAAAACATAAGTATGCTTTTAGTAAAGTAAAACACTCATTTGCTATTTTAATATTTAAAACTTAACATAACTTAATTCTATGCTAATACATGTATATAAACTTCTAACTTTCTAACTTTCATGCTTATGTAAATATTCATTTAAATGAAAGTAAACTTATATTTGTTTCCATGCGAATATGCATCATACAATACTTCAACATTTTTCATATATACATGCATATCATCATATATTCATGCATATATATTCAACTAACTTATGCACACATCTATTTCATATAGGCATATGTACATACTTCACACATGCGCATACACTTATTCATGTCACCTATTTACTTCATATGTGCACATGTACTCATGCATACACATGCATATATCTCAATACACATGCATACATGCATCAAACATATCATACCTACACCTATATCGCACATTCACATGCATACATGCATACTTTCATTCATATGCATATGCACTAATTTTAGTATGCACATGCACACATATCATATGTATGCAACTTATATACATATGCATCTTACACTATTATGCACATGCTTACATGCATACATGCACATGCACATCATGCATACAACTCTCATGCACACATGCACTCATCACCTCCATGCTTTCTCATGCATTTTCATGCTCACAAGCATATAGTTCATACTACATATATGCACTTATGCATATGTACAAAGTTCAAATACTAATAACTGTATATTTCTCTCTCTCTCTCTCACACACACATAATGGTGTACACAACCTCTATATACATCTAATAGCAATGTCATATTAAGAATGATAAGCCTGAACTTTCTCAACTGTATTTACTATGAAAACAAGGTCAATGATTGTAGTGCATGAAATGTCCAAAAATGTTTTTAATAAAAAGATGTTCTAAGTAGATTATCATCATCCTCTATTTGATCAAAGAGACATCATGGCCGCTAGATTCCCATGTTAATCCATGCAGGTTGAATCAATGTCCCATCTGTTTTTGTGGATATATCAAATCGACAACGTTTTTGTAGAGTCATATTTTATAGGTAATCTTTCTCATATAGTATATTAATTCAGATCCATTTATAGCCATATAGTTGTCTATATATTGGGTATATCACACCTTTTATAAAATAGATAGCACATGACCCGTCATGCTTTTATCAAATAAAAAAGCTTTCTACTTCTCAGATGCATAGGCCACAATTATTCGTCCTCACAATCAAAACAAAAACTCTTTTGAAAATACAAGATAGACAGATGAATGGAATGTGATTTAACATGAAAATTGCATTCCACTCATTCAACTCCATTACATGACTATTTCCTTTATCAGTGAACATAATGCTAACATATAACAATCCTGAACAATGTTGCATAAATTCAGTTGATCAATCATCTTTGTACCTACAATTAAAAATATTTTATGCTTGGATCCCCGAGGCATGTCTCGACTTACACTCTAATAGATGGCTTTTTCCTTTTTACAAAAATTGAAGGGGAAGTATATTTTTTAACTATGAAATAATTGAGGCTCTATGCAAACATCAACGCACAGCCCAACAACAATGGAAACAGAGTACCACAAACAACCAGTTCAATCACTACTACTGAGTATATTCATATGTTTCCAGTAAATAATGACTAGTGTGCAGTATGTGTACTCATACATTCCTCTCTTATCCCTATTTTAAAACATTTTAAAATACTTGTGTCATGAAAATGAAAGCAAAAACATTTGTCGCTTGAAAATGAAAACACGGTTTGTCGCATGGAAATAAAAATATTTTTCCCTTGAAAATAAACTTCTATCACATGGAAACAAAAACAAGATCATGAGGCACACAACACATCATATAGGATCATCGCATGTGATGCAGCGATTATATCGTCAGATCCTTATGCACTAGGAATGTAGAAGCTTACATTGGCTCCTAAAGAAAACACATCCCTAAATAAAAAATCAATACCTTCTTCTAATTCAAATTAGGAAATAAACTGACTTACATCCAGAACCTGTATAGTTCATTCAATAAGGCCTTATTATCTCACCATGAAAAGAATATTACATTGCAGATGGACAAGGATCATAGCTTTGCATTTTCATAGATGTCGCACTCATAGTACTATACGTTCTCTCGCTAAAGGCGATGTAAATTTCTAAAGAAAATGATTCCCTTTAGAAACAAGCATGTTTGTTCTTAAAGAAATGTAATATTAATAACTACCCAGGTTTCTATAAAAACGTTCTGTGTGCAATAGAAACAATCGAGCTGAAAGACTCTGCACTGATGTCCATTTCTTCATCTACAAACAGATGCAACACGACAGGGTTTGCCCTATCAGTCTTGACTATAACATCAAGCATTTATGAGACATAAAGTTTGCACGATGATATTGTAGAGACAAACAATCTTAAGATGCCCAAACTTCAGGTTCGACAACACAAGAAATCGTGAAAAAGGGTCATGTTTTTATGCGATGAAACCTTCGAACAGTCACCGATCATCATCCTAATGCAACAGTTTCGCTTCTTTTGCCTCATGTGAGGATATAACCTCATCAGCATCTCTCCGAACAGTCACTGAGCATCATCCTAATGCAACAGTTTCACTTCTTTTGCCTCATGTGAGGATATAACCTCATCAACATCTCTGTAAACAGTCACCGAGCATCATCCTAATGCAACAGTTTTGCTTCTTTTGCCTCATGTGAGGATATAACCTCATCAGCATCTCTGTAAACAATCATCGAGCATCATCCTAATGCAACAGTTTCGCTTCTTTTGCCTCATGTGAGGATATAACCTCATCAGCATCTCTGTAAACAATCACCGAGCATCATCCTAAAGCAACATTTTTTATTCTTTTGCCTCATGTGAGGATATAACCTCATCAGCATCTCTGTAAACAAGAATCTTACGAATCAGGCCCCCAAGAAATGTAATATTTATTAACGTATACTCCAGGCAATGCGAAATCACGGAGTTGAGAGGCAAGGAGGCTTGATGAAGCCTTCTGTAAGGTCTCCATATCTAAAAGATGCCATACTTTCATGCGTCGCATTGTGCCCTCGACTTCTAGTACATTTTCCTTTCCATTTTGCTATTATGCATGCTCACTTCCCATTTTTAAAGAACCATGAACGGAAGAGATAAAGAAAAGATATTAAAATTATTTACGAAAAACCACGAACTGAAGAGGTATGAAAAGATATTAGAGATGAAGGGAGAGAAGTGAATAGTGTTCTCTCTCCCTCTCTATCTCTCTCTCTCTCTGACCTCCGGGGAATGTGCGCCTGCAGGTACGAAGAGGGAGGGGAAAGAAAATCTCTCTCTCTCTCTCTCTCTCTCTCTCTCTTTTTCTCACGTACCTGTAGAATCAATCATTAAGAAATTCTTCTCATTATCTTACAATATTTATAGATAAGCATAGTCTTGCAGATATTCATGCGCTCTTAACACTTGGCCACTTTCCAATCTAATCTAATGCATACTATTGGACAAATGTTACATATATAATTTTGGCGCACAACTTACGTGTATGTAAATATATATGTATTTATTTTTTTATTATATATATAAAATATTTATTAGCTAAATGATTTATGATCTAATAGTTAAATGATTTAAGATATTATCCATTAGTTACCTTTTTAATAATCTTATAAATATTGAAAATAATAAACAACAATGTACATATGATAACTTCTATAAATATCAAATAAATCCATTTATTAGTAAATATTTATTAATACCCCTTTTTTTTATGGTTAAAAAGGAACAAAAACATCTATTCATAAGGTTTTTGGTCATCTTTAAAACATTATGGTTTTAAATATATTAATTTCTATTTCTTGTTTCTAAAAAAAAACTAACATATCCTAAACCTAGTCACATGCTTATATAGATACAACCAATCACTTTCACATGCTTTAACACTTAAACTTACATGGGTATATACTTAGGTTAAATACTCATACACATATAATGAAAATGCATTGGAACTCCACATTCATACCCATGCGTAGGTAGGAAATAATTCAAAAATGCTTAAACATAGGTGTACACATATTAATATAATAAGTATGCATATGCAAACACATACTTAAAGCATAAACCCTACATTCATATACATATTCATAGGTACATGAACACATACATAAATTAGTATATTCACATAAATATAGATACACAACCTTATAAACATGAGTTCATACAAATGAACATTTATGAATGCACATGTACATAATTTGAAACACATTTAATAAAATATAAAATAAAGTTTAAGAGTAGGAATCATTTATCCTTTCATTATGCATATAATTTCTTCTTTTTCCTGCAAGTACCCAAGAGATAATATTAGTCATTTTATTCCAACGCATTAAAAAAAAAATATGAGAGAGAGATATTATTTAATCAACTCTAAAGCAAAATATTTTTATTTTTTTATATGACAATTCAAGTGAGGAAATCCTTCCGACACCGTGATTTTGTTTTTGTGAAAGATGCTATTCAACCTTTACTTTCATGTACAAAAGAGACATCTCTTAGCTCCAACGACATGTATGATACTTTTTTGCCTCTTTTTACAAGTGGATAGTCTAGTGCTGGTTCTAATGAGGCAACTTCTCAGCCTTTATAGGTTTCATGTGATGATGCGAATCATTCTATTTTTTATGCAGATTTACATGATGCACTTGTTGATGAGAGAGTTGATATTGAGGAGGCAAAAACTATGCCAAAATGGCTGGTGCAGACTTTACATGAGAGAAAATTAGATGTATCTCTATCATACCGTACCTGTTCATGCTCTCATAGTGCCTCTTTTGCATCAAAATACTATGCTATGGCTGCCTCTAGTCTCTGTGACGAGATTGAACCTGTTTCGTTTGAAGCACAAAATTTGAACATTGGATGGCTGCAATGCAATCTTTATATGATGCTATCATGATAAATTGTACCTAGTCTTTATGTGGCTTGCCTCATGGCAAGAAGGCCATTGGCACTAAGTGGGTATTCAAGCTGAAGCATTAACAGGTATAAGGCCAGGCTTGTTGCAAAGGGTTATGTGCAAGAAAGAGGCATTGATTTTGATGAAACCTTTGAGCCTACTTGCCGAATGACTATTGTTCATAGCATCTATGCACTTGCAGCTCATCATGGTTGGAATGTACATCAGTTGGATATTAAAACAACATTTTTGAATGTTGACTTGCATGAAGAAGTGTATGTTTTTCAGCCCCGTGCCTTTGTGATGAAAGGGCATGAAAACCAGGTGTGCAGGTTAAAGAAGGCATTATATGGTTTAAAGCAAGCACCACGTGCTTGGTATGAAAAGATACATGCCTATCTGATTGAACATGGTTTTGAGAACAATCCAACTGAAAGCACCTTATATGTTAAGCATGCTAATGATGTGCTTCTTATCATTGTTATGTATGTTGATGACATGCTGCTCATTGGTCCTCATGAGAATCACATTTTTGATTTCAAGGCTGATTTGCATGCCTCATTTCAGATGTCACATTTGGGGCATTTGCATAATTATTTGGGCATTCAATTTATGCAAGTTGATGGCATAATAACTTTGTGTCAAACAAAATATATCAACAAATTATTACAACATTTTGGGCTTGAAGGCTATAAACCTATTGCCACTCCTATGGAGACAAGTTTAGGATTGAGTCTTCATGATGCTAGAGATGCAATAAATGTTGTTCGCTATCAGTAGGTTGTTGGATGCTTGATTTACTTATGCATTACTTGGAGAGATATTTAGTTTGCTGTCTCACAGATGAGCAAGTTTATGCATTGCTTAGGTGTCAAGCATTGTCAGGCGATTAAGCATATCTTTCGTTGGGACCTCGCTAGTTGGGTTGTTTTCTCCCAAGGGGGGTCACTACTGCGAGATTTACATGCTTTTTTTTACTCTGACTAGGCTAGTTACTTTGACACTCGTGTGTCTACTAGTGGTTTTTGCTTCATGCTTGGTAGCTCATGCATATCTTGGTTGAGCAGAAGTAGCCTACTGTGACCAATTCCAGTTGTGAGGCTGAGTATAGGGTAGCTTTCAGAGCAACTATAGAGTGTGTGTGACTTAGATGCCTTATGTCTGATTTGGGTGTTGGTCAGTATTTTGCCACCACTATCTTCACTGATAGTCAGAGTGCATTGGCCATTGCGAGGAACCTTGTGTTCCATGCTTGCCCTAAGCACATTGAGGTGCATTATCATCATGTCAGGGAGAGGTTCTTTGCTAGAGAGATCAGCTTGGCATATGTGCCCACATAGGAGAACATTGCAGACCTTTTCACGAAGGCTCTGCCTAGGGAGAAGTTTGAAGCTTTGGGCTTACTTCCTTTTGTAGATTGATCACATAGCTTGGCACTTCCTTATACGTGAGTGTCAGCTCTTTGTTCACCACATCACTCCCAAGGGGGATTTGTTAGGTAGTGATGTGAGTGATTACACTAGGACTGCCAGGGCACTTTTTTTCCCTCTTTCCGAGGTTTTTTCCCCTGGCTTGTATATACGCTTATAGCCCTAATAAGTTAATTATCTTTGTACATTCTAGTGGTAATACATTCAATATTGTGTGTTGTGCTCCAAGCTTCTTCTTCTTCCTTGTGATGTTCGCATGCTTTCGCAAACATCTAACTTCAACAACTTCTCATCCTTTATAAGTTTCATGTGATGATGCAAATCATTCTATTTCTTAGGAAATAAGGATTGATTTTGATGAGATCTTTGCTCCTACTTACTGAATGACTACTATTCGTAGCATATGTGGACTTGCATCTCCTCATGGTTGGAATGTACATCAGTTGGACATTAAAACAACATTTTTGAATGGTGATTTGCATGAATAAGTGTATTTTTTTTAGCCCCATGACTTTGTGCAGAAAGGGCATGAAAACCAAGTGTGCAAGTTAAAGAAGGCATTATATGGTTTAAGGCAAGCACCACATGCTTGCTATGAAAAGATACATGCCTATCTGATTGCACATGGTTTTGAGAACAATCCAATTGAAAGCACCTTATATGTTAAGCATGCTAATGATGTGCTTCTAATCATTGTTGTGTATGTTGTGTGAAGACATGGATTTGAACTTGAAGAAGATGAACTGGTGCTACAAAACATTTGCACTACACCAGCCAACTAAACTCTAGGGATATGTAGTGGAAACTTTTAGCTTGGGAAAGGATGTATTAGACACCCTATGTACCTTGGAAGATCACACTCAGAAAGATGAATCAAAATAGATAAGTTGAAGTGGATTCAAGAACAAAAAACTTGCTATTTATGTTCATACACCTGCTTAGTGTTTTGAACAATTCTCTGGCTATAGTAGCAATTAACTTAATTACTTTTGGGTAACTCTTAGTAACTAAGTAAGCTAACAATCAAGAGTTATTTCATAAAAATGATGGACCACATAAAGAGAAAAAGTTTTAACAAGTTGTAGCATCACCCCGATTTTCATGGGATGTAGCAGCACTCAGTCCCATGAGAAGAGAAATGATAATATCTCAAGATTCCAAGACTCAATGCTTATGAAATTTTGTAGACCTATAAAAGATAGTATGTTGATTCTATCAAGCTTTGAATCATAGAAAATGATGAAGTACACACTGAGAACCAGCTCTGAGAAAAACACTAATCTGATGGAGTGCTGACAGAGCAGTACAATATGAAGAGACATATGCGACTTCAAATGAACATATCTCAAGATTGAAAAAGACAATTGCAATGAAATTTTATGAGTATGTAGTAGACTTAAGGAGAAAACTTTATCAACTTAAATCATTGAAAATGATGCACCAAGATCAGAGAAAGCATCTCTGCAATCTGTCTACGAAAACTAAGAGATATGGCAGTGAACAGTACACTTCACAAAGGCATGAAAATATGAACTCAAATGATCATGAAAATAAACGTATATTGATTGTAAAATACAATGGACGTATTGATACATATGTGTGCCTTGAACCTGCACTTTGATATGGCATAAAGCTCTCATGGAGATCTGAAACCGTGACTAAAATGCCATGTATATATAGTGATCTTTGGGGGCAAGGTTTGAATTTGAATCTTCCTATAATCACTCTCCAATCTTTTTGGTAATTGATTCTCCTACTCATTCAATCACGAATTTGTGGCTTTCTCCTTCCTATTTTATCAGGTGGACTCAACCACTTTCGTTACTTTTACTTTTACATCAAGTAAAGGTTTCAAAAATTACAAGAGATAGTTCACAAGTGAGCTCTTCAATTTTCATACATTGTCTTCACTTTAAGGCTTCTCCTATGACCTTGTGAGACTCAAGAAAATAATTAGGATTGCCATGGACCTGCTCCAATAGCTCCCCCTCAAGCCAAGTATGCCTGAGGTCATCAATCTTCAAGAATTACCTGTAATCCAATCATAGCCTTGAATTTGCAAAGCTTTGTACCATCCAGTGCTTTGGTTAGAATATATACACATTGTTGATGAGTGGACACAGATGATATTTGAATCTCCTTGCTCAGAATCTTCTCTCTTACATAATGATAATGAAATTCAATATGTTTAGTCCTTGCATGAAAAATTGGATTAGTAGCTAAGTGAATAGAACTCATATTGTCACCAAAAATATTTGGAGTCCCAAATTCCAATCCAAGATCTGTGAATAGGGTCTTCATCCACATAGCTTCTTGAGTAGCTATAGTAAGACCTCTGTATTCAGCTTCAATGGAAGAGAGTGCAATTGTGGGTTGCTTCTTGGATGACCATGAGACAAGTTTTGAACCTACAAAGGTAAGATATCCTGAGGTGCTCCTTCTATCTTCCTTGGAGCCAGCCCAATTTGCATCAGAGAACAATTTCAAACTTAAATCAGATACATAAGAGTAGTATAACCCCTCATTCATGGTCCCTTTGAGATACTTGAGTATCCTCTTGGAAGCCTCCATGCGAGGTTTCCTAGGTGTGTGCATAAATTGACTTAGCACACTCACATTATAACATATATCAACCCTTGTCAATGTGGCATAGTTCAAACTACCCACAAGGCTTTGATAACCTATCACATCTTCTATGAGTTCACCTTCATGTGAGCTTAATTTTGGTTAACCTCCATTGGAGTACGTGAAATCCTGCAATCTTGCATCTTGAATTTTGCCAACATGTCTTTAATGTACTTGCTTTGAGTGAGAAAAAAACCATGATCTTTGTAGACAACCTCCAATCCTAGGAAGTAGGTAAGTGAGCCCAAATCATTTATCTTGAATTCTTCTCTCATATGTTCTTTGATTTTCTTCATGCCATCTGTATCATTTCCTGTAAGTATAATATCCTCCACATACACACACAAATAGAATTACTCCTTTTTATGAATAGTGATGGATGTGCCTTGCAAAGTTCAAATCCTTTGTCCTTCAAGAATGAGACAAGCTTGTGATTCCAAGCCCTTGGGGCTTGTTTGAGTCCATATAAAGCTTTATTAAGTTTACACACATAATCAGGATATAAGTGACTCTCAAAACTAGGTGGTTGTGCCACGTACTACCTCTTCTGTTATCCATCCATTAAGACATGCATTTTTTACATCCAATTGAAGTATCTTCCAATTCTTGGAAGAGGCAATACTAAGCAAAACCCTAATAGTAGGCATCTTTGCCACATGAGAGAAGGTCTCCTCATAATCAATTCCTTGATTTTATGCAAAGCCTTTTGCCACAAGAATTGCCTTATACTTGTTAATGGAGCCATCTGAGTTCTTCTTCAATTTGTAAATCCACCTTGAGCCTATCACTTTCATTGATGGAGACTTGGGAACTAACTCCCAAGTTTTATTCTCCTCAAGAGCTTCAATTTCTTCTTCCATTGCATGCCTCCATTCTGATTTCTTTTTTGCTTCCTCAAATGTTGAAGGTTCCTCTTGATTTGTGTCATGTGCTAGATAGATTGAATGTTTAGTGACTAGAGAAGTATCAAACCCATACCTTTCAGGTTTTCTTTTCTCCCTCATGGACCTTCTTAAGACATGATGTGATGATTCTGCCTCTTGTCCAAGTTCCTGCACTCTTGCTTTACCTTTAGAATTCCACATTTTGAGTTTTTCATACTGAGTTGCTTCATCATCTTCTGAGGTATCCTGCTCTTCAACTTTAGAAGAATCATCCTTAACAAGTTTTGGAAAATCTTCTTCAAGATCATAAGGTAGGTTGACCTTTCTACATGAATCTTCATACCAAGAACTATTCTCATCAAATAATATATCTCTACTTACCAAGAATCCTTTGGTTGTTGGGTTGTATAATCTGTAGCCCTTTTGATTGTCGTCATATCCAATGAATGCACACCTTTCTACGTTGGGATCCATCTTGCCTCTAACATGTGAAGGAACATGAGCATAAGCAACACATCCAAAAATCATACAATGATCCAAGCTTGGTCTTCTTCCATTCCAAGCCTCATATGGTATCATGCCATCAAGTGATTTTGAAGGTAAGCTGTTAATCAAATAAGTGGCTGTGGACACAACGTCAACCCATAAGTAATTAGGTAAGTGCTTCTCATTTAGCATAGACCTTGCAGCTTCAAGAATTGTCCTATTCCCTCTTTCTGCCACTCCATTTTGCTTAGGAGTGTACCTTGTAGTGATCTCTCTTTTGATTCCTCTTTCTTGAAGAAAGGAGTCAAATTCATGGGAGAAGTACTCTCCCCTCCATCTGACCTTAGCCTTTTTAATGTTTTACCTCTTTGATTCTCCACAAGATCCAAATATCTTTTGAAGCATGAAAAGACTTCATCTTTGTGTTTCACAAAATATAATATAGTCCATCTACTGCAATCATCAATGAAGGAGACATAATACCTTGATCCAAATATTGAAGCATCCTTTCTTCATGAAGGGTAACCTGTGAGACTTTCCAAATTGACATGCATTGCATTTATAAATCATATGTTGCTTTGACAAATTAGGGAGTCCAAGTACATTTTGGTCTCTACATATCTGCTTTAGTGACCTTTCACCAATATGTGCTAACCTCTTGTGCCATACTTCCAACTCTGTGAGTGTCTACCATAATTAAAGAGATTAATGTGTCTAGTGTCTTGTAATTCAAATGTGAACAGTCTACCTGTCTTTTCATCTTTTGCAATTCTCCTAAATCCTTGACTTGGATCCTCACCAAATGCTCCTCCTCTTGTGAACCTGAATTGCAACCCTTTCTCTACTATCTGCCCAACACTTATCAAATTATTTGTAATGGTAGGAACATAGAGTACCTTGCTAAGTAGGTTGATGTTTCCATCAGGTGCTTTGACATTTCCTATTTTCTCCAAAAGATGTCTTGTATCATCTCCTATTTTTACCTCATGCTTGCTCCTTGGATCTTCTAAATCTGATAGGAGGGCCATATTTCCTACCACATGATTGGAAAAACCTGAATCTATGTAGAAAACATGCTCATGAGATTTACCTTGTGGCATGGCCATATTCATGATTAGCAATGAGTCCTCTTGATTTGAGTCTTCTGTGTAGTTATTGAAGTCTCTTCTTCCCCTATTGCCTCCTTGATAGTTTGAATGGTTGTAATTGTTGTGGTTGCCATGGTAATTGTTTAACTTTCCTCTTGAGTAGCCATAACTTCCTCTATTGTAGCCTCATCCTCTTTGATTCCTAGAATTTCTAAAACAATTTTCTGTTGTATGATTAGTTAATCCACAAATAGAGCATGAATTAGAGACTTGGGATCTCCACCTGCCTTGTCTTCCTCCTCTGCCTCTACCTCTACCATGTCTTCCTCTACCTTCGTAGTGAGCTTGATGTGTTCCTCCTTCATCATCCACTTTCTTTCCTCTTCCTTTGTTTTCTTTGGACTTGCTTTTATCAGTATACAAGGTAGAAGATTGATTACCTTTGGAGCTTTCTGCATTCTTGATAAGCTTGGCCTCTTGAGTAAGTAGTTGTCCTATGAGTGTATTGAAATGTGGTACATGCATATCCATGTATAGATCCATAGCTGTGGTGAATGCTTCCCACTTGTCATCTGCCTTCAAGCCATTGATAACCTATCTTACAATTTTTTCTTCATCTATTACTTCTCCAATGCTTCCCAACCGATGTGCTATGTCCTTGAGATTGTGACAAAATTAGTCATATTTTTTTTGGGAGCTTTCTTGAGAGTTGTGAAGTCCAGCCATAGTTGATGCTTCCTCACCTTTGTATTGGAAGAAGAAGGCCTCAAGTGCATTCCACACTTCCTAAGATGTTTTACAACTTCTAATGTGAAGCCACAAAAAATCTGAGATAGAGTTGAGGAGATAAGACCTTGCAAGTGCATCCTTGGAGCCCATGTGCTCAATCTTTCTTGCTCTTCTTGTGTTGGTTGACCTTTGTTCGTGAAACTTGGCATAACTTCATCTCCAGCTATATAGCCATATAGACTCTTGCCTTGAAGATAAGCTTCCATCCTTAATGACCAGGTAGAGTAGTTACCTCTATCCAATTTGTCAATTGATGAAGGAAATCCATCTCCCATGTTGTCCATCCTTGCTCTGATACCACTGTGAAGAGATGGATTTGAACTTGAAGAAGATGAAGTGGTGCTGCAAAAACTTTGCACTACACCAGCCAACTAAACTCTAGGGATATGTAGTGGGCCCTTTTAGCTTGCTAAAGTATGTATTAGACACCCTATGTACCTTGGAAGATCAATCTCAAAAAATGAATAAAAAAAGATAAGTTGAAGTGGATTCAAGAACAAAAACTTGCTATTTATGTTCATACACGTGTTGAGTGTTTTGAACAATTCTCTGGCTACAACACCAATTAACTAAATTCCTTTTGGGGAACTCTTAGTAACTTAGTAAGCTAACAATCAAGAGTTATTTCATAAAAAATGATGGACCACATAAAGAGAAAGATGTTTAACAAGTTGTAGCATCACCCCGATTTTCACGTGCTGTAGCAGTACTCAGACCCGTGAGCAGAGAAATGGTAATATCTCAAGATTCCAAGATTAAATCGTTATGAAATTTTGTATGCATATAAGAAACAATATTCTGATTCTATCAAACTTTGAATCATAGAAAATGATGTACATACTGAGAATGAGCTCTGATACAAACACTCATATGATGGAGTGCTAGCAGAGAAGTAGAATATGAAGAGACATATGTGACTTCAAATGAACATATCTCAAGATTGAAAAATCCAATTGCAATGAAATTTTTGAGTATGTAGTAGAATTAAGGATCAAACATTACCAAATTAAATAATTGAAAATGATGCACCAAGCGTAGAGAAATCATCTCTGCAATCTGACTAAGAAAACTGAGAGATATGGAAGTGAACAGTACACTTCACAAAAGCATGAACATATGAGCTCAAACGATCATGAAATTGAAAGTATATTGATTGTAAAATACAATGGACTTACTGGTACATATGTGATCCTTGAACCCACACTTTGATATGGCATAAAGCTCAGCTCATGGGGATCTAAAACCGTGACTAAAATGCCATGTATATATAGTAATCTTTGGAGCCAAGGTTTGAATTTGAATCTTCCTATAATCACTCTCCAATATTTTTGGTGATTGATTCTCCTACTCATTCAATCACAAAATTGTGGCTTTCTCCTTCCTACTTCATCAAGTGGACTCAACCACTTTTGGCACTTTTACTTTTACATCAAGTAAAGGCTTCAAAAATTACAAGAGATAGCTCACAAGTGAACTCTTCAATTTTCATACACTGTCTTCACTTTAAGGCTTCTCCTATGACCTTGTGAGACTCAAGCCAATAATTAGGCTTGCCATGGACTTGCTCCAACATGTTGATGACATCCTGCTCATTGGTCCTCATGAGAAGCATATTGCTGATTTTAAGGCTGATTTGCATGCCTCATTTGAGATGTCAGATTTGGGGCATTTGCATCATTATTTCATCATTCAATCTATGCAAATTGATGGCATAATAGCTTTGTGTCAAACCAAATACATTGACACATTATTGTAGTGTTTTGGCCTTCAAGACTGTAAACCTATTGCCACCCCTATGGAGACAGGTTTATGATTGAGTCTCTATGATGTTGGATATGCATTTGATGTTGTTCTCTATCAGCAGGCTATTGGATGCTTGATTTACTTGTGCATTACTCAGCCAGATATTCAGTTTTCTATCTCACAGATGAGCATCTTTATGCATTGCCCAGGTGTCAAGCATTGGCAGGTGGTTAAGCATATCTTTTGCTACTTGAGTGGTACCCACCTACTTAGATTGTTTTATCCCAAGGGGGCATCACTAATGCTAGATTTGCATGCTTTTTCTAACTTTGACTAGGCTGGTTGCTATGACACTTATGTGTCAACTAGTGGCTTTTGCTTCATGCTTGGTAGCTCATGTATATCTTGGTTGAGCAAGAAGTAGCCTACTCTTGCCACTTCTAGTTGTGAGGATGAGTATAGGGCAACCTTCATAGCGACCGTTGAGTGTGTGTGGCTCAGATGCCTTATGGCAGATTTGGGTGTTGGTCAATCTTTGTCCACCACCATATTCACTGACAGTCAGAGCACATTGGCAGTTGCAAAGAACCTTATGTTCCATGCTCGCACTAAGCACATTGAGGTACACTAGAGAGACCAGTTTGTCATATGTGCCCACGCAGGAGAACAATGTAGACCTTTTCACAAAGGCTCTTCCTAGGGAGAAGTTTGAAGCTTTCAACAAAGCTTTGGGATTACGTCCTTTTTTGGATTGATTCCACATATCTTGGCACTTCCTTATACATGATTGCTAGCTCCTTGTTCACCACATCACTCCAAGGGGGGATTTGTTGATATATGTAGGTAGTGATGTGTGTGAACACACTAGGATCACCCGGGCACTTTTTTCCCTCTTTAGGAGGTTTTTTCCCCTCGCCTATTGCCCTAATGTGTTACTTATCTTTGTACATTGTAGTGGTAATACATTCGGTATTGTGTGTTTTGCTCCAAGCTTATTCTACTTCCTTGTGCTGTTTACTTGCTTCTGCAGACCTCAAACTCCAACAAAGTCAAGATGATAATAAAGGGAATAGATATGCAATTAGGGTTTGGGCTATAATTTTGCATGTCACACAATGGGAACTATGGGGTATGGTAACAACTTTGAAAATGGACAAAGAATATTTCATAGGTGCAAATATCAAAATTGAGACTCATTGTTTACATCTCAATATTGGAATGATAGCCAATTGTTCATCTCTTGATATAGCCATGCTTAAATGGGTCTCATATATTAAGTTCACGAATCTCGAGTTATTTCATATTTCGGGTAAGTCAAATTTAGTTGCTGATATGTTGTCAAGAGCTAGATTTGATGATGATATTGAAAGTGATCTAATAAAGAATATGTCCTTAGTTGAATATGTTCCACACACAGATCTCTCTCTCTCTACACACACACACACACTCTCCCTCTCTAGATCTCACATCTTGGTAAGTGATGTGCATACTCTTTCATCCTTTCTCTTTCTCTATGTCTTCTGTTGCCGATTTTCTCTTCTCTTTGGTTTCATAGGAGATTTTTGGCCTCGATTCTTTGGAATTTGACAAGAGAAAATGTTCATTAGGCTTTGACGACGCAATCCAAAAGATTACATCGATGTAAGTGATTGTTTTGTTCTCTATTGATAGAGAGTGAGAGAGAGAGAGAGATGAAAAAGAGAGAGAAAGAGAAAGAAAGAGATCTAGAGAGAAATTGAGAGAGAGAGAGACGAGAGAGAGAGAGATTAGAGAGAGAGAGATGAAAGAGAGAGAGATGAAAGAGAGAAAGAAACAGAGATAAAGAGAGAGAAAGAGAGAGAAAGAGAGAGGGATAGAGATACATACATACACACATACTCATGTATATGCATGCATACATACACACATGCATACACATATGCATACACATACATATGCATACATACACTCAGACACATACATACACACATACATACATATATACATACACAAAAATATTCATACATGCATTCACACACATACATACACATATACATACACAAACATATGCATACATACATTCACACACATCTATACACACAGATACATACACACACATACATACACACACACACATTCACACAAATTCACACACATACACACACATACACACACATTCACACACATACGTACACACACATACACACACATTCACACACATATGTACACACATATACATACACATACAATATTACATAGACATGCATATATTACATACATACACATATTACATACTCACATATATATTACATACACAGATGCATATTCATGCATGCATACACACATATAAATACACACTCATATACATATACACACACACACTCACATATATACATACACACACACACACACCTATACACACACACTCACATACATATTACTTACACACATGCATATACATACACACATGCATATACATACACACACATATGCATACACACATGCATATGCATACATACACACACATATGCATACACACATGCATATTCATACATACACACACACATATGCATACATACATTCACACACATACGTACACACATACATACACATATGCATATATTACATACATTATACATGCATATTGCGTACTCACATACATATTACATACATAGATGCATATTCATGCATATGCATGCATGCATACATACACACATATACATACAAACTTACATACATATACACACACTCACACCTATACACACACACACACTCACATACATATACACACACTCACATATATACATTCACACTCACACCTATACACACACTCACATTCATGCAAACACACATATACATGTTTTAGGTCTAGGTCTTTAGGATTAGGCTTTTAGGTTTTTTACATACATACATAAAATTAAAAATATAATTAAATATATTAAAAATAAGTTTTTAGAATTTTAAGGTTTTTTACATATAGATAATAAAATATATAAAAAATAGGGTTTTAGGGTTTTTTAAACTAAATTAAATATATATAAGAAAAAAATTAAGAAAAAATTAGAATATAAATAAATATACATAAAAAATAGGATTTTATTATAGATAACTAAATATGAAAAGATCTAGTGTTTTAAATATATAAATTAAATATATATAATTAAATATATAAAAATAGGATTTTAGGGTTTTTTATTGAATTAAATATATATAATTAAATATATAAAAAATAGAGTTTTAGGTTTAAAATTAACATATAAAATCATATATTTATAAAAATTAGGAAAAAGTAGGTTGTTTACACATGCATACACACATATACACATAGGATTAGGGTTTAGCTCTTTAGGATAAGGGTTTTTTGGCTGTTTAAACATGCATACATACATAAACACACATAATACATATACACATACACATATATATACACATGCATACATACATATACATGTTTTAGGTCTAGGTCGTTAGGATTAGGGTTTTAGGGTTTTACACATGCATACATATATATATAAACATATACACATATAATACATATACAAATACACATGTATATACACATGCATACACACATGTACATGTTTTAGGTCTAGGTCTTTAGGATTAGGCTTTTAGGTTTTTTACATATATATAATCAAATATATAAAAAATAGAGTTTTTGGTTTTTTTAATTAAATTAAATATATATATATATAAATTAAGAAAAAAAATTATGATTTTAGTATAGATAAATAAATATAAAAAGAGCTAGTGTTCTAAATATATAAAAATAGGATTTTATGGTTTTTTATTGAATTAAATACACACAATTAAATATATAAAAAATAGAGTTTTAGGTTTAATATTAACATATATAATCATATATTTATAAAAATTAGGAAAAATTAAGCTGTGTACACATGCTTACACACATATACACATATACACATATACACATATACACATATACACATATACACATATACACATATACACATATACACATATACACATATACACATATACACATATACACATATACACATATACACATATACACATATACACATATACACATATACACATAGGATTAGGGTTTTAATGTTATTTACACATGCATACATACATACACACACATAATACATATACACATACACATATATATACACATGCATACAGACATATACATGTTTTAGGTCTAGGTTATTAGGATTAAAGTTTTAGGGTGTTTACACATGCATACACATATATACACATAGGATTAGGATTTTAGGTTGTTTACACATGCATACATACATATACACTTATACACACATAATACATATACACGTACACATGTATATACACATGCATACATACATATACATGTTTTAGATGTATGTTGTTAGGATTAGGGTTTTAGGGTTTTTACACATGCGTACATATATATACACATATACACATATAATTCATATACACATGCATACACACATATACATGTTTTAGGTCTAGGTCCTTATGATTAGTCTTTTAATATATATATATATATATATATATATATATATATATATATATATATATATATATATATATATATATATATATATATATATATATATATAATCAAATATATTAAAAATAGAGTTTTAGGGTTTTTAATTAAATTAGATATATATAAAAAAAGTAAGAAAAAATAAAAAAAATTATTATTTAGTAAAGATAAATAAATATGAAAATAGCTAGTGTATCAATTATATAAATTAAATATATAAAAATAGGATTTTAGGGTTGTTTATTAAATTAATATATAAAAAATAGAGTTTTAGGTTTAATATTAACATATATGTTCATATATTTATAAAAATTAGGAAAAAAGTACAATATATAATCAAATATATATAAAAAATAGGATTAGCGTTTTAGGCTTTTTACACATGCATACACACATATACACATATACACACATAATACATATACACAAACACATGTATATACAAATACATACACATATATACATATTTTAGGTCTAGGTCTTTGGATTAGGCTTTTGGGTTTTTTACATACATACAATAAAAATAAATATGTATAATTAAATATACAAAAGATAGGTGTTTAGGAGTTTTAGGTTTTTTACATATATATAATCCAATCTATAAAAAATAGGGTTTTAGGGTTTGCTTAATTAAATTAAATTTATATAAGAAAAAAAATCAAGAAAAAAAGAAAAGAGCTAGTGTTTTAAATATATAAATTAAATACATATAATTAAATAAATAAAAATAGAGTTTTAGAGTCTTTTCACTAAATTAAATACATATCATTAGATATATAAAAAATAGAGTTTTAAGTTTAATATTAACATATATAATCATATATTTACACATGCATACACACATATACATGTTTTAGGTCTAGGTCTCTAGGATTAGGGTTTTTAGGTTTAATAAGAAAAATTAGGTTTTTAGAATTAAATGTTCTAACATGTTTACATGGTATTAGATGGGATCTTTGGATTGGGAGGAGAGAATGGCATGTCCTTGCACTTAGTGAAAGTATCAAATTTATCAAAGACAACTGATTGTATTGCACATGTTAGAGAATATGGATCCTTTTATAAATATGGACTAAAAAACCTACACTACCATTCACATGGTCCCCTTGGTGAGCAGGTGGACCCAAACGACATTGTACGGGTAATCTCTCATGGATAGAAGAGAACAAAGAGGGAGGTAGAAGTGCAAGCTACTGGTAGCATTAATTGCATTCTCTTTCGGAACGAGTATGAGCATCTCCACACATGTCCAAAGTGCGGAGAGAACATGTTTAGAGAAGACCTTGTGGGCGAAGCAGTCCTTGCAACGATTCTTCACCACTTTCCTATCATTCAAAGAATTAAGAGTATGTTCAGATGCAAATCCATAGCTGCATTAATGTCATGGCATGTAAAGAGCAGGTCTACAGATGGTGTAATGCAAGTGCTTGCTGACTTTGATGTGTGGAAATACATAGATACTAAGTGGCCAGAGTTTGCTAGTGAGCCTTGAAACTATCGTCTAGGCCTAGCTATGGATGGAGTAAATCCATTTTGTTTACATAGCTCTTCATGGAGCACATGGCCTATATGTTTGGTCAACTATAACATCCCACCATGATTGGCCACAAAATGGGGTCATTTATTATTAGCTCTTATTGTGCTAGGTAAGTATAAGGTAAGAACACATGGATGTATACCTTGCACCACTTGTGGAAGATCTGCACACTTTATGGGATGGGATTACTGTGCATGACATGTCTCAACCTATAAGAAGACGAGATCTACGAGTGCAAGGCATACTTATGTGGATAATGCATGATTGTCCTAGATATGGTGAATGTTCAAGTTTATCGATTTCAAGTTACCATGCTTCTCCCGTATGCAGACCACGATGCAAAGCACACTACTCCAAAGCACTTTGGAAAACTACCTATGAATGACATCATAGATATTTTCTTGATGGACATGTTTTACGTGAGGGGCAAATTGGACGACAAGCACAATGCCGAATGAAAATAAGCGATTGGAAGCAGCTGTGGGATTCAGAAATACCAGTCGCTGGCATGAAACGATTGTCGATCTTTCATGAACTCCCTTATTAGAGTGAGTTATTAATCAATCATTTGGTAAATCCTGTTGGTTCATATGAATCCAAGCCTACATACTTGGATAATTAGTATTTACTTCATATAGTCATTTAGAGTCACATATGACTATCCTCTTGTAAAAAGCATTTACATTTTGTAAAAGTGCATAGCACTTACTCTCACGCGGCGTTAGGAGGAATCAAATCACAAATCACTTGGTAGGTGATTTCTGAGAAAGCAATTCCTAAATTTTAGGATCCACTTTATGGTAAGAACTTGAATTTGAATACAAAAGTTGGCTCCAACTCTAGCTATAAAAAGTGGATCAAAATCTCGCGTGCAAGTGCCTGATTTGGAGATCATTTGAGAGTGATCTATAGTGCTTAGTGAGCTCATCCTATAGCTCCATCACTACCTTCACATTGTGCAACATATACATTGATCACATATCTACTTCGTTTCTCAATCATGATCATCTCAGAACGGTGAACTTCTTAGACCTTGTTCTTAGTGCATACTTCATTATTTGATGTGATTCAAAATGCTATAGATTCAGCATACTATCTATTTCATATCTACAAAGTTTCATTTTCATCGCTTTACTCAATCTCGAGATATCTTTGAAACTATGCTCACTGATTTGCATACTGTAGAAGCCCAAAAATGTGAAGATGGTCATCTAACTAGATAAGAATTATTCTCAATGTAAACTTGATCATTTTTATTGAAATGTGATTGGTAGCTATCTATGTCAGTTAGATATTCTCAAAAGGAATTTGATCAATTGCCAGCAAGTTAAGAGCATACTGAGCATGTGTTGAGACCAAAATAGCAAGTCTTAGCTCATAGTTGAATTTCCTACTCATTTGTTTTGATCCATTGATTAGAGGATCATAATCCAAAGCACTTAGGTGATTGCTTAAGGTCATTCCGAACCTCAAGAGGTCTAATTTATACCTCTCAACTTTTTCTTGGCTCATTTGAAGCAAGGATTTGCAGCACCACTTCATCTCTAGAATCTATCCACCATCTCCTCGAATAATGGTATCAGAGCAACATCTAAGAAAAATGGGAGATGGATTTCCCTCAATCTTTGACAAATTGGATAGGGGAAATTATCTAGCATGGTTTCTAAGGATGCAGTCTTTCCTCCAAGGAAGAAGCATGTATGGATACATCTCTAGAGATGAAGAAATGCCAATATTCAGAATCAAACATCAACCTACAAGAGAAGAGCAAGAAAGACTAGCTACATGGTGTGCAAAGGATGCTCTAGCCAGGTCTTTTATACTTAACTCAATATCTCATTTCTTATTACCTCATATTAGGAATTGCAAGACCTCCCAAGAGTCTTGGGAAGTACTTTCTTCATACTTCTCATCAAATACAAGGGCTAGGAAGAACCAACTTTGGACGGAGTTCACAACCTTGAAGAAGCAACCAAAGCAAAGTGTAGCTGACTATGTAACCAAGATGAAGGATGTAGTTGATTAACTTTGAAGCATTGGAGAAGAAATACAAGAGGAGAAGATGGTAAGGCATATCATAAATGGCATCAAGGCTGATGAAAAGTGGGAGTCCTTCACCACAACAATGGATTTGTATATGGACATGCAAATACCTGACCTCAACACATTGATGGGGCAACTCTTCACACGTGAGACAAAAGTAGAAAACAATGGAGATAACCCTAGAGGTAACCAGTCTTCTGCCCTTTATACATATAGAAATAAGAATAAAGATAAAGGCAAAGGTAAAAGGAATGAAGAAGAGACAAGTACCTCTCAAGTGAACTTCACAGGTAGAGAAAGAGATACTAGAGGAAGGGGCAGAGGAGGAAAGCAAGGTAGGGGGAGATCATACAACTCTTCACCTTGCAATATCTGTAGCTTGACCAATCATAGCACAGCTGAGTGCTTCAAGAACACAAAGAATCAGAGAGGAAGAGGCTTCCATAGACGAGGCTATGGACAATCCAGAGGCAAGTTCAATAATGGAGGAAGCAATTACCATCATAATTAGAACCAAGGCTACAACAACAATTATCAAGGAGGCTTCAGAGGTAGAAGAGACTACAACAAGTATACAAGAGACGAAGAGGATTCACTATTGATCATGAACATGACATCCAAGCAAGGTAAAGATGATTATCATATATTCTATATTGATTCTGGTTGTTCCAATCATGTGGCTGGAAATGTAGCATTGTTATTTGATCTTGAAGAACCTTAAGGGAAGCATGAAGTGCAGAGAGGTGATGATGCTAGGCACTCTATTAAGAAAATTGGAAATGTTAAAGCATCTGATGGTAACATGAACCTCTTAAGCAAAGTATTATATGTGTCAACCATAACAAAAAACCTAACCAGTGTTGGGTAGATTGTTGAGAAGGGCTTACAGGTTAGATTCACAAGGCATGGAGCATATGTGGAGGACCCTCAACAAGGCTTCAAGAGGATTGCAACAGGTGAGAAATATCGTAAAATCTTTACATTTGAAGTTGAAGATACCAGAAATATTGCTCTCTTCAATTACAAAGATCAAACCCTATCTAAATTGGAGATATGGCATAAGAGACTAGGTCATATAGGTAAAAGGACAATAAAGCAAATGTGCAAGGATCAGAGTGTGCTTGGCATTCCGAATGTGTCCAAGCAACACATGATTTACAAATGTGGAGCATGCCAATTCGGCAAATCGCACAGGCAACCATTCAACAGAAAAGGATACATGTATGAAGACTACTTGGAGCTTGTGCACACAGATGTGTGGGGTCCTAGCAGAGAGCCACCAATCTCAAGATCAAGGTACTATGTTTCATTCATAGATGACAATAATAGATGGACAATTCTTTACTTTATGAAGTATATAGATGAATTCTTCACTTGTTTCAAGAAGTATTTGGCATTGGTTGAAAATCAAATAGGTAGAATCTTGAAGAGGCTAAGATATGATGGAGGTGATGAGTATTCATCACATGAATTTGACACATTAGTATAGGATAGAGACATAAAGAGAGAGGTTACAACAAGGTACACTCCTGAATAGAATGGAGTGGCAGAGAGAAGAAATAGACTAATAGTAGAGGCTGCAAGATAAATGCTGAATGGAAAGAAACTTCCAAATTACTTATGTGCAGAGACTGTTTCCATAGCCACATACTTAATTAATAGACTTCCATCGAAGTCCTTGGATGGAATGACACCTTATGAGGCATGGAATGGCAATAGACCTTCCCTAGACCATTGTAAAATATTTAGGAGCATTTCTTATGCACATATACCCACACATATTAGAGGAAAGCTTGATCCAGATGCTGAAAGATGTATATTCATTGGCTATGACCAAAACCAGAAAGGATATAGGTTGTATAATCCCACTAAGAGAGGATTTATAGTTAGTAGGGATGTGGTGTTTGATGAAAATAACTCCTAGTCTAAAGATGATTGCAAGAAAATAAAGCTACCCCATGACTTGGAAAGTGATTTTCCAACTTTGACTCAAGAAGAACTACAAATTTCAAAAGATGTCAACTCAGAAGATGATAACATATTGACTTCAAAACTTGGAAGTCCAAGGGAAAGACAAAATTCAAACAATTGGAAGACATTCCAGAGTCATCCAATCAAGCACTGAGAAGATCTCAAAGAGAGAGTAAGAAACCAATAAAGTATGGCTATGACACATCACTAGTCACCAAGCATACTATATACATGGCTAAAGATTCTATGTCAGAAGAGCCTTCTTCATTTGAAGAAGCCAATAAAAGGATGAATGGAGAGAGGCTATGCAGGAGGAACTTGAAGCACTTCAAGAGAACAATACTTGGGATTTGGTCCCCAAGAAACCAAGCATGAAGGTAATAGGATCTAGGTGGATTTACAAAGTAGAGAAGAATTCAGATGGTTCAATCAACATGTATAAAGCAAGGCTAGTAACAAAAGGGTTTGCTCAAACCCATGGTGTGGACTATGAGGAGACCTTCTCACCTGTGGCTAAGATGCCAACAATCAAAATTTTATTAAATATTGTTGCTTCAAAAAAATGGAATTTACATTAGTTAAATGTTAAAAATCCATTCCTTAATGGATGGATCTCTGAAGAGGTCTATATGGCTCAGCCACCAAGATATGAAGACAAGGACAAACAAAATTATGTATGCAAATTACAGAAAGCACTTTATGGTTTAGAACAAGCTCCTAGAGCTTGGAACCATAGACTAGTCACATATTTGTAGGACCAAAGTTTTGTTGCCAGCAAAGGAGATTCTTATTTGTTCATAAAGAAGAGTAACTCAGAAGTTATTTATCTATGTGTTTATGTGGATGAAATTATCATTACAAGGAATGATGCCAATGACATCAAACAAATCAAGACTTAGATGATGAAAGAGTTTAAAATCAGTGACCTTGGTTTCTTAATATATTTTCTTGGATTAGAACCTGTATATTCAGATTCTGGAGTCTTTATTACTCAAAGGAAGTACATTCATGATATCTTGGTTAAATTCAAGATGGAGAACATTTAAGTTACGGGTACACCCATGGAACTCAACCAAAAACATAGTTCTTATGAGGGAGAACTACTTGAAGATATTAGATGTTATCAAAGGCTTATTAGAAGTCTCAATTATGCAACCCTAATAAGAGTGGTTATATGCTATGGAGTAAGTACATTAAGTCAGTTTATGCAGAGACCAAGAAAAGCTCACATGGAAGCTGCCAAGAGGATCTTAAAGTATCTAAAGGGTACCATAAATGAAGGGTTGTTTTATCCATTCACATCTGATTTGGATATCAAGCTATACTCTAATGCAGATTGGGCTCTCTCAAAAGATGATTGGAGGAGCACCTCTGGCTACTTATCTTTTGCAGGTTCAAATTTGATTTCATAGTCATGAAAAAAGCAACCAACTGTGGCATTATCATCAACTGAAGCGAAATATAGATGCCTAGCAAATGCAACACAAGAAGCAATGTGGTTAAAGCTACTCTACTCAGAATTGGGGATACACATTTACACTCCAATGATCCTTGGAGATAACACTAGCTCACTTCATTTGGCTACTAATCCTATATATCATGCAAGGACTAAGCACATTGAAGTGCACTATCATTATGTGAGAGGAACAATACTTAGCAAGGACATCCAATTTTCCTATGTATTAACCAATTTGCAATGTACAGATATGCTAACCAAACCTTTGGATGGAACTAAGATTAAAGGTTCAAGATGATGATTGGATTGCAAGAAATCAAGGAGAAATGAAGGCCAACATGTTAGGCTTGAGGGGGAGTTGTTGGTGCATATGAATCCAAGCCTACATAATTGGATAATTAGTATTTACTTCATATAGTCATTTAGAGTCACATATGACTATCCTCTTGTAAAAGGCATTTACATTTTGTAAAAGTTCATAACACTTGCTCTGACATGGAGTTAGGAGGAATCAGATCATAAATCACTTGGTAGGTGATTGATGAGAAAGAAAGTCCTAAAGTTTAGAATCCACTTTATGGTAAGAACTTGAATTTGAATTCAAAAGTTGGCTCCAACTCTAGCTATAAAAAGTCGATCAAAATCTCACGTATAAGAGCCCGATTTGGAGATCATTTGAGAGGGATCTATAGTGCTTAGTGAGCTCATACTATAGCTCCATCAGTACCTTTACATTGTGAAATCATATATTGCCAATGTCTTTGTAATTCTATGTGATTTAATACATATACATTGATCACATCTCTACTTCATTTCTTTGTCATGATCATCTCAAGACACTGAACTTCTCAGACCTTGTTCTCAGTGCCAAACTTCATCATTTGATGTGATTTAAAATGGTATAGATTTAGCGTACTCTCTATTTCATAGCTAAAAAGTTTCATTGTCATTGCTTTACTCAATCTCGAGATATCTTTGAAACTCTATTCACTGGTCTGCATACTGTAGAAGCCCCAAAATGTAGGGATGGTCATCTAACTAGCTAAGCATTATTCTTAGTGTACAATTGATAATTTTTATTGAAATAACTTATGATTGCTAGCTATCTAAGTCAATTAGATACTCCCTAATCAATTGCTAGCAGATTGAGAGCACTATTTAGTTTACTGAGCATGTGTTGAGACCAAAATAACAAGTCTTAGATCATAGTTGAATTTCCTACTCATATGTTTTGATCTACTGATCAGAGGATCATACTCCAAAATACTTAGATGATTATTTAGGGTCCTTGGGGAGCTCAAGAGGTCTAGTTTACACCTCACAACTTGTTCTTGGATGGTGTGAAGTACAGATTTACAACACCACTTCATTTTTGGAATCTATCCACCATCTCCTCCAACAAATCCGATGCATATTTTCAAGAATATGGGTGAGATTCTCTGGAAGAATTTGATCGAAAAGAAAGCAAAAAAATCACAAAGGGAGGACTTGGAAGAGAGAGCTCATATACAAGATTTGTGGGCAATTACGAAGCCCAACGGAATAGTGTCGCTATCAAGAGCTCCTTGGGTGCTTCGCAAGATGGAAGAGCAAAAAGTGAAGAAGGTGATTTCATAGTTTCGAACACCTACTAGGTGCATGCTTCACATGAATTGACGATCACGAGGGGCTCAAGTTTCATGATTTGGCACACTTTTTGTAGTTTGTGTTCCCTATAGCTTCAAAGGCTTGCCTTTCGGAGGATGTGCAAACAACCATTTATAAAATCAGTTCCTTGGTACGGTGGATCTCTTCTAAAGAGATAAAGAGAGATAACATAGAGAGTGTGAAAGTCAATGCTATAGCAGCTATCTGTATGGTTGAGAAATACTTTCCCACAAGTATTCTCACAATTCAACTTCATTTACTAGTTCATGTGGTTGATGAAGTTGCAATAGCAGGAACTGTCCATAGTCGATGGATGTTCTTCTTAGAGCGCTTCATGAAGACATTAAAAGAGTTTTTTCGACAAAGAGCATGTCCAGAGGGAAGCATGGTAGAGGGATGGCTTGTACAAGAGTCTCTTGTATTCAAAACACAGTTTCTATGCATGTCGGACCCAGAAATGCCTCACTTATGGAGCGATGATGAAGATGTCCGTGCCATAGGCGATGAATCTCAAGATAAAGGGATGTAAAGAGAAATGGATGAAGCTTTCAGAGAAAAGGAAATGAAGTTTTTTATCTATTAATAATAGTGGACTCTAAGATTCATTCCGTAGTCAAGGAGGAAGATAACATTGTTTGAGATGAAGAGGACTTTGAAGAAAACAAGATACACGATGAAGTAACATACAATATGTTGTACGAGAATGATGATCAAGAAGGAGCTAGCATACCAAGAGATCTAGAAGTCACCAAGGTAGAGATAGATATCTTTTGTGCATCAGATCTCCAAGAGGATGCTAGAATAGAGGATTTCTAAAGCAAACACTTATATGTACTAATTTGTGTTTATTTAAATCCATCTCCATGGCCTGTGCCAAGGACAGATATCTCTCCTTCCTCACCAATGATCTAATAGTTTCCTAAGAACCAAGATAAACAGTGGACCTGGAGAATCTCTCAGATAGTATTAGGTACTTTAAGAAACACCTCTTTGTACTTATCCAAGTACTCCTGAAGTGTCTAATTCTTCTAATTGATGAAGAACCAGGTGTCTAGTGCTCTAGACCTCTCATCAGGTGATATGAAATTCTTATAGAACAAGACTTTGAATTGATCCCAGGTCATGGGCTCTTTCTTATTTTGTTCTATCTTATGCCACCACTTATGGGTGATGTCTATAAGGGTATACATGGCTTGCTGAATCTTGTGCCTATCCTCCACGATATGGCACAAACAGAAGCACTACTGCCACTTGCTGAGTCAGTGCTCAACAACATCAATAGTCCTAACACTAGTCAAGCCATGGTATCTAGGTAGCTTAAGATCCTTAAGATGCCATGCTCTAGAGACTTCTAGAGTTTGATGCTCATCTCGAGTATCTACCTCCATCCCTGAAAAATCAAGCTCATGTAGATCTTCCTCTTTCTTGGACCCACTCACGTGTGCTAAGATATCACGAAGTGTGCTCTCTAGATTGGAAATCCTAGCACTCATGGTCTGAATGGGATTTGCGGGGTGCTCCTCCATGAGTGTATCTATCCTAGGAGGGGATGATGGTCGTAAGTCCTAACACATATGCAATTTCTATATGCAGTATAAGGTAAAAAGAAAGAAAAAATGCATAATAATTGACAAAGAAACTTATTTGAAGGTCCAAGAGATGATATGCATGTGTGTCCAGGTGCTCGAGATTGTGCACACTCCTTGTGTTTAGCTTTCCAAGACTCTCTCGATAGTTGGTGCCTTTTAAAGATGCTTGAATGAGGGTCGATGATAACAAATGGTAAAACTTGAAGCTCTAAAGATGATTGGAATTGAAGCCAAAAGGTGGCTTCTAACCACTCTCTAGAAAGATATCTTAGAGAGCAATCCATAGAAAGAAAAATTTCTGAATTTGGATCTTGGATGACCAAGATATGGCCAAATAGGTGAAGGAGGGTAGTTCCAATAAGCACTTGTAGAGGCTTGTAGCTATGGTTACCAAGAACATTCGAAAAGTCATCGCCTTCGGCTATGGAAGCTCAAAAACCACTTGGAACTTGGTCTCTCTTCAGCCCAAAATGCACGCATGGATGTTGTTTGATCCCACATAGCGTGCTTGAAACACCAATATATATATATATATATATATATATATATATATATATATATATATATATATATATATATATATATTGCTCCACGTATCATCGACAACACAAAGGGGATCATGTATAGCGTGCGTATCCTCTCTCTCCTCCGTGGGTAGTGCTCATGTGCATCAAGTCCTTGGACGTATTGCATGGTGTGCTGGGATCACCTACATGTGCCCTTAACACGAGCCCTCCTTGGGGCTAAAGCCTTCGTAGGGAGGGAACAAAACTTCTCTGCAACTTCTTTTTCTCCTAGAGAGCTCTGCACACAACTCATGAAGATCATGCAAAAACACAGAAAAGCCCGAAAAACCATGCGGACCAAAATCTCAAGAACACCAAAAAACTTTTACTTTTGGCTATGAGGCTCTCATATCAAGTGTGAGAAAACTCTCTTAAAAATAATCCTTGTGAATGATGTGTGTGCAAATCTCCTCCCATCCATATATACCCTCTTGTATTCTAAAAATAGCAATGATCTAGAATGCTCTAGTGTTGCCATGTGGCCATCATGCAACACTCATCCCCATTACTATTGAATACCTTAGGATATCCCTCGAGCTTGGGACCTTGGCTATGGTTGGCCCTTGTCCCACACACACATGGAATTATCCCTATGGATCAATGTCTGACATGTATTATCTGCTGCGTGAAAATTCGAGATCACACCCATGACTTTTTAAATATGTAGCTCACTCTATATTCACTCTAAATTCATGAGATAAATTTTGTTAGCTCATTGACCTTCCCATTTGAAGCTGTGCAAAAAGATTTTTCTCAACCCTCAGCATGTTGGGAGCATTGAGCATTTTCCAGAGAGCCTTCTTCCATAAATAGAAGGTCTTCTCTACAAGAGAAAAACTAGAAAGTTTTTTGTCTTGATTCAAACATTTAAGATCAATGATCCAAGGTACTATGGTCATATTTTTGCATACATTGATAGTTTAGGAAGTCTATTAGAGTTTCCAAGCAAGAAATAGGTAGGTTTTTGCAAAGATCCTTTCATCTCTGAAAGTTTCCATGGTCGATCACATCCTCACATATGGGACATTCTTGCCCTCTTAGATTGAGCATAGTTCTCAATGCTCACTTGTGGGCCCTTGATGTAACTTGCTAGGACCTTTCCAAAGGTTGAGTGCCTCCACTAGCCTTAAATTTCAATGTTTGGATCTCTATCCAACTTTCGTTGGTGACCAAATGCCCATGCCCCATCATTTTTGGCTAGTTTCTAATTCATCCATGATCAAGAACTTCCCAAATGCCCACGATTGAGGCTTCTTACCTTCATGTTGCCCAAGTTCCTCAACTAAGATCTAAAACCAATGCTCCGAATTGAACCCACTGAGGAGTATGATGGGATAAACACTTGCCCCAAAAAGCCATGGTTGAGGATTATTTCCTAATCATCTTGAGATGTGGTTCATCCACCTCATAGAAGGATTATGTGACATGTGCCCTTATTATGATATTTCTAGTTGGGCAACACAATGAGAAGAGCAACAAAATAATACCCACTAGGTATGAGGGAAATAATAAAACTATGCGTGGGTGATTAAAAATCTTATTTCAAAATTGCAAAATATTAAAATAAGAATCCAACAACAATTTTTCTCTTGCAAGAGGCACCCAAAACTATGAAAAATATTTTTATTTCTTATAGGGCTTGAAGGAGAGATGTAAAATACCCCAATAAATAATCTTGGTTATCCCCATATAGTCCACACTAGTAAAACTACCTCTTAACAAGATCATAGGTCTTGTTAATTTCTAGGTGTTCCACACTAAGTATGTAATGGAACTCAAACAAGAATAATGGTCTTAGCTCTAAGCCCTTCGAGACACACATCTTATGTCTATATAATAGATATCCATCTTGGATAGTGTAATTCTTCCACTTAAGTCCTCTTTGAGTTTGCATCAAAACTTCATTCTTCCATCTTGGATAGTGTAATTCTTCCACTTAAGTCCTCTTTGAGTTTGCCAGATGTAAATAGGAGCTATATCAATGGATAACGAAAGATGTTCCCTTTCTCTTTTCACATTTTTTATCATAGATAAAGTTATATGGGCATAGTTTTTTTATCACCTATGATAGATCATGATAAACTTAAGAAGATCTATAGCTCCTCAATTTTCGATGGATGTGGCCATTGAGATTCTATTTTTGGCGATGATATTCCCAATGTATGAACAAAATATACTTCTGAAGATTTTTTATTTCAATTCTTTTCCAAAAGTTGAACTCTTCTACAACACTTGGAAGAATTTTTGTAGGTGTTTCATGTGTTCTTTTGTAGTTGGACTATAGACAAGGATATCACCCAAGAAATCTACCACAAAGCGTCCTAAGGTAGAAAAGCGTGATTCCTAAGTTTCATGAATGTCGCTAATTCTATCCAAATGATAACATTTTCTAAAATCCAACTTGGTGAAATAACACACTCTAATAAATCTTCCATCCTACCATGAAAACTTTATTCTAAATTGTTACTTTATTTAGATGCTTGTACTCAATGCATAATCACATGAGTACACACACACACAGACCTGAACACTTAAAAAAGGAAGAACTTCATTTTGGTACATTAAAGTGATGTTGTATCATATATTTTTGCACTCCTCTATGTTTCTCATAAAGATAGTGCCATGACACCCCTTTTAGTGTTTGATGACACTTACACTATGCTTTGGTGCATTAAGATGAGCATGATGATCGTGGACCATAATTTAGAGTGGCATATCCGCTGATAAGTTTCTGATAATTAGTTTAGCTATGGAGTCCTCTTCGTGCTGAATGTCACTCACAGTACACTACCTTTCCATGCATTGAGATCAGACCTGTGATTGAAACTATAATTTACTTCTCAGATGACCTGTGTCGGCCATGGCAGCCATTAAGACATCAGACGTTCACGCTTATTTTTTTGAGTGTTGGGCGACATACATAAAGCTCTCATGCATTTGATTAATACGTTAGATTTTGAGACTCTCAGGCTTCAAGAGTTTGTAAATCAAGCAGATGGAGTTCGAGACACTACAGGAAGCTCGAGCGGAGTGGCAGTGTAAGGTGTTATCTCTTAGTATGAGGAAGCCGACGTTTTGGGCCTGGGACAAAATAGAAAGTGCGTACCACGCGTACTGCCGTCGCCATGCAACAATTGTCAGATGCCGGGCCAAACGGAGCCTCGGATGCGCTGTTTTTCTCTTGCATATATGTATGAGATCAGCGCGATCATGTTCTACTCTTGAATTTCTACTTGATGCGAGTGATCAAGGCCGTGCAAAAGCAGGAGTTGTCTTTTGAAGATGGATTTTTTGCAGAGTTTCCTGAACTTGGTAGTGCCGGTGTTTGGGCTTACTACTCTCCTCTTACTGTGGCCATTGCTGACCTTCCGTAGTATTGCTCTTCGAATTTTCCGTTCGATCTTCGATGAGAATGTGCGCGGTAAAATTATTCTGATCACTGGTGCATCATCTGGAATCGGAGAGGTGAGTTTTACACAGTTGCTATGTATGTGAGTTTTACACAGTTGCGCGTCCTTTTGATTTTCTACCTTATTCCATTTGACCAGCAAGTCGCCTACCAATATTCGAAAAGAGGTGCGGTGCTTGTTCTGGTTGCACGTCGTGAAAGCAGACTGCGTGTAGTCGCTGACCGTTGCATCAAGCGAGGTGCCATGGATGTGCGTGCCATTAGTGCTGATGTTAGTAAGGAAGAGGACTGTAGAAGGTTTATTGAGGAGACTGTCAACCATTATGGACGTTGTAAGTTTTGGAATTGACAACATGATTTGGTTTTGTGTATCATATATGGAAAACCTGTCTTTCCGGACAGAACGAGTGGGGACGATGAGAATTACGGAATTGTAAGACCTGGAGATGAATATTAATACTGTGTGCATTTTATAGATAGGAAAATATGGTGGAGAGGGCATTATTTAATAGATAATGAGATAATTAGCGAGAGTTTGTGATTTACATTTAGAGAAAGATATGCTTTGAATGGCGTTTCCTACATCATGTGCAGTGCTTACTAGTCTGTTTTTACGGTGAGGTTGGGTATATGCAACTTGTAGATGGGAAGATATGTTGTGAAGGGCTTTCCGTACAAGATTTTGGAATCAGGAAGCGGAGATTGTGAGTTCCCTACCAGGTATTGAGATAAATGGGCAGCGTTTCTGCGTAATGCACATGCCAAGATTGCATTTATGCATTTCTAGGTAGGAAGATATGGTGATAAGGCAGTACTATTAGATACTGGGGTGATAGGTTAGATACTGGGGTGATAGGCAGTGATATTAGGCTTAAAAAAGAAGAGAGAATATGCAGGTAGAGTATGCAGGTCTTTATTAGAAATACACACATACAATATATATATATATATATATATATATATATATATATATATATATATATATATATATATATATATATATATATATATATATATATATATATGTATGTATGTATGGTGATAAGGCAGTACCTATTAGATACTGGGGTGATACTGGGGTGATAGGCAGTGATATTAGGCTTAAAATAAAAAAAAAGAGAATATGCAGGGATAGTATGCAGTTCTTTATTATACATATGTAATATGTATATATATATATGTTTATATATATATATATACATATATATATATATACAGTAAATAAAATGATATGGTGTAGAAGGCAAATGAGATAAATGACTACTCTCTTGTCTATTTATATTGGAGGGCATTGTCTACTAGATATCTGAGATAAATGTGTTGTGTCTGCGTGAATTGCATTTATGCGTTGATATTGATAGTCATTATTTGTAGGGGACGGCGTTGCGTATAGGATATTGATACGCAGAATTTATATTATATAATAAGTTTGCATTTGTGCATTTTTTGTAGATAGGAAGATATGCTGGGCAGGCCATTCCCCAATAGATATTGAGATAATAGGCGCAAAAGAGCATACCCGAAGGGAAATTGGCAAGACGTTGCACCAGCTGGGACTGGACGTTGTGCCATGGGCACATCTCACTGGAAATCTGCATGGGGAATTTCGCAATTGAATATTCATCTGAATTGTATACCTCATGAATAGGGCTGCCATCATGCAGAACATGATATTGAACGTGCTTCACTCATTGCTTGGAAGTTCCACGCTTATAACATAATCTTGTTGGACATGAGTAATATTGGGTGTGCATTCATTGGCTCTAGGTTAAGCGCTCAGGAATATGCAGTTAAAAAAACGTTTTGTTTCTTTGATCTCATGCTCCCATGATGTAGAATATGTTGACACCCAATTTTGAGTCTTGAAATTCAGGATGTTGTACATCATGCTTTCTAATGAACCGTTTTATGTTCAGTGGACCATCTCGTGAACAATGCCGGTCTTGTCCACAGCTTTCTTATTGAAGATGTCTCCGACTCTGGCCCTCTCAATCAAATCATGGTGAGCCGTTTGGTTTCTCAGACTCTTTGTGATTTTTACTTTGATGGCTCAAGAATGAACTCTTTTCTCCAATTGGGATTCCTGGCAGGACGTCGATTTCTGGGGTTATGTATATCCAACCTTCTATGCTTTGCCTCATCTGAGGAGGTCGAAAGGAAAAATAATTGTGAATGCATCTGTGGTCTCATGGGCGCCTTATCCACGAATGGCAGCTTACAACGTGAGTTTTGAGCTTAGAAATTCATATGTGAGATGGATGCTTTTCAGTTTGACTCCATATCTGGAGGACTCCAGATGGTTATGTGAGATGGATACTTTTCAGTTTACTCCATATCTGGAGGATGGTTAACTTTTCAGTACTCAATCTAGAGGATGGACTCGTATAAATATGTTGATCTGATGATCTACAGGCTGCCAAGGCTGCAGTCTTCAACTTCTTCGACACTCTACGCATCGAAGTGGGTTCCAGCATTGGCGGCATCACCATCGTAACACCTGGATGGATAGAAAGTGAGATGACGATGGGAAAATTTATGAACAGTAAGGGGGAGATTCAAGTGAATGAGAATCAGCGTGATGTATGTTCTGATTACTTTCCATTTCTGAAGCTTCTATGGACTTCTCTTTTAGCCATGCCTCATTACTGTAAATTATTTCGTTCTTGCAGATTCACGTGGGTCCTGTGCCGGTGCAATATGGAGAGGACTGTGCGAAGGCCATTGTTAGAGGTGCTTTGAGGAACTACAAGTACGTGAGGGTGCCCTATTGGTACACGGTATTTTTGCTGTACCGTGTCTTTGCCCCTGAGGTATTGGACTTCTTGTTGGCATTGATTTATCTTGTACCGACCCCTGGACGGAAGGACGGTGCACCTCTTAGTAAGGCGCTGATTGATATTCCTGGTGCCAAAGCCCTACTATACCCTACAACACTCCGTGCACCGCGCACCAAACATATCAAAGGTTGAGATTTTGAGCTTATGGGATATGGAAGAAGAGATTTGAACTCGATCTAATATATAAATCTCGGTTTTCATTACATGGCTTAAATGGGATATGGAAGAAGAGATTTGAACTCGATCTAATATATAAATCTCGGTTTTCAGTTACATGTAATGATTATTTCATAATTATAATATGCATATGTGTACTTAAATTTCTACCACCGGCTTTGATTAAGTCATGTCTGTATCAATTTTTGTGGCCGACTTATTGGAGAAGACTTAAAAAAGCTTCATAATCTTCTTTTTCTGTGCAAAAGCTTAAAAAGCTTCATAATCTTCTTTTTCTGTGCAAAAGCTTAAAAAGCTTCATAATCTTCTTTTTCTGTGCAAGCTTTTCGCACGAAGCTTATGGAAAGTTGATATTCGCACGAAGCTTATGGAACGTTGATATTAAAGAGGTTCTTAGTCGTTTCTGAGAGTACTATTTCTGAGAAATCTTGCTCTTAAATACCCTTATACGATGTGAATTTATACGATGTTTTAATCCTTTACTAGAAACATTTTCATAAAAACATTGTTTTGGAGGTTCTCTTTTTATAACCAACAGGACTGCGTGAAGTTTTCCATGTTTTATTATCACAATACCCTTATGCAGATGACCAAGGACAAAGGTTCTTCTATTGAGGTTTGTTTTTTAAGTTCAATAATCACAATGACCTGCGGCAGTTTAAAATATTTGACCTGCGGCAGTTTAAAATATTTGAGAGTATCATGGTGAAGTTTTTAATCATTCAATGAGGGATTATGTTTTTGGAGTTTTTATGATCACAATGCCTCAGGGAAGTTTTGGAAGTTGTAGCTTGGTATTGCAATGTACATTCGTTGATTTTGTAATGTCCATTTGTACTGCTTTTGTTTCTGCATGTGCTAATGTGTTCTACGCTTTCATTTGCTTATTTTTGTTTGGTACAAACAATAATTATGTTAATGGAAGGAAGTAACAAGTGAATAGGGAGGGGGCAAGGGAAAGTTGTATCTTGTGGCTGATGCGCCACCGTTTGTCCTACCCTGCGGTAGTTGCGTTTAACTATGTGAACCCCTTATCTTGTGGGATAAGGTGGGTCCCATGGGTACTATGCCCTTCCTTGTATAGTTGCAATTTTAAAAGTCAGGAGGAGTGGTCACTTTAATTCTTGTCACTTTAATTCTTGTTTCCTGTACTACAATCATTTGCGAGGAAAGGGAGAGCCCTTTTGGCTCTTGGATCCCCATGCCGGAGATGGCTTGCAAGCTATTTGGAGTTGGTTTTGAAGTTCTTGGAATTAATGTTGCATTTGCATAGAAAAAAACTCAAAATTTAACATCCATTCTCATGAATTTTCCTAAATCCCCAATGGTATCGCGTCACTAGTCTCTCATTCATTCATTTCCTCCGAGTTTTCATTTTATAATTTGTGTGAGTTCTATTTCTTTAATTTTTCGTTTCATAATCTAGTTCATTTTTATTTCATTTTATATTATCATGATGTTTTGGGTTTGCTTTGAGCCGCCTCCATAGCTTATTCTTAATAGTACCGATATTTTTTTTTTCTGTAAGGTTTCATTTCATAATCTAGCTCATTTTATATTTGCTTTGAGCCTCCTCCGTAGCTTCTAGTTCCAATATTTTGTTTGTTTTGCAACATGGTATGTAAGCATAGGTTTAAAGATTTTTTTTTTCTTTATGGTCTGTTTTAGCTTTACTTTACATGTGTGACTGTAGCCACATAATACCATTTATCCTTAATATCACTCTTTCTGATTCATGTTCTCATCTTCATTTAATATAAGAGCATGTTTTTAATATTTCATGCATCGTGTAGAAATGTAGTTTTTTTTAGCTAATATATCTTCCATCTATATCTTTTGTTTGCAGGATATGAAAATTTTGCAAAGAAATTGTGATTTTGAGCATTGCATGAAATTTAATGCTATGCAAAAATTCAGGTCCATCATAACATGAATGTTGTAACGACAATCCACAAGTTGGCTTCATATAAGTTGCTCATTCGGAAGCGTACTTTTGAAGACGCTTCATAGAAACTTTCACTTTAAGAACCATGCTAGTGTGTCCCATAAAAGGTGGGTTGAAAATCACATCTAGAGGAGAACACATGAAATTCTTCATGGTTCACAAATACCCTCTTGTCACATTCTTATTGCAGCACAGAACCAGTGTGATTAAAACCTCCGATAGTTCCAACATGCTCTAGATGTGGAATTTTCTTATGATTGGTATGACTGTCATTTGTAAACAAGGCAAATGCACATGTGATAGAAAAATGCTCTTGCGCAAAAATATTTAACAATAATATTTAAAAACCATGGAGGTTTTGATATAGCTGAACAAGCAATAATATATAAGAATAATATTTAAAAACCATGGAGGTTTTGATATGTGTTAAACCTCTGATAGGATCTTTGCACAATAATATGTAACAATAATATTTAAAAACCATGGAGGTTATATTTCAATAGTGATTTTTGTGAACAGAAGAGGATTGTCAACACTACTTTGTGGGGTTTTTTCCCTCGGCCTATATATACGTCTATAACCTAAATGTTAACCCTTACCTTTGTACATTCACATGGTAATGCATTTTGTATTATGTTGTGCTTCAAGCTTCTTTTTCCATTGTAGTCCAACAATTGGTATCATAGTATGCATCAAAATTTTGATATAAGCTCGGTTTGACTTCCCAAGGCACTATCATAGACTCTATATGCCTTTTGTGTCAAATGTAGGCATTTCCTCATTTTGTGTACATACAAGTTTTGGTTTGCTAGTACAAGCAGCTCAAAGTTTGCTACATTTCCTCATCTTGTGTCAAATGTACATAAGTTTAGGTTTGCTAGTACAAGCGGCTCGAAGTTTGCTACATGTTTAGAAGAGCTTTATGAAGTGTCTTTTATCAATGTTTTGAGATATAATGAATTTTTTGCATTAGTGTATTTAGTCATTGGCTATGGCTAAAAGCAATGGTGTGGTTGAGGATAAGTTGGATGGTACTAATTACCCATTGTTGAGTATATATGATGCATTATGTATTGGTAGTAAAAGTGGTGGAATATTATGTAGGGTGTTGAAAAACGTAGAAGGGTTGTGGAATATTGTGTAGGATGTTGAAAAACATCCCACTACACATGCAAATATAGTCATTCAAGGTGATGTAGATGGCATTGAAGATGATGATCTTCTCTCCAGGTTTAGGCACATGCATTGATAGCTTTGTCTATCGAATGTGCCATTATCCCTCACATTTAGACATGAAAGACAATAAAGGATGCTTGGGATACGTGTATAACTTTATACAAGACAAGAAATGAGACAGTATTGCTTACCTCAGAAAACAGTTGGAGAGTGAGTATATGAATGAAGGAGATTCTATGGAAGTTTTTTGACAAAGATCAAAGGTAATTTGAAGAAGTAGTTGATTTTTTGGTGATGAAGTCTTGCCTGATAGTTCACTTGTGCAAACTGTTCTTCACGGGTCTTCTAGATTCATATGATTTTTTCTTCTACTCTTCGATTGATAATGAAAGGAAATCCAAATGCCTTTTTAGGAGTTAGTATTTCTTTTTTTTCAGGAAGGTCTACCTAGGTAGAACATATCAATTATGTGTGTTGCAGATCAAGCTTTCTTAGCTAGTCAGAAGGGAAAAGGAAAATGGAATTCATCTACTAGTAAGCAAAAATTTTCTAATGCTGCACAATCAAAAAATGAATAAAGGATGAGAAAACAAAAAAGCAGATAGTTTTGAAAATCTTATAAGGAAAATGATCATGTCATAAAGAGTTGCCCTAAACTGGTTGCAAAATAGGAAAAGAAGAAAGAAGAGGTTGGAATGGTTGATGTAGAGGCCTATACACCTAAAGAGTTTGCTAATCTTATTGAGAATGAAGACTGGGCATTTACTATGATTTGCAACTCTCATGAGAAATGTATGTCTACAATAGATCAGATGTTTTGTACTCTAATAGTGGGGCAACCAAACATATTACCTCGCAACAAAATTTCTTTAGTTCACCTGAGCTTTCCCTTACAATTCCTTATCTTATAATGGGAGTTGTTAAGATCATTTTTATTAATCTTGATGGAATTTCTTTCACATTGTTACAAGCTTTATATATTCCAGGGAAAAAGGAAATTTTTTAGATTCACCATTAGTCTAAATTGGCTTGCTTGTCAAATTTGTTGATGAGAGAAATAGTTCGTGATGTCTAAAATGATGATGTTGTTATTGCTTCTAAAATTTTATGTCTTGGTCTCTATAAGATCATAGACTATGTGAAATTTGTGAATGATTTAGAATCTGCATTTCAGATGCAAAGCTTTTGCATGCATCCTTTGTTCACCAGCATTTTGATCGCCACAACTAGAAGTGTCCATAGTAGGCTACTTCTTGCTCAACCAAGATATGCATGAGCTACCAATAATGAAGCAAAAACCACTCGTGGACATATGAGTATCATAGCAACGAGTCTAGTCAAAGTCAAGAGAAGCATGTAACTCTGACGGTAGTGATCCTCCCTTGGGATAAAACAATCCAAGTAGCCACGTACCACTCAAGTAGTGAAAGATACACTTAACTCCTTGCTAATGCTTGACATCAGGGCAATGCATAAAACTTCATCTGTGAGGCAGCAAATTGAATATCTAGTCGAGTAATGCATAAGTAAATCAAGCATCTATTAGCCTATTGATAGAGAATAACAACAAATGTATCTTTAGCATCATGAAGACTCAACCCTAAACCTGTTTCCATAGGAGTGGCAATAGTTTTATAGTAGCCTTCAGGGCCAAAATGCTACAATAATGTGTCAATATATTTTGTTTGACACAAAACTGTTTTTCCATCAACTTGCATAAAATGAATGCCAAATAATGATGCAAATGCCACAAACCTGACATCTCAAATGAGGCATGAAAATCATCCTTAAAATCAGTAATATGCTTCTCATTAGGAACAATGAGCAGCATGTCAACAACATAAATAGAAATGATGAGAAGCACATCATTTGCATGCTTAACATATAAGGCGCTTTGAGTTGGACTATTCTCAAAACCATGTACAATCAAGTAGGCATGTATCTTTTCATACCAAGCATGTGGTGCTTGCTTCAAACCATATAATGCCTTTTTCAAGTTGCACACTTTGTTTTCATGCCATTCCTGCACAAAACCATTGGGCTGAAAAACATACACTTCTGCACAAAACCATTGGGCTGAAAAACATACACTTCTTCATGCAAGTCGCCATTCAGAAATATAGTTTTGATGTCTAATTGATGTACATTTCGACCATGATGAGCTACAAGTGCACAAATGCTAGGAATAGTAGTTCTTTGGCATGTATGAGCAAAGGTCTCATCAAAATGATTGCCTCTTTCTTGAGCATAACCTTTTACAGCCTTAAACTTATCAATTGTTCCATCAGACTTATGCTTCAGCTTGTATACCCACCTAATGCTAATGGCCATCTTTCTAAGAGGAAAGTTACAAAAAGACTAGGTGCCATTTTTCATGATAGCATCATATTCTAATTGCATAACAACCATCGATTTTTTTGAACTTTGTGCTTCATCAAACAAAACAAGCTCATTCTCATCGCGAAGACTAGAGACAACCATAGCATAGGATTTTGATGCAAAAGAAGCACAAGAAGAGCCTAAACGAGTAAAATATGATAGAGATGAATCTAATTTGTTGTCTTGCAAAGTCTACAGAAGCCATTTAGGCTTACTTTTTGCCTCTATATCACATCTCAACCTCATTTGGAGCAGCACTAGAATCTCCACTTATAAAAAGAGGCAGCAAAGTGTCACACATCTTTGGAGCTGACTTGTGTCTCCTTATTAAATGAAAGTAATGGCTGAATTGCATCTTCCATAAAAATAACATTACGGCTAAGAAAAATGTGTTTAGTATATGGATGATATAGACGATAACCTTTTCTTTCAGAACTATACCCAACAAAAATACATTTCACTACTTTATCATCGGATATCCTGCATTGTTGTTAAGGCACTAATGCATATGCCAAACAACCAAAGACACATAAATGAGCAATAGATGGCTTGCTACCATGCCAAGAATCATATGGAGTGATAGACTACAATGCTTTAGTGGGACACCTCTTAAGAACATGTGCTACACACATAACAACCTCAAGCCCCCGACTCTTGACCATACACCTTGCCATCTCCATGAGTGACCCTTTCTTCGTTTCAACAACTCCATTCTGTTGAGGTGTATAAGACACTTTACAATGATGTCTTATCCCATGTTCAATCAGAAATGCATTAAAATAAGAGGACATATATTGCCCCCTCAACTAGAATGGAGGGTGTCCATTTTCAGCAAAATTTTCAAATACATTTTCATATTGCTGACAAATTTTCAGCCAAGACCAAAAGCACATAAATACTTTGGACTTTGATTTCAATTGATATACCCATGCATGCCTAGAAAAATCATCAATGGAACTCATGAACTAAAGGTGGTTCCTAGAAGAGCATGTTTGTATAGGACCACAAACATCACTTTAGGCAAGCTACAATTTCTGAGTAGCTCATATTGAACCATCTTTTGGGAAGGAGAAATGCTATATTTTGCCCACATTACAACCTTCACAAACATGTTTACTAGGTGCCTCAAGTTTGGGTAGAGAGGACACCATTTCAAATTTCTACAGGCATAGCAAACTAGCAAAATTCAGATGACCGAATCGTGCATGCAAAAGCTTTGCATCTGATATAGCTTGAGAATCTGGAACTTAACATGCTAAATCATTAAGAGATTTTGCATGATGTATGAGCTTATATAACCCACGACATAAAATGTGAGAAGCAATAATGACGTTGCCATTTGACAGATCATGAGTTGTACATCTATCATCAACAAAATTCACAACCAAGCCGATCTTGGCTCTACTAAAATTGATAACATATTTTTCTTGATCCTTGGCACAAAAAAAGCATCCAAAAATGTAAAAGAACTACCATCAGCAGTAGTCAAAATGATCTTACCAACTCCCATGACATGATAAGAGGAGTTGTTGGTGCATGTGATAATATTCCCTATAGGGGCAGACTAAAGTGAACTGAAGAAACAACGTTATCTAAGTACCAAACATTTGAGTCTACTACAGACATAAACTGTTCATGAGAAGATGCGTCATAACTACAAATAGTAGGAAATGCCCATTCTTCATTCAACACAAGATTTGTAGACTTTGATTTGAGTATAGAGGCCTCTACAACAACCATTCTAGCCTCTTTTTTCTTTTCCTCTTTTGTAGCCAGTTTTGGAAAACTTTATGAAATGATCATTTCCTTGGAGTATTTGCAAAAAAATTTCTTCTTTTGTGTTTTCATCTCGTCTTTGTCATCCTTCTTTGATTGTGTAGAATTATCATATTTTTGCTTACTAGTAGAAGAGCTCCATTTAGCTTTGCCTTTTTGACTAGCCAAGAGAGGTTGATCTACAATACTCATAATGGACATGTTCTGCCTAGACTTATCATCTTGAAACATAACAAAAACAACTCCTCAAATGTTAAGGCATTTGGATTGACTTTCATCATTAATTAAAAAATAGGAGAAAAACTCTAATATGAGTCTAGAAGACAATTTAGAATAGTTTGCATAAGTAAAATGTCTTGCAAGACTTCATAAAAAAAAAATAACTACTCCTTAAAATCTTTGATCTTTGTCGAAAACTTATCCATGGAATCTCCTTCATTCATGTGCTCACTCTCTAACTATTTTCAAAGGTAAGCAACACGAGCCTCATTCCTTGCATAGTATAAAGTGGTAAGTGTATCCCAAGCATCCTTTGCTATTTTGTAGGAGAGAATGTGAGGAATAATGGCACGTTTGATAGACAAGGCTATCAATGCATGTGCCTAAGCATCTCTGCCATCCCAATGAAGTTGCTCTATAGTAGGTGCAGTAGGAACCACAACACAACTAGTAACTTGAAGATCACCATCTTCAACACCATCTGCATCATCTTCAATAACTGTATTTGTAGTTGTAGTAGGATATTTTTCAATATCCTGCACAATATTTCATGGTTGTTTTGCAACAAATACATGATGCATCATATATGCCCATAATCAGTAATTGGTATCGTCCAACTTATCCTCAACAACCAACATAATACTTTGAACCATGGCCACTAACTAAAATACCCTGATGCACAAAAATGACTATATCTCAAAAAGGTGAACAAAACTACGCTGTCAAATTTGGCTAAACCTATCGTGGACTTTGAGGCGCTTATACTAGGGAACCAAAACTTGTATATATGTTTGGCACAAAAAGACAAAATTGCCTACATAGGCACTGCGATAGTGCATTGGGAGGCCAAAACAAGTAGAGATTGTGATTTTGAAACCACATAGCAAAGATGTTTTGAACTCCTAATCACCTTGCGTATGCTCACCAATTTTTGTGGGATTCTGTTCCTGTGACTAGAGGGGTGTCTAGGACTCCTGAGGTGAAGTGACGACTTGCTTTGATACCAATTGTTAGAGTTTTAGGGCTATGTAAGCACGTGAACAACACAAGGAAGAAGAAGATGCTTGGAGCACAACACACAATACTCCATGTATTAGCAAGAGAATGTACAAAGATAAGCAACCCATTAGGGTTCTAAGTGTATTTACAAGTTGGGGAAAAAGACCTCTTCAAGATGGAAAAAAGTGTCCGGACGGTCCTAGTGTGTTCACACACATCACTATCAAAATATATCAATAGCCTTTAGTCTTTGTGATAAGAATGTCATTGTTTCTTTTCATGAAGCACACAATTCAAGAAATTGGATGGCTACTATGCAATCATAAAATGATGCTATTATGAAGAATGTTACTTGGTATTTATGTAATTCACATCCAACAAAAAAAGACTATTATCACTAAACGGGTATGCAAGCCGGGGCATTGGAACTAAATGGGTATGCAAGCTGAAAGATAAGCCTGATGGAATAGTTGATAGGTATAAGGCAAGAATTCTTGTCAAAGGTTATGTCAAGAGGTATGAATTGACTTTCATGAGACCTTTGTTCCCATATGCTGAATGACCACTCTTGATAGCATTTTTTCACTTCTACCTCATCATGATTGGAATGTACATCAGTCGGAAATTAATACTGCGTATTTGAATGGTGACTTACATGAAGAAGTGTATGTATTTCAACCTCATGGCTTTGTGCAAAAATGGCATGAAAATAAAGTGTTGAGGTTGAAAAAGACATTGTATGGTTTGAAACAAGCTCTACATGCTTGTTATGAAATACATGCATACTTAATTGTACATGATTTATAGAATATTCCTATTGAGAGCACCTTATATGTTAAATGTGTAGATGATGTATGATTGATGTTATATATGTTGATGAAATTTTGCTCATTGGTTGTAATGAAAAGCATATTGCTGAATTCAAGGTTGATTTGCATGCCTCTTTTGATATGTAAAAATTGTGAAGAGATGGATTTGTACTTGGAGAAGATGAAGTTGTGCTGCAAGACTTTGCACTACACCATCCAAATAAACTCCAAAGACATGAAGTGGACCCTTGTAGATTCCAAATGGATGTATTAGAAGCACTATGTACCTTGGAAGATCACTCTCAAAAGATTGAATCAAGACACACTAGTTTGACCAATGATCAACATGAAAAAACTTTCTATTTTGGTCAAGAGTGCTTCAGTATTTCAGTTAGTGCTCATTCTCTGATTACAATTGACCAAAGAGCTTTTAGAGGAGTCTAAGTAGAAAATAATGCAACCTATTAGGGGTTATTTCATAAAAATAAGTAACCATACTAAGAGAAATAATTTTAGCAAGTCATGTATGTGATCTCGACTTTTCAAGAGCTAGATGATGCAGCGACACAGGTGACTTCAATCAAACATATCGCAAAAACGTGAACTCCAAATGAATTGAAATTTTGTGAGTATGCAAGAGATAAATTTGTCAAGTTGAATCATTGAAAATGATGCACCATGCTCAGAGAAATCATCTCTGCAATCTGACTGAAAATTGAGAAGTGTGGCTGTGAATAGTACACTCACATAGACATGCAAATATGGACACAAATGATCATGAAAATAAATGTATATTGATTGTAAAGTACAAGGGAGTTACTGTTACATATATGTTCCTTGAAACCACACTTTTGATATGGCATAAAACTCTCCTAATAGAGATACAAAATCGTGACTAAAAGCCATGTATATATAGTGATGTTTGGAGCCCAAATTTGAATTTGAATCTCACCTAAAATCAATCTCGAATATTTTAGTGATTTATTCTCCAACTCATTCAATCACAAATTCATGGATTTGTTCTTCCTACTCATCAAGTGGACTCAACCACTTAGATTCTTTCACTTTTACATCAAGTAGAAGCTCAAACATTACAAGAGTGAGTTCACAAATGAGCTCTACAAGCATTTGACATTTTCCTTCAAGTTTCTATCTATTTTGATGACTCAAGCCACCACTTGGACTTGCCATGGACTTGTTCCAACAAATCCCCCTCAAGTCAAGTGAGCTTGAGGTCTTCAATATTCTAAGGTTACCTGCAAGCCAATCATACCTTCGAATTTGCTGAGTTTGGTTCCATCTAGTGCCTTGGTTAAAATATCTGCACATTGTTGATGGATTGGCACATAAGATAACTAATTTTCCTTGCTCACAATCTTCTCTCTTACATAGTGATAATGTAATTCAATATGTTTAGTCCTGGCACGAAAAACTGGATTGATAACCAAGTGAATGGAGCTCATGTTGTCACCAAAAATACTTGGAGTTCCAATCTCCAATCCAAGATCTGTGAATAGTGTCTTCATCCACATTGCTTCTTGAGTAGCTATAAAAAGACCTTTGTATACAACTTCAGTAAAAGAGAGATGCAACTTTGGTTGCTTCTTAGATGACCATGAGACAATTTTTGAACCTGCAAAGGTAAGATATCCTGAGGTGCTCCTTCTGTCTTCCTTGGAGCCAGCCCAATCTACATGAGAGAACAATTTCATACTTAAATCAGATACATTAGGCTAGTATCACCCTTCATCCATGGTCCCTTTGAGGTATCTGAGTATCCTCTTGGCAGCATCTATGTGAGGTTTCCTAGGCGTGTGCATAAATTGACTTAGCACACTCACACTATAACATATATCTACCCTTGTCAATGTGGCATAGTTCAAACTTCCCACAAGGCTTTGATAACCTCTCACATCTTCTATGAGTTCACCCTCATGTGAGCTCAATTTATGATTAACCTCCATTGGAGTACTTGCAATCCTGCAATCTTGCATTTTGAGCTTTGTCAACAAGTCTTTAATGTACTTTCTCTGTGTAAGATATAGGCCATGATCCTTGTAAACAACTCCCAATCCTAGGAAGTATGTGGGTGACCCTAAGTCACTTATCTTAAATTCTTCTTTCATATGCTCTTTGATTTTCTTGATTCCATCTACATCATTTCTTGTTAGTATAATATCATCCATCTACACACATAATCAGGATATATGTGATTCTCAAAACCAGGTGGTTGTGCCATGTACACTTCTTCTATTATGCATCCATTAAGAAATGCATTTTTTACATCCAATTGAAGTATCTTCCAATTCTTGGAAGAAGCAATACTAAGCAAAACCCTAATGGTAGGCATCTTTGCCACATGAGAGAAAGTCTCCTCATAATCAATTCCCTGAGTTTGTGCAAAGCCTTTTGCCACAAGCCTTGCCTTATACGTGTTAATGGAGCCATCTGAGTTCTTCTTCAACTTGTAAATCCATCTTGAACCTACCACTTTCATTGATGGAGACTTGGGAACCAACTCCCAAGTGTTATTTTCTTAAAGAGCTTCAATCTCTGCTTTCATTGCATGCCTCCATTTTGATTTCTTCTTTGCTTCCTCAAATGTTGAGTGTTCCTCTTCATTTATGTCCTGTGCTAGATAAATTGAATGTGTAGTGACTAGAGAAGTATCAAACCCATACCTTTTTGGTTTTCTTTTCTCCCTCATGGACCTCCTTAGGCCATGCTGTGATGATTCTGCCTCTTGTCCAAGTTCGTGCATTTTCGCTTTACCTTTGGACTTCCACATTTTGAGTTTTTCATACTGATTTGCTTCATCATCGTCGGAGGTATACTGCTTTTCAACTTTAGGAGGATTATCCTGAACAAGTTTTGGAAATTCTTCTTCAAGATCATAAGGTAAGTTGACGTTTCTACATGAATCTTCATAGCAAGAACTATTCTCATCAAATACTACATCTCTACTCACCAAGAGTCCTTTGGTTGTTGGGTTGTATAATCTATAGACCTTTTGATTGTTGTCATATCCAATGAATAAACACCTTTCTACTTTGGGATGCATCTTCCCTCTAACCAGTGAAGGAACATGAGCATAAGCAATAAATCCAAAAATCTTACAATGATCCAAGCATGGTCTTCTTCCATTCCAAGCCTCATATGGTGTCATGCCATCAAGTGATTTTGAAGGTAACCTGTTAGTGGCTCTAGATACAACCTCAGCACATAAGTAATTAGGTAAGTGCTTCGCATTTAGCATAGACCTTGTAGCTTCAACAATTGTCCCATTCCTTCTTTTTGCCACTCCATTTTGTTTAGGAATGTACCTTGTAGTAATCTCTCTTTTGATTCTTCTCTCTTGATGAAAGGAGTCAAATTCATGGGAGAAGTACTCTCCCCCTCCACTTGACCTTAGCCTTTTTAATGTCTTACCTGTTTGATTCTCCACAAGAGCCAAATATCTTTTGAAGCATGAATAGACTTCATCTTTGTGTTTCATAAAATATAATATAGTCCATCTATTGCAATCATCAATAAAGGAGACATAATACCTTGATCTAGATATTGAAGCATCCTTGCTTGGTCCCCATACATCTTTATGAACCAAATCCAAGACATCTCCATGCATATATCCTTTCTTCATGAATGGTAACTTACGAGACTTTCCAAATTGACATGTACTACACTTATAAATCATGTGTTGTTTTGCTAAGTTAGGGAGTCCAAGTACACTTTGGTCCTGCAAATTTGCTTTAATGATCTTTCACCAATATGTGCTAACCTTTTGTGCCATACTTCCAATTCTGTGAGTGTCTGACTACCATAATTAAAGAGAGCAATGTTTCTAGTGTCTTGTTATTCAAATGTGAACAATCTACTTGTCTTTTAACCCTTTGCAATTCTCCTAAATCCTTGACTTGGATCTTCAACAAATGCTCCTACTTTTGTGAACCTAACTTATAGGCCTTTATCCACAATCTATCCTACACTTATCAGATTCTTTGTGATGGTAGGGGCATAGAGTACCTTGCTAAGAAGGTTGATATTTCCATCAGGTGCTTTCACATTTTCTATCTTTTCCACCTAATGCCTTGTATCATCACCTGTCTGCACTTCATGTTTGTTCCTTGGATCTTTTTAATCTGTTACGAGGGCCACATTTCCTGCCAAATGATTGGAACAACCTGAATCTATGTAGAAAACATGCTTATCAGATTTACCTTGTGGCATGGCCATATTCATGATTAGCAATGAGTCCTCTTGATTTGAGTCTTCTATGTAGTTATTGAAGTCTCATCTGTCTCTATTGCCTCCTTGATAGTTTGAATGGTTGTTGTTGTTGTGTTAGCCATTGCAATTGTTGTTCCTTCCTCTAGAATAGCCATAACTTCCTCTATTGTATCCTTTGCCTCTTTGATTCTTGCAATTCCTAAAACAATTTTCATTTGTATTATTACTTAATCCACAAATGGAGCATGAATTAGGGTCTTGGGATCTCCCCCTTCCTTGCCTTCCTCCTCTACCTCTACCTCTACCATGTCTTCCTCTACCTGCATAGTTAGCTTGATGTGTAGTTGCTTCATCATCCACTCTTTTCCCTCTTCCTTTGTTTTCTTTGGACTTTCTTTTATCAATATAAAAGGCAGAAGATTGATTACCTTTGGAGCTTTTTCCATTCTTGATAAGCTTGGCCTCTTGAGTAAGTAGTTGTCCTATGAATGTGTTGAAATCTGGTACATGCATATGTTAAAGGGTTAACTCGTCGTTTATGATTATCGTAACTGTTACGTACCTACCGCGGTCGTTAACTACTACTTCAACGCAACAACCCTTCGGAGACTCCAGAATCTGGTTCCACACCTGCGTACCAGATATTTCCGAGTCTCTCCTTCTCTGTATTCAATCTTACCGTAAAAGTAAACGGACTCTAGCCACGTGGGTCCTTGGGAGTGGTAGGGGTCTGTTAGACAGAGGCCCTATACTATTTTCCCAACTTCTCACTCGCTCGTTACTCGGTCAGCGCGTCTTAGCTCAGTAGTTGTTTCTGATCAACCAAGGCTATCAACGTCTTAGAATCCCGTTCTCCAAGATCTATCTGCTATAACAGTTGAGCAGTAATCCGGATTGAGAATCAATACACAAGGCACACTGCTGGTAACTTAACACGAAATCCTTCTGCACAATTTACGACTTTACCGAGTACCACATTCAATTGGCAAGACCTACTGACTATAACTTGTCGCGCACTTTATCATCATTTTACTCGCATTCAGAACACTACTGGTACTAATCTGAACATAGATACATTACCTGCTCAGCCATTCACAGAAACTCATAACTCACAACCGAACCATGTTAGTTCTCTACGCGTCCGTGTTCCTCAGAAGAACGATCAGACAAATGCATTCCTGTCGACTAACGCTTAGGAAATACTTTAATCATTACCGGGTGAAATCTCTGCAACACCGCATCAATTCGTAACACTGCGTATAACGCACATACGTACACAAGCACATACACAGGAGAGGGGAGGGAGCAGACGAAACAGAGCAGAGTTACTCTCGTTCTACACACACAACACTTATACGTGCAATTCCCAAAACACAGGGGACTCTTTAACTCGTTACCGAACAGACTTCTCACAATCGCAGTACCGACTCGTAACACACAGTGTATCACACATACACAGTCGAATGATTACACAGAGAAGGTGCACAGGCAGGACGGAACCAAGACACTCTACTCGTTGCACACAGTAGAAGCAGTAAAGTAACCCCAAAACGGGAATTCTCACAATGTATTCGCAACTTCCAAAAACACGGGGAGCGAGGGGCTCTCTGGACTCCTTGCCTACTCTGCCTACTACCTCTGCTTGCTTTAAATAGAGTTTTGTTACAAGGCTTTTACGCGAATCTTTCTTTACCGCGTACTTCCAGAAGGGTTCTTTCTACATTAAAAACTCCTGTCTAAGTACAATTCTTTCTACATTAAAACCTCTGTCTAAGTACAATTGTCCTTTGTTCGGCGGCCGTCTAACACTGGCACGCACGGTGGACTCGAACCCGCAAGTGCAATACTGTTGGTAATGTCCTTTTGGCTCTTGCAACGATGAAGAACGCAGCGAAATGCGATACGTAGTGTGAATTGCAGAATTCCGCGAATCATCGAGTTTTTTGAACGCAACTTGCGCCCGCGGCTCGTCCAAGGGCATGTCTGCCTGGGCTGTCCACCAGAAAGACTCTGGTTAATCATTCATAATGTCCATATCCTGCGGGTGTTTCTGCAACTATCTTCCAATCCCGAATATGTTGCTGTACGTGGTAGGTCGTCTCTTGCTTCATAATTTCTTCAAACTCGTATAGCTGGTCTAGTTGCCTCAAGGACTCAAAACTTTAGATATTCGCAGCTTTTCCTTTAAATAGTTTTCTGGACATCTAAGCCCTTCTGAAAAACATGTCGATTTATACATATAATAAGAATCTACTCTGGATTTCGTTGTTACCGGGGCCCTCTTTTCTTGATCTTGTGCTTTAAGCGCTTCGTGTATGGAATCAAAGTACCCTCTGTGCTGTTGAATCCATGTCTTCTGCAGAAGTCATGTAGCCATACAGTATCCTATCACCACCTGGCTGAAATATCCATTTCTATTGTCTGTCGGTCCGTGCCCGGAATTAGTTCCCCAATCCTTTCTGATCGCACTTGTTCTAGTGGCGGAACAGGTCCACTGTCCCCAGGGTGACTTAGCAAACTGTAGGAGTCCCATCCTCTGGTGATGTTGTCGAAATTTTTTGATATTCTCCATCAAATCCTTGTCATTATCCTGTTCGTTTCGCCTATCGTCTTTCAAATCACTAGCCCTGATCACTTCTCTTGAGTCGCTGAAAATGGTCAATTCTTCCCCGCAGTTGTATGCGCACTTCATCACTCCCTGTCTTGCTTTCGTCTGCATCGGCACCATTCTTGACGCTACCTTGCTTCATCACCCTTTCCGGTCACCATGAAGAGCGTTGTCTTTCAGTCTTGTTCCTCACTAAGTCACACAGCGTACGCCTAGTGTTTTGCCAGCTCGATCGAAGCCACTGTGATTGTAGTATCGGTTGTAGTCTTCACACCGTTTGGTGTAAGTGTGCGTTCCCGGGTATTCGTATTTATAAGTGCGAGACCTTAAGCTGCCAGTCGCTAGAATGATGGTATTCCATTCTGATATGACATTTTAGGTTGCTTACCGAGATTCTCGAATCAAGAATCATCATTCTGGAGACTGGTGCTGGACTTGGAACGTCTTTTACATGTGTGAAAGTATTATGCACAAAAAATCGTGACTTCTAATACTAACTTTCGGACTTAGTATTATCGGGTCCTCGGGACTCGTATCCGCAAGTTCCTACGGTTCGGATACTATACCTTCTAAATACATACTTCTGGCAAGTCTAAATGTTCGGGTAATTTTCATTTTAAGGGTTTCTAACATCTGGACTAAGGTGGTGGGTTCTAATAATTGTGCGTCGGTTCTAACTGCACTGAGGGCTATGGCTTGATGTAACAAAATGTCGGCTTGGGTTTGAAGGAAAGCCTCCTATAGATAGAAGTCGTTGGCGAGCGCTGCATCTCGGGCGGTCGTAATTTCGGTTAATTTGTTCTGCAGCTCGTGGATACACTCCTTCTGGTTGCGTATTTGGTTATCGTGACGTTCGAATTGTTGGGTTTGGAAATCCAGCGTTTTCTTTAATGCGTCTCGTTCTCTGCGGGTAGTGGCGATGTCTTTCTGGTATTGGCCTTCCTTTATTAATAGTTTTTTGAGAATGCTGTTGACCGCGTCAGCACATTCTTCGGCTCGCCGTAATTGTTCTCGAACTTCGGCAGCTTCTTTCTGTTGCTCCTGCAGCTTCTGGGTGGCTTCTTGTAATTGGGTCTTCGATTCTGCGACCAAATCTTCGAGAGAGGCGTTGATGTCTTCTTGTTCCTGAAGGGCGGTCTTTAGGTTTTGAATTTCTTCATTGGCATCTTGGATGATCAGGTCTTTGGCAGCGAGCTGTTCCAGGGCTGCATCTCGTTGTTGTAGTAAGGTCTGTTCTGTTGAAAACCGTGCTTGGAGTTCGGCTAGCAGTGTCTGCAGGTGATGATTTTCTGCCTTTACGGCGACGATCTCTTCCTGGAGGGGGGTGATGTCGGCTTCTATGGTGTCTACTTTGTGCTGGTATTCAGCCTTCAGGCTGGTTGTAGCGGCTGTAAATTGTGCGGGCAGCTGGTGTGATAGCTGAATGAGGAACTGCCCCATGGCGGCAAGTTCCGAGAATGCGTTGGGTGGCGGTGGTAGTTGAGAAGATGTATCGGAGCGTAGTTGCTGGGAGTTGGGCGGAGAGTAGTTAGGGGAGGAAGAAGAGGATGGTGTGGGTTTATCGGTGGGGGGGAGGGGTGGTTCAGGTGGGGGTAGGGGTTTAGCAGGAGGTGATGTAGGGAGGACGGTGTCTAAGGGATTTACCTTGGCGAGTGTTTCTGTCTGGTTGATGGCGTCGATGAGTCGATCTAATGCTTTGGTGGCGGACTCCTGTTCATCTTGGTGGTGCTCAGATTCTTTTTCGGTGGATAGTATTTCTGTTTCGGCTTGCTCCTGCTGGTCTGGTTGCTCCGTCGAGGTTTCGATGTGTGTGGTGGTGTCGTGGTACGTTTCTTCTTGGGCGTCTGGCTTCGTCTCTTGATCTTTTCCGGCGGATCCTTGGACTTCACTCTCCGAGGAGCTGATTCGAATGCGCTTGGTGCGGAAGAGTTGATTAATTTCTTCGTCTTCGTCTTCGGTGTCTTCGATCGGCTGTGCTGATTCCTCGTGCCTAATTGCGGGGCCTGTGGGTGGGGGTTGTGCGGCGAGAATGGTGGGAAAGAGGAAGGAGATGATGTGGGGAAGGCGAGAGCGTGGGGTGGATCCCTTTTGAAGCTGTTTAACGATAGCTACGCACTCTCTATGGATTCTCAGGAAGAAGTAGGAGGCAAAGTTTACAGGTTCGCGGGCTGCTAATTCTAAGGCGGAGTAGAAAGGGCGAGAGATACCATATGTTCTCTTCTGCAGGTTGAGAATTGCTACAAGGAATTGGAGGGCGGATCGCTCGGGGTCTGGGCGGCATAGGGTGGCGTATTCGTTGGATGAGGAGCGAGGAAAAAGTTCGGTCATACGAGCAACAGGGATGCTCGGGCCATTTTCGCGGCCTTGCGGGGTGAGGCGGTAGGCGTCGGCGAAGGCTTGGAAGGTGATGACAGTTCTGTGTGGAAGGGAAAGGAAGGCCCACTGTCGTTCGGTGGCGGAGTTTTGGGCAATGGCTTGGATGATCTGTGCAGCGAAGGGGTGGGCTTCCACTGAGTGCCAAGGCAACTCAGCGAAGTTGGCCAACCCTCTGCATCGCAGGTATTCGCCTACGTCGGCAGGGATACCTTCACTGAAAGCGGTGTAGTTAGCTAGCGCCTCCATGGTGGTCACAGGCACACTTACAGAAAACACAGAGTACTCGGATATACAAGCATAAAAACACAATAGCGGTTCTGGCGCAACTGAGGGGTTTAAATATGTAGAACACGGTGTGGAGGTGAGGATCATTGTGTGGTGCGGGAACGATATGGTTTGCATGCTGGCTTACGTACTGAGTGATCGGTAGGGAGAGGCGGCTGGTATCATAAAGATCTGTACAAAAGACGGCTAAAAGCAAAACGTATAAATTTGTACAAAAACGTGACTCGTCGCCGAATAATTAAGGCGTACTGGTAGTGGGATAATACGGTCGCAACTTCGATCCATTAATTACTTTTGGAAGTGGAATTCCGGTCAACGTAGTCAACCGAAAAGTTGCCGGACCTACTTGTGCTGAGATCTTGAAAGGGCCGAACCATCGTAGTTTGAATTTTCCGGCTGCTCTGTCCGATTTTGCATTATAGAAGAGTACAAGCTGTCCTACCGAAAAGACTGGCGTCTTCAAATATCGATCGTGCGTCTTAGCCTGCCTTAATTGAACTTCACGCATAGTTAAAAAACTGAGCCATCGGTGCTCATCGAGTGCTCTGAGTGCGTCCATTCGTTCTGTCAGTGAGGATTCTGGAAGCATCTTCTGAGTGATTGCTACCTGCAAACTTGGGATGACTATTTCCATGGGAGCGATAGCTTCTAAGCCATAAGCTAACTTGAAAGGTGTCAGGCCTGTGGTTACTTTATATGTAGTTCGGTATGCCCATAATACTGTAGGTAGTAGTTGATCCCATCTTTCCGGTGTTTCCATGATCAATTTCCGGAGGATATTTAACAGTGCTTTGTTTGTACTTTCGGCCAATCCATTGGCACGTGGATAATAAGGAGAGCTAAATTTATGTGTGACTTGGAAGGACTGTGTGAGAGCCTTCATTAAATTGTTTACAAAATGAGTACCTTGATCTGAGACAATTTCCAGTGGTAATCCAAATCGTGGAAAGACATCCGTGAGCAGGCATTTTGCTACCGTAACTGCTGTAGCAGATCGCAAAGCCCAAGCTTCTGCCCATCGAGTTGCGTAATCTGTGCAAGTCAGTATGTATCGATTGTTACTGGATACTGCTGGAGGTGTAATTGGTCCGATAAAATCTAAACCCCATTTCTGAAAAGGTTCTAATGGTAAGATGGGTTGCAGGGGAAAAAGATGCCGTTGTAAGGGCTGACCAGTTCTTTGACAATTATCACATTGTTTAATAAACTGTGAGATGTCCCTGTGCATTGTTGGCCACCAGAGTCCTCCTTGAAGAATTTTCCGGTGAGTTAAGTCTGCTGCAAAATGGCCACCGGAAGGAATTGAGTGAGCCAGAGTGATAACTGAGTTAACTTCATGTGGTGGAATACAGCGAAGTAGGATTCCGGTATGATCTGTATAATACAGTTCTCCAGCAACTAACCGAAATCGGCGGCTAACAACTGCGATTTTTCTTCGAACTGCCCTGGCAGTCTCGGCGGGAAGGCGTCCTTCGGTGAGGAAAGTTAGAATTTGATCATAGTATGTAGGTGGTGTTTCTAAGTTGGCAATCTCATCGGGCAGTGGTTCAGCATTATAAATCGCAGGAGTCGTATCATCTATGCCTACCGGAGCTTCACCGGAATCTAGACGTGATAAGAAATCTGCTAAGGCATGTGCATTTCCGGGTCGGTGAATGACATCATAGTCGAATTCTTGTAAAAGTAGCACCCATCGTGCTAATCGTCCACCTAAATGCTGCTGTCTTACTAGATAAACAAGGGCAGCGTGATCCACATGGAAGGTAAATTTCCGGCCTAGTAGATAATGTCTGAACTTTTTGATTGAATAGATCAATCCTAGACATTCTCTTTCCGTGGTGGAATAGTTCTTTTCTGCAGGTGCAAGCCTTCTACTGGCGTAATAAACAGGGTGAAACCACTTCTCTGTTTGTTGCATCAGAATACTGCCAATTGCAATGTCTGAAGCATTGACAAAAACATGGAACGGATTGTCCCAGTCCGGTGGTTGTAAAATTGGAGCGTGCGTTAGGAGATACTTGAGTCGATCAAATGTAATCTGACATTCTTCAGTCCATTCAAACTGTCGGGGCGTTTTGGTGGTTAGCCTGTTCAGTGGTACTGCTAAGTGAGCAAGCCACCGAAGGTGTCTGCCATGCCACCGTATTTGTCCCATAAAACGCATTACTTCTTTCGGAGTTGTGGGTATCGGGGCTTCTAAAATCGCTGAAATCTTATCTGGGTCCACTCGAATACCTTGAGCAGATACAATATGCCCAAGTAGCTTGCCACAAGAAACTGCAAACACTGATTTGTTGGGGTTAAGGCAGAGTCTATATTCTCTACACTTCTGAAAGCAGCATCGTAAGTGAAACAAATGGGCTATCATCTTCCCAAAGATTGAGAAGTCGTCGAGGTAGACTTGCATGAATGAAGTGAGATAAGGAGAAAATATCTCCTGCATACATCTTTGAAAGGTGCTTGGCGCATTTCTTAGTCCGAACCACATTACTGTACAGGCAAAAACACCCCAATTGGTAATGAAGGCAGTTTTTGGTATATCTTCTTCAGCCATTCTAACCTGGTTGTACCCGCTGTATCCATCTAAAAATGAATACATTTCATGACCTGCGACTCTGTCGAGCATGGTGTCCAAAAAGGGGATCGGGAAGGGATCTGGTACTGTTGCTGCATTTAGTTTCCGGTAATCCACACAGATTCGTAACTGCTTGTTTTTCTTCGGCACGATCACAATGGGTGAGATCCATTCAGCGTGCTCTACTGGTACAATGAATCCGACTTTTAACAGTCTATCGATTTCGGCTTTTACCTGTGCTGCATAATGGGGGTTCATTCTGTAGCTGGGTTGTCTGGTTGGTTTCGCTTCTGGTTTCAACGTGACTCTGTGTTGATAGATGCGCGGATCTAAGCCTTTCATGTCCTTGTAATCCCATGCAAAGACGTCTGTGAATTCGCGAAGAAGTTCGATCAAATCCTCCTTAAATGGTTCCGGTAAGTTCTGCCTTATTTTTACTGGTCGTGGATGATCTCTATCTCCGAGATCGTGCGTGATCAGCTGGTCTTCTGGGACATAAAATTGTTGAGGTTTCTCTGTATCGTCTGTTGGCTTGAGCAGTGGTTGTAATTCATCGTCATGGGTTGAGGAAGTATCTTCCCGGACCGGCTTTCCGGTGATAGCTACTACTGTACATATTGATGTGTTCCAATTATCTATGACGGATTGTAGATCAATAGTTCCTAGGGACATTAAATCGACATTACTCTTCAGAAATTGCTCTTCTTCGTCATCTGATAGTCCATCTAACATATGCACTGGTTCAGCAAAATATGGTCTGGCGTGGGGGTCACAAGATTGTATAGCGTCTAATTTTACGACATATTTGCGATGGGCATCCTTAAATGCAAGCTCTTGTGCGGACCAATCCTGTATTACCTTCGCATGCTTTAGCCAAGGTCGGCCGAAAAGAAGATTGTAATCCAAAGTGGATTCGGGTAGATCTAGTATGACAAAAGTCATCTTGAAAGTCGTACCTTGTAGAGTGATGGGTACATTCCGCACAAGTCCTACAGGATGGACTCTTGATTGATCTGCCATTCGAACAAAGAATTGAACTGGTTCAATTTCGGTCCAGCCTAGCTTTTTGCATAATGCTGCGGTTGCAATGTTTACTCCTGAACCTCCATCAATCAGTACTTGCGTGATTTTCTGATTTTTATACCATACTGTAATCAAGGGCACTGCATGATCAATTGCTGCCTCAGGTTCCGGTTGAACTGTGGCTGTTGTCGGAATGCAGGAAGGTACTGGGCTGAACTGTCGCTGAAACTGCTGTCGGATTCCAGGTACTAAGGCCAGAAGTTGGCCTAGAGGTAGAGTGATGGATGCCTTGGACAGAATTTCCCAGGTCTGTTGAGCTTGACTGTCCGGTTCTTTTAGATTTGGAGTTTCTACCGACGCAGAAGTGTCTGCTGTTGTTTCTACTGATGATGGTTCTGCTGATGCTTCCTTTTGTGGTGTTTCATCCCTTGATGAAGAAGCCTGAGTCACCGGAATGGGTTCTGGGAATACTGGTGGTTCTGTTGCGGTCCAGTGACTAGCTTTGTTGTACATCCTTCGTTGTTCTTGTATCCCTGGTTCGAAGATTTCTGCTGCCGGCTGAAGTTGTTTACCGGAACGGGTCTGGACGGTAGCAGTCTGCGTCTCGATCGGTGTAATTTTTACCATGTTGGCCATTGGGTTTTGGCGTTCCTTCTTTCTTTGATCATACTCTATTGCATCTTTACAAAACCTTCTAATGTGGCCGAATTCGCCACAAAAATGACAGCGTGGAGGTGGTAACTCGGGGTTTTCCGGTGGTGGTCCGTTGTGCCATCGGTTGGCATTATAATTGTTGTTTCTCTGTCCTCGGTAGTTCCGATATCCTTGTTGTTGATTGTTTCTCAGTTGCGGAGGCACATAGTGATTTACTGGTTGGCCATGTTCTTGGATGACCGCATTGACGGTTGCTGTTCCTTGTATTCTAGCGTTGTAGATACAGTTTCCGGTGGCGTGTCCGGCAGTGTTACAGATAGCGCAAAACGCTTGATTCAGGGCACAGTTGGCACTTGTGTGCCCCGAATTTTTGCATGTGGTGCAGTATACTTGCCTGGTGATATCCTCAGCCATATTTTTGTTTGTTTTTAACCATTCCAAGTCTTCTGAAAATCCACCAACCTTGGACTCTAGCTGTAGAGCCATTGCAATGACGGCATCCAGGGTCATGGCTCCGACACATCTTATGATCATGATCTGCTTCAGTTGTGGTGTTAATCCATTGATAAACCATTGAGAGATGACATCATCAGGCAGATTAGCGTGAGCCTGTGGTATCTGCCGTAAATGTGTTCTGAAGAGAGTAGCGTACTCCTGGACGGTCTGATTTGCCTTTTGTCTGTTGTTCTGTAAATACTCAAAGATTTCGGCAGGATTCTTCTTTAGTCTGAAACGCTGTAAGAAGGCGTCTCGTACTGCCTCGTAAGTACCGAAATGATTGATATCGTATTCCGTGAGCCATCTCGCTGCTTCATTGATCAGTGTGGATTGAAAAACAATGGCCTTATACGCCTGATCGGGTGGATGGTTAAGAACTGCATAACTTATCTCGAAAGTTCGTACGTGGGCGTCTGGGTCATCTCCTGGGAATCCACCGAATTTCGTGTAGGTTACTCCTGTTGGTGGCGGCCTTGGCTGTCCTAGCTGTTGGTGTTGATGTTGTTGTTGTTGGTGTTGCCCGCTCATTGTGAAGGGTTCAGGGTTTCCTTCTGTATCGGATAAACTATCTGGACTTGTATCACCGGATGGTGCGTTTCCCGGTGTACTGTGTCGACTTAGGATGCTTCGGATCTTGGTTTCGAACAGCTTTCCTTCCTTCTGGATGTCTAATATTCGAAATCTTTCTTCCAAACACGAAGGTTGAGCTGATGATTCCGCAAAAAAGGCTAAACCTTTGCCAGCGATCGGCGATTCTATCACCGGAATCTCACCGGAATGAACCGAAATTGGGCCAGAACGCCCTGTTTTACTACTTTTGCCGAATGTTCCTAACGTATTTCTGACCGTGGATATCTCTAAATCTTGATCTGATATTGTTAGACTAGGTTCCAACGGCGTTTTGATAGAGTCTGGACTTGCTATATCTTCGATAGGTGGGGTCGAAGTAGCGCCAGAATGTAGCGAAGGCGTTGATCGTTCTACCGGAATATGACCGGAATTGGTTGTATCGTTTCCACTTTTCTTGATCACTGGGTCAGATCTAGTTATGCCTACTTCTTCTGAGGCTATCTTTTGTGATTTCCGTGCTTCATCCTGACGATTCTTAGGATATGTTTCGCCCGATCGAGTGACCGGCATGTATCATTGCCCAGTGATATTATCTGAGCAGTTTGCAACAATCTGGGTCTGTTGCTACTGTCAGTGAACCACTGTCACCGGATGTTTACTTCTTACAGATCGCTGGTGTTCTAATGCCACGGGCTCGCAAGTGACTCGCAATCAAATACTTCTTTACCGCAGGTACTGATAAATAGTTGCCACTTTCCCACAGACGGCGCCAAATGTTAAAGGTTAACTCGTCGTTTATGATTATCGTAACTGTTACGTACCTACCGCGGTCGTTAACTACTACTTCAACGCAACAACCCTTCGGAGACTCCAGAATCTGGTTCCACACCTGCGTACCAGATATTTCCGAGTCTCTCCTTCTCTGTATTCAATCTTACCGTAAAAGTAAACGGACTCTAGCCACGTGGGTCCTTGGGAGTGGTAGGGGTCTGTTAGACAGAGGCCCTATACTATTTTCCCAACTTCTCACTCGCTCGTTACTCGGTCAGCGCGTCTTAGCTCAGTAGTTGTTTCTGATCAACCAAGGCTATCAACATCTTAGAATCCCGTTCTCCAAGATCTATCTGCTATAACAGTTGAGCAGTAATCCGGATTGAGAATCAATACACAAGGCACACTGCTGGTAACTTAACACGAAATCCTTCTGCACAATTTACGACTTTACCGAGTACCACATTCAATTGGCAAGACCTACTGACTATAACTTGTCGCGCACTTTATCATCATTTTACTCGCATTCAGAACACTACTGGTACTAATCTGAACATAGATACATTACCTGCTCAGCCATTCACAGAAACTCATAACTCACAACCGAACCATGTTAGTTCTCTACGCGTCCGTGTTCCTCAGAAGAACGATCAGACAAATGCATTCCTGTCGACTAACGCTTAGGAAATACTTTAATCATTACCGGGTGAAATCTCTGCAACACCGCATCAATTCGTAACACTGCGTATAACGCACATACGTACACAAGCACATACACAGGAGAGGGGAGGGAGCAGACGAAACAGAGCAGAGTTACTCTCGTTCTACACACACAACACTTATACGTGCAATTCCCAAAACACAGGGGACTCTTTAACTCGTTACCGAACAGACTTCTCACAATCGCAGTACCGACTCGTAACACACAGTGTATCACACATACACAGTCGAATGATTACACAGAGAAGGTGCACAGGCAGGACGGAACCAAGACACTCTACTCGTTGCACACAGTAGAAGCAGTAAAGTAACCCCAAAACGGGAATTCTCACAATGTATTCGCAACTTCCAAAAACACGGGGAGCGAGGGGCTCTCTGGACTCCTTGCCTACTCTGCCTACTACCTCTGCTTGCTTTAAATAGAGTTTTGTTACAAGGCTTTTACGCGAATCTTTCTTTACCGCGTACTTCCAGAAGGGTTCTTTCTACATTAAAAACTCCTGTCTAAGTACAATTCTTTCTACATTAAAACCTCTGTCTAAGTACAATTGTCCTTTGTTCGGCGGCCGTCTAACACATATCCATGTATAGATCCATAGTTGTGGTGAATGCTTTCCACTTATCATCTACCTTCAAGTCATTGATGACCTGCCTTACAATTTGCTCTTCATCTATTACATCTCCAATGCTTCCCAAGTGATCTGCTATGTCCTTGAGCTTTGTGACAAAATCAATCACATTTTGTTTGGGAGCTTTCTTGAGAGTTGTGATGTCCGACCATAGTTGATGCTTCCTGGACTTTATACTTGAAGAGATGAAGGTGTCAAGTGCATTCCACACTTCTTGAGATGTTTTACAGCTTCTAATGTGAGGCAACAAAAAAATTGAGAGAGAGCTGAGGAGATAAGACCTTGCAAGTGCATCCTTGAAGCACCATGTGCTCAATCTTTCTTGCTCTTCCTATGTCGGTTGACCTTTGTTCCTAAATCTTGGCATAACTTCATCTCCAGCTATATAACCATATAAATTCCTGCCTTGAAGATAAGCTTCCATCCTTAATGAACAGGTTTAGTTACCTCTATCCAATTTGTCAATTGATGAAGGAAATCCATCTGCCATGTTGTCCAACCTTGCTTTGATACCATTGTGAAGAGATGGATTTGTACTTGGAGAAGATGAAGTGGTGCTGCAGAAACGTTGCACTAGACCAGCCAAATAAACTCCAAGAACATGAAGTGGAACTGTTTAGCTTCCCAATGGATGTATTAGACACCCAATGTACCTTGGAAGATCACTCTCAAAAGATTGAATCAAGACAGACTAGTTTGACCAATGGTCAACATGAAGAAACTTTTTATTTTGGTCAAGAGTGCCTCAGTATTTCACTTAGTGCTCATTCTCTGATTACAATTGACCAGAGAGCTTTTAGATAAGTCTAATTAGAAAGTAATGCAACCTATTAGGAGTTATTTCATAAAAAATAAGTAACCATACTAAGAGAAGTAAGTTTAGCAAGTCAAGTATGTGATCCCCACTTTTTCAGGAGCTAGATGATGTAGAGACACAAGTGACTTCAATTGAACATATCTCAAAGTTGTGAACTCCAAATGAAGTGAAATTTTGAGTACATAATAGACGTTGAGAGATAACTTTACTAAGTTGAATCACTGAAAAGGATGCACCGTGCTTAGAGAAATCATCTCTATAATCTGACTGAAAATTGAGGAGTGTGGTAGTGAACAGTACACTCACATAGGCATGAAGATATGGACACAAATGATCATGAAAATAAATGTATATTGATTGTAAAGTACAATGAACTTACTGGTACATATGCGTGCCTTGAAACCGCACTCTGATACGGCATAAAGCCTTGCTAATGGAGGTACAAAAATCGTGACTAAAAGCGATGTATATATTGTGATGTTTGTAGCCCAAATTTGAACTTGAATCTCACCTCTCCAACTCATTCAATCACGAATTCATGGCTTTATCCTTCCTACTCATCAAGTGGACTCAACCACTTTGATTCTTTCACTTTCAAAAATGACAAGAGTTATCTCTTCCTCTTTGTTGTTTCATATCCAAATAAACCATTTCACTATATATATATAGACACATACATGCAACATGAGAATGTTAGTATATATATGTGCATGCATGTATGCTTGATTATATGATCACATATATGGGAATGGAAATGCAAAAAGATGTTTACAATTGTATGTGTATACATGGTTAGGTGTAGGAGAGTGCACATGAGTAAATATAGATGCACAAACTTATGCATATGATGAGATATAGATAAATACTTACACTTAACCATGCAAGCACATAAGTATGCATATGTCTGTATATATATATAGATACATGGATAAATGCCTACATGAGATATCTTCCAATCTCACTATATGCATTATGTATGTTTCAAAATATATGTGTATGTACATGTAGGCATCTACTACGCAATAATAAATGTACTCATAATTATAAGCATGCCTCTATTGATGTATATGCTTGTAGGTATGCATGTATGCATTGATACAAATGCATGTGTGTGCACATGCACACACAAACACACACACACACACATACATATATATATATATATATGTATGTATGTATGTATGTATCTAAATATTCATAGATGTGCAAATGTGTGTATGCATAGAGGAATACATTCATGTCTTTTTTACTATATGCATGCATATAGTCATATTCAAGACATGCTTCCCATGCATCTCTCTCTCTCTATCTTTCTTTGTCTCTCCCTCTCTCTCTCTCTCTCGCTATTTCTTTCTCTTGCTATCTCTTTCTCTCTCTCTCTCTCTCTCTCTCTCTCTCTCTATATATATATATATATATATATATATATATATATATATATATATATATATATATATATATATATATATATATATATATATATATATATATATATATATATATATATATATATATATATATATATATATATATATATATATGTGTGTGTGTATGTATATATCTTCCTCACTCTCTGTCTCTATCTTTCTCGTCCTCTCTCTCTCTCTCTCTCTCTCTCTTTCTGTGTCTCTCTTTCATATGCATCCTGCAACACTTGTTTCTCTAGAATGACCACAAGGAAAAATGTACAGATTGGGAATTTTGGAGATTAAACAAGGTGATCGAGAAAGATTCGATAAATGCAATTGGAGAAGAAGAGTGCACTATATACATTACCTTGGTAGGGCATTCTTACTACCAACTCAATGGAAGGAGGTGAGTGCACTCTCTCATTCTCATATGCCTTTGATGCCAATATTTTTTCTTCTATCCGAATAGGGGCATGTTTGTTCGTATGCTTAGTGTGGAACCCTCTTATGTGTTGACACATTGGTTTCAAAAAAGGGAAGACCAAACTACCTACTCTTCTAGCTTGTAATGCATTCGCTTTGAATATGAAACAATTCTTTCTGATGCTCCATTCTCAGCCCTACCCACAAAAGGAGGAGGCATTTCTTTTCATCTCTAAGTGTCTTCCATTCTAATGTAGCTTGGGATAGGAGATGCAAGAAAAAAAACCTGGTATCTTCATCTTCTTTCCCAAGAATGCAACGATGCTCTAGTATAAATGTGAGATCTAGATTGAATGTTTGTCACTCTTTACTATACCTTAGATAGTACTTGCCCATTTGCACCTTTCAAACCATCCTGAAGGTCAATACATCCCTCATGTGTTCACTCTAAGAGTATGGAATACTCCATGGTTCCATACTGGGGTGTTGGCTCCCTCAGGCTCTAGTCATTGATTACAAGAATCCCCAAGCTCTCATGCTTGATGGAAAAATAAAAAATTTAAAGTCAAAAGGGAGGTGCCTATATAGTTTTTGTGCTTTTGGATTGAAAGAAAGACCTCTTGGATGTGAAGATAAATATTTAAAGATACAAGACAAGGATCTCCAAGTAAAAGAGGCACCAAATGAATAAACTTTTCCTATTTTGTGAGATTCTAATGTACTTTTCTTTGATAAAGTTGTTTTGTTTTGCAATTTACTTCAAGTTTCTAAAGGCTAAGGAGTCATTGAGCTTCTAGGATTGATAGTCTAGGATTCCAAACTTTTGTATGGATTATCCAAATCTTGAGTCCAATATAATGTATGGTTAAAGGATTATCTTTTAAGTTTGTATAAAATTAATTTTGAAAAGGGTTAATATTTTGGGAGTAAGTGTTGACCACTTTGAGTTATAATCACTTTTTTAGCAAAAAGAGGCACTATGAGAGCCTGAACGAGTACCGTATGGTAGAGGTGCATCTAATTTTGTTTCACGCAAAGTCTCCACCAACCATTTTGGCATAGTTTTTGCACCTTCAATATCAGCTCTCTCATCAACAAGTGCATCATGTAAATCTGCATCTGAAATGGAATGTTCTACATCATCACATGAAACCTGTAAAGGTTGAGAAGTTGCCTCATTAGGACCAGCACTAGATTGTGCACTTGTTAAAAGAGGCAGCAAAGTATCATACATGTCTTTGGAGCTAACATATGTCTCCTTCGTACATGAAAGTAAAGGTTGAATAGCATCTTCCACAAAAACAACATCACGGCTAACCAAAATGCATTTAGTATGTGGATGATGCAGATGATAGCCTTTACTTTCAGGATTGTACCCAACAAAAAAAGTTTTACTGCTTTATCATCCATTTTCCTAAGATGTTGTTCAGGCACTACTACATATGCTAGAAAACCAAAAACATGCAGATGAGCAATAGATGGCTTTCGACCATGCCAAGACTCATATGGAGTGATAGATTGTAGTGCTTTAGTGGGACACCTGTTTAGTACACATGTTGCACACATGACCGACTCAAGCCAGAAACTATGTGGTAAAGCCTGACTCTCGACCATACACCTCACCATCTCCATGAGTGACCTGTTCTTCCATTCAGCAAATCCATTCTATTGAGGTGTATATGGCAATATACACTGATGTTTTATCCCACGTTCAACCAAAAATGCATTAAAATCAGAAGACATACATTCCCCCCCTCGATCAAAATGGAGGATGCCCATTTTACATGTTGACAAATTTTCAGCCAAAACCAAAAACTGTTTGAAGCACATAAACTCTTCAAACTTTGCTTTCAATGGATATACCCATGCATGCCTAGAAAAATCATCAATGAGAGTCTCATAGTAAAGATAGTTTTCAAAAGAGGATGTCTACATAGGACCACATACATCATTCTGAACAAGCTGCAATTTCTATGTAGCTCAAACACAACCATCTTTTGGGAACAAGGAATGCTCCATTTTGCCCAAAATAGAGACTTCACATACATGTTTACTAGGTGCCTCAAGTTTGGGCAAAGAGTACATTTGTCATTAACAAGTTTCACAACCAAACCAATCTTGGCTAAGGCCGAAATTGATAACAGATTCTTCTTGATCCTCAAACAAATAAAGCATTTGAC